>JAZAYU010000296.1:113247-448032 GCA_038501625.1 Corbicula japonica
GTCACACAAGGGACATAAGCCATCCATGGTGTAAAGGGTTATGGTAAATAGCAATGGAAATGAAGTGAAATCAATGGAAGATTTCAATAACTGTCTTTACCTTTTCAGTTCATGAGACAGGTCTGTATTTAAATCCACCCATTTCTCTGCAAGGTCTGTGACTAGCATTTCTAAAGCTGGGCAGTTAACACTATGTAAAAGTTGCTTCCCTTTATCTACCACTTGAAACACAGTAGGTTTTTCTTCAGTTAACTCCCTTTGTAGTCTTTGATATGTAGTGATTTTATTTTGTATAGTTTGTAATGAATCCTCATTAGCTATTGGTCTAGGTATTTGTGTTTCAATGTCATGTAAAAAGCGCTGTAATTGGTTAAACTTCTCATCCATTTCTGCCCACTGTCGAACCAGCCTATCCAGGCGCTGCCCATGTAGACTGGCCTTGTCTTGAAGCACATAGGTAAGGTTGCTAAGTTTTGTGTGTTGGGGAAGGTGTTTCTGCTTTGTGGCCTTGTCACACTGTGCGACTAGGGAGTCCAACATGGCACGATGTACTTCCAGGTCGCAGAAGAAATCCTGATAAAAAAGAAGTATGAATTTAGTCACAATCGAACACCCACCCATTTCAGTTTGCAAGCATTAATTTCAGTAGATAACCATGTATTTCAGTTTATAAAAGAATATCAATAAACAAGTTTGTAGAAAAATACTGTTGAAATTCCACTCAAGAATAAAATTATCACATTTCTTTACTTTAAAATCATCAAATCAAAATGGAATCTGCTTTTATTGAAATATTTTAGTTTATCAAATTATGCAGGTGTATGTTTCAGGAAAGATAAAACTTGAATACATAAGTAAAAATTGCTGACTTAAAGACAGGATCTTAAGATTTCATGGGGTGTGTCACAGGAAGTGTCTTCAGGAAAAAGATGTTTCCTTGAAATGACATCGTAAAATTAAGCACATGTCATTGCTAATTATGCATTTCCCAGTAAAATAACCTGATACAGTCAAAATGTGTAATAAGATCACATATTTGTTATGAAGGAAGTAATAGATATTTGTAAATTATTTCCAAATATAAAAACAAAAATAAAATGTCAAACAGTATTACCAAAGATACCTTTTCCCGTATATATACATTTCCTCTGCACAGACAAGTACACACTTACTTTATGAGCTGAGAGTTGCTGTTTAAGATGGTCAAGGTCTCGTGCTGAGATCTGTTCTGTCTTGAGTTTGTCGTCTGCTGTTTCCAGGAAGTCAGCATAGTCATGTAGAAGCTTTTCATACTGCTCCTGGACTGACACAGACTCCTGCAGAGTGGCTTTTTTCTCCATTACCTGAAACAGAAACAATTCAGATACTTTACCATGTAATCCTCAGTGGTTCGAATACATTCATTCACAATTCAGATGAGTAATTTGAAGAAAAAAGCAGACTGCACATTCATGTTGGTTGATCTGGGTCTACACTAGAGACAGATGTGTTCCTGGATTAATTCAGCATAGTAGTGGTTGAAATTATCTAGGTTCGGCACATATTGTTTAGTTCCGTACACCGTAATTTTGCAGCAAGTCCATGGACGACGTAACTGATAACATCCAGACAGGCTGGACTAGTAATTATCCTTTTGCTTTATGTTTTACATTCTCTTTTTTTTACATCCAATGTTCACTGGTACCGTATTAAAATCAGACCACTTGATAAATAATCTTTTTACATGTAAGATGTGCACAAAACTACTTATTCTTACCTATAATATTTTTTTTACAATAAACATGTCTCGTTTTTACACAGTATAATCCATACAATGCAGTCTTTTACTTCCATGTGTTCAAGTTAGATCCTTCTTTAGAAAAAAATCCTCATGTTTAGGATTAATCAACATTTTTATCAGCAGTTAGATACTGGTGAATTAATCAAGATAAGTATTGCCTACTTACTGACAGCTTGCTTATAACAAAACTTGTCCCTTTCCATTCAACACCAAACAAATATGTAACTGTTAACTATGTTTTTGATACTTCAAAGGCATTTTAAAAAAATCCATTTACTCAGCAATATGTTTGAAATCACACTGGTTTTCAAAATGGGTGTCAATGTCTACATGAATGGTATTCTTTGAAATTACAGTAATTTGTTAAGTTTATAAGGAAAACCAATATTTTATTGACTGATGGTATTTACTATGATTATACACATGACAGTAGTAAATACCTTACATAGATAAGGAGTTACAAGTCAATTATATCTTCATTCAACAAACTCTGATATCATAGATAGATTTTGAAGATAAACTAAAATTGAGAACAAAAGTAACACCAATAAATGAGTTTAAATGCAAATGAAAAAAGTGGGGAAGACTTGGTCTGAAGGTTATAAAACTGAGCTTGGAAACCAGTCTCAAATCTCAAGCATCTGATTGGCTGAAATGGCGACCAGTCACCATTTCAGCCAATCAGATCCTTGAGATTTGAGACTGGTTTCCATGCTCAGCTTTATAACCTTGGGCATTGGTTTTATCACTGCAGAACATCATCTGTAAACTATCAAGTGTCTTGTGTTTGCTTTCTTTCTATATTTTATCTGATTATAACAATATAAATAAATTAAACACAAATCTGGTATCAATCATTCTTTGTAACCTAAAAGCTAGAGTAATGGAGTTTATGATGATGTGGTGTGTGGAGCACACAGTGGTAGTAGTGGTTTTAAAGGGAGTTCGAGGGCTCAACACTGCCCCTTCTAAAAAAACTCAACTTGTTGGGAAAATTTTTATAAACTCAAGGCATTTCTGATGTAATATAGAATCTGTTAAAAGGGTAAAGAAAAATAGCAAATTTTACTTGACAATAGCAACTTCCCTAACTGTGTCTCTTGTCCAAGGCCACATGTAATTACATGTCCCTGGAGACAATCAAGTCTCAGTTCCATAAGGGGAGATAATACAGAAAGCCAAGGAAGACAACTGATGAGTTACCTTTCTCTGAGATCCATGAAGTTAGAATTGAGAGATTCCTTTTCATTAGGGGAGATAATACGGATAGCTAAGGAAGACAACTGATGGTTACAAGCTTAAAAGTTTCCTTTCTCTGAAGATCCAAGAAGCTGGACTGGAGAGTTTCATTTCAGAAGGGGATATAATACAGAAAGCCAAAGAAGACAACTGATGTGTACCCTTTCTCTGCGATCCATAAAGTTGGACTTAAGAGATTCTATTACATAAAAGGGAGATAATACAGATAGCCAAGGAAGACAAGTGATGTTACATGCTTAAGAGTTACCTTTCTTTGAAGATCCATGAAGTTGGACTGGAGAGATTCCATTTCATAAGGGGAGATAATATCAGGATCCAAGGAAGACAACTCTGACTGACGTTTCTTTACACCTTCAAGCTGTGTCTCGCATTTTTTCATCTGACCTTCAATTTTCTGAAACATGAATCATTGAAATAAATGAATAAATAGTAACAATTGTCTCTTTTGCTATCTCTCAGAAGAATGATTAAACTCAAAGTATACTTGGTTGAATAAAATTGAACAAAGCAGATGTTGTTTTGACAAAACATTCCATATTACAACACTACTAAATTTTCAGATTGGCTTATATAATGATATTGTTATAAAATATTAGCTGGGTTATAGTTGAGGAAAATTTTAAACTGTTACTAAAGTTATTTTCAATTTCTAAAACAGAGGTAACACTAAAAACTTATCTATGTTTCATGCAGCTAAATGGATAAACAAAATCTATTATTGCATGCTTCATAAGAAAAAAAATTACCATGAGAAAAACACACTGATTAATATGATCATATCCTAATGTTAGAAATTAAGCATGCATAAGCAGATTTATTTCAATGATGACTGTTCTGCTTTTCTTGTTCATTTAGGGTTTATTATACGAAAACAGCAATTTATCTGAAATCACACTGGTTTTCAAAATGGGTGTGAAAGGTCCAAAGTCATAAAACTATGATTCGAGACCTGTCTCAAAATTCAAGCTTGAGATTTGAGACTGTTCTTCAGATTTAGTTTTATGATCTTGGGCAAAGGTTTACAGGGATGGTATTCTTTGAATTACAAGAACACTCTAAGAGCACATGTAAGTTCTCATCTGTCAATACAAAATCAGTTTTTCATATGAACTAAAAGTATTCATTTTAAATTCAAATTCAAAGAAAACCATTCATGTAAACACTGACACCCATTTTGACAGGACTGTGGAGTTTTATCAACTATTAAGACTTGTTCTTCTTTCTCACCCATTAATACATGCATTTGCCCTACTGGTGTTCTTGTCAAAGTTTATGACTCAAACTTCAAGCAAAATGTACATAAAATGCATTACAGATACGGACAACTTTTTGTTAATTAAGTTAACTGCTCATCTACCTGGTAACTCCCCAAATTTAAACTTGTATTCCAAACAAAGAAAAAAGTTGATTTAGTATGTGGAATAGTCTTCGGACAACTTCCAACAGAACATGATGAGCTTTTATGCTAATTGCAAAGCCCCTAATCATAAGTAAACCTTTACTTCATATATATGCCTTTTATTGCATGGGTGACCAGTTGAGATCCAGATCAGCCAACACATCTTTGCCATCTGATCTTGATCTACAATATTAGGCTCCTGGTTGAAAATCAGCTAACGAATCCCAAAGCAAAGCATCGGATGTGCCAGCTGATCTGGATGAAACTGTTCGCCCATGCAACAAAAGCCCTATGGATTAAAATTTTTTGGTTAATGGCAGCCTTACAGCTTGAAATCTGAGACATAAATACACAAAGGTACCAGTAAATTAAAATCTTGAGGCAAGGTTTAGAAAAAATAATCCACAAGTTTGGTTAAATTTTACCTGCTCATAACCGATTGGATCCTATACACGGAGCAAATCACATTGTTAAAACAAATTACCACAATAAAAGCATAAAACAGAACATTTGTTGTTTTCATCCAATCCATTCACCAGAATTCTACATTCTACTTTCAGAGCTATTACAATTTTACATATCAACACATATAGTTCTGTAAATTCTTCATCATAATTCATGTTACTATAGCAACCATCTCTTCCTTTATTTTCTAGCTAGTTTTCATTATATTTAAAAGGAAAACTTTTCAATTCTTTTGTTTTCAAGTCATTCACTTCCTTTACTGCAAACTGTTAAATGTTCAGCAAACAAATTTCATCATAAATCCCATTCCATACCAATTCCGGTATACTTCATTTCTAACTGCACTCCTTGTATACAACGCGTTCCACAACATGTAATATACAAGCACATCCTTCAACGTTTAATACCCTTTGCCAATAAAAGACAACAATATAGTAGCACTTTAAACTTCTTTCTTTGTTTAAAAACAATCCATCACCTGCATGAACTCTTACACCCAACATCTAACTTCTTTTAAATGTCGTCCACATATAACACATTCTGTGTTATACTTTTCTTGTTCTATATTACACTTCAAACATTTCAGAGATTCTAACATTTTCTTTATTAATACAAGCAGCTTGGACAAATATTATCTTTTTTTTTACACCAAGCATTTTCAAATTTCCAATCACACATCAATGCCAATGGTTTGTTTCACAATGAAATGCCTTGGGGTTTTAAACCTAACTGAATCTTATTTGCATAAACATGCATGTTTTCTTCTGAAAGGATCAAGAATGTCATTATATAAATGTAATATTGTGTTTTAATATAATTTCAAACTTCACTTGGCACTTCAAATATCAGAGTTACATTTAGAATGAATGAATCTTTTCTAAAGGAATTTATTGACATTATAAATCCATTCAACTTATCGTGTAAGTCAAGTATACAAAGAGAAATAAATTATGTTTTCTCTGCAAATAATTGAATAAATTATCGTTATTTGGAAGCCAAAGTTACCAATCACCTTACGTATCGTATATTATGGATGTATGCATTTAACAGATCATTCTCTTTACAAACAAAATTAGAATTGTCGCATTTTACAGTTGTATCATTTCATTTTAAGCAGAAAGCACTGAAAATCATAATGAAGCAGGACTGATTTTAAACTGTAGAATTCAATATAAACCCTTTAAGAGTTAAGCACAGCTTTATGTCATTTATCGAATGTCATGTGCACAAAGAGAAATAATTTATGTGACTTGAGGAAAGTGAAATAAACTCAGTTAATATTTTGTAAATATTTAGAAGTCTAAGCCCTTTTTTTACTTGGCCTCATACAAGAATCTGAGGCCTGCATGATTAAGAAGAAAGCAATCAGCAAATGTGTGATCAACAGGCAAATGTTACTGATTTCCTGCGAAACAAATAGACAACAGACACAGCTCACTCCAATTCACACATAGGGAAAGATGACATGGTATCACTGACATTGGGCCTCTAGTTCACAGTGCTTGTCTATTACCTTGCTACTACAAGGTCAGAAAGAACTTTATTGATAAGTCTTAACAACAAAACATGGTGGCTACAAAGTCTGGATCTGAATATTGACTGTTATGTGATTATTTTAAACTGGGTAGTGTTAAACATTTTCTTATCGAAGAACTTTCATTGAAATATCAAGGGTTGCATACAAGACTGTTGTAACTCCTTCATTACTTCAACGTAGTTACAGAAGTCTTGCGAGAAACACTCCATATGAGTATTAAGAATCTTGCAATGGGAAAACCCGTCCATGCCTTGGATACCACAGTCATCTTTTCCTAAGACAGCTGTACAAAATTTAAAAGTACGATAAAAATTACACGCTTCTATAATATCTACTGAAACATAAATCACTGATTTTGCTGTATCATATGTGCCCCGTTTTGAGCAACAGAAAACTATGACAAGAAGAAAGAAAAGTCTAAAATTGTGATTAAGCTCTACTGGCAAACACTGGCTACACTATGTGCCTTACAAAATACATCGCCCCTTACCTCCTGTAAATTTAGAATGCAAACATATTTTATTGAATCATTATGTGTATCTGTACATGGAAAATATAACTTGTGAGCTATTCTTAGCATCTGTCACTTCTGTGACCAGTGTAGATCAAAATCAGCCTGCACATCCAAGAAGTTTAATCAGGGTCTACACTGTTTCACTATTAAGCTTAAATTCAATTAACAAATGTCTTTGAAAACAATAAATGAAACAGCTTAAATTAAATGAAAAATGAGCCCATTACACGGACATTTAGAAATGATATTCTCTCTATGCACCTTCAAGATAATGAATTGTATAATTAAGCTACGATTTGCAGTTAAGATCTTATTGGAATTGTGACCTTGAACAGAAGTACAAACGACTCACATTAAACAGGTCCATGTTCTATGTTTACAATCTATACCTTAATAGCTTTAAGCATCAAGACGTTGCAATTAAATGTGCAGAGAGGACATCATGAAATTTTTTATGTATAGAGCAATCTGTCCACACCCCAGGGGAACACAATTATTGTTATATCACTGTTTCACTGACAGATAACATTTCCAAAGGTCAAGTATAAGCCATGAGAATCCTTTTTCCAAAGGTAATGATTAGTATAACCCTCCAGGCTTATCATATTTTATTTATAGTACCGGGTATGTAGACATGAAGATAAACTGAGATAGGTTGTGTTTATATTGGTGGAAAATGACAATGAAATAAAAGACAACATGTATAGCTTCACACTCACTTACCGGCAAACTTAGCTTTAAATAGAACAATTTACTTGATAATAGTTTCACAAACTGTACCCTCTAAAGTTGTAAGGAAATTCATGATCTTTCAATCATCAAGTACAATTTCCATGTGAACTTACAGACTTAAGAGAATGCTTACTTGAAAACAAACAAAGAATATGAAATCTCACAAGTGCAATACATCATCACAACATGTCATTATTTTGTGCTGATCTCAAGCAACAGAAGATTTATAACAAAAGTTTCAATCATTTTCATTTTTTTTAAAGAATTTTGAAAATATAACATTTAAAAATGCACACACTTTACTGAAACAAAGTGTGAAGGACAATTATGTCTCAACATTTACTGTTGCTTGTGTAGATGTAACTATGGTCACTTATGCTGAAGCCCCAGTTTTTTTGTAAATCAAGAATTATGAAGCAAATACTTATGTGCTGTATGTAACATAACATCAGCCATTCTGATACAATATAATATATAAAGCTTTACTATACTTTCGTACAAATAAAAATTCTAAGACTGGAGACCAGTCTTTAATCCTTAGCAGCTGACAGGTTTGAATCTAAATCCAATATATAAACCAACCAATCAGAAGCTAGAGTTTTAAGACCGGTCTGCAATCACAGTTATAAGACCTTGGTCTGAGTTATCTTAGTGTTTCTACAGTGTTTCCAACAATCTTGCACACGCATTACATTTTCTACCGTGCAGTGTGAACGTAATGTGAAATCTGAAGTAACCAAAGATACATACATGCATTTTATCCATCTGTTGATGTATTGGGGCGCTGTGTGTTGGACTGGACATCATGTCTCGTGTCTCTAACATCTTTGTTTCGAGGTTCTGAACTTCATCCTAAATGTACACAATACAAGTAGGTATACACAATAGAACTACGTATACGCAATACAACAAGGTATACACAAGAGGCAGTGTAGATCAAGATCAGACCTCATGGATGCACATGCAGATCTGGATCTATGCAGGTTGCCCATGTGATTAAAGGGAATTATCGATGCAGTAAAGGGTATAAAGACAAGTTAATTGTAGACATGTGGTTCCCATATTTCTGCCTTATCTGGTTTTACTATACTATTACCTGACAAGTTAATTTTATTTACTGGCTGCTAGCTATATAAATCCTATACAAAATACTTGCATTGTATACAAATATTGATTCAGTATCTAAAATCTCCAAAGTGCACTCAACAAGTTGCTACCATAAAAAGAAAAGTTAAAGAATTACTAGTACCATTAATCATTTGTCTTGTGCACAAAGTCAAGTGCTTCTGGGTCTCCATTATGTTTTATTTGATTTAAAACTTATCAAGAGAGACAAAAACAGACTAAAATTTCCAAAAATAATAGTCCTAGATCTATGCCTGTAAATCCCTACAGTCTGTTCTGGGACTCAACTGTTCAGGGCCCAAGATCATAAAACTTAATCAGGAGACCAGTCTTAAAATCTCAAACATCTGATTGGCTGAAATGGCTACTGGTCGCCATTTAAGCCAGTCAGATGCTTTAAGATTTGAGACTGTTTTCCAATCTTTCATGATCTTGAGCCCAGTTCATAAATTCTTGTAAAACATTCCTGTGCCCAAGATCATAAAACTAAATCTGGAGATCAGTCTCAAATCTCAAGCATCTGATTGTCTGAAATGGCAACCAGTCACCATTTCAGCCAATCAGATCCTTGAGATTTGAGACTGATCTCAAAACAGTATTATGATCTTGGGACCTGTAGACCATAAAAGGAGTGAACCAATATCAAAGAGGATGGGTCCATTAGAAGAATTCATAGAGTTAAGGAGTAACATTTTCTCTAACAACATTTACCTTGTAAAGCTTGTAGTTACGATCAACTGAGCGGAGTTTCTCCCCCTGTTCTCGGGCTTGAGCCTCCAGAGTCTGTACCCTGTTATTGAGATTAGTCAGGCTCTGCCTAATCAGGTCATGGCTGTCGGCACTGGTCACAGCAAGCAACTCCTGGGCAGCTCGACTCATTGAGTGGATCTCACCCTGGAGTGATCGGATTTCTCGCTGGATATCCTGAAATATACATCGCCATTGTTACAAGAATACTTGACCTGAGAAAGCTTTCAAGTGGATGCTTTCATGAACTGTTTTAATGACTTGCAAATGGATTACAAGACTGTTTTCAAACAACAAATTAAACTGTTTGTACTATATTTTAACATCATTTAAATCATTGTAAAAGCTGACATCAATTAAATTTCTTCCATACTATGACTTTAATTATTTAGTGTCATTTAGTATTTCTCCATTCATCTATTATACTCCATGGGATATGGCTGAACAAAGAGTGTACATCCATGCTGTCTGATCAGGATCTACACTGTTTGCATTTTGATTCATGTTATTTCTGACAAAAAAGTGAACAGTGTAGAAAATCATCAGACAGCATGAATGTGCTGGCTAATCTGGATCTATATTGTTCTGCATGTGATAAATCCCATAAATATGGAGTAATGGAATACTTGCAGATTGAGGAAGGTGCAAATACATTATATTCTGATGGGTCTTCAAGATATCTACTGTAAATCCCCAAACAAAATACATGTCCTGACAAATTAATCACTGTGAACTTGCCTCATTTTCTTTCACTTTCTCTTCAGAGTTCATGGAAGAATCTGGTGCGAACAGTTTCTGTTCAGCGAGGTCAAGCCAGCTTGAGACATTCTGCAGTGCATCCTGGTACCTCTGCTGGAACTCCAGGGCTTTGTCCAATCGAAGCTGTTTGTCATCTACCTGAACCTGGAGCTGCTTCCATAGGTCATTCAGTGCAGCTAGGTGGCGCCGAACATCACTTAGATGTGGTGATTGGTCTGTTGCAAACCCACGTCGACCATACTTCTTGGGTCCAATGAGGTCCTAGCAATAATTTAAAAGAAACTGCAACTCTTGTTAATTATCCCAGGATGTATAAGCAAGACATTATCCGACCCTAGGAATCTAGACCATTAACCCTTTCCTCCATATGTAAGCATTTTTAGGCATGTGCGACAAGTGTAGATCCAGATCAGCCAGCACATCTGTGCCATCTGATCAGGATCTGCACTGGTCCCATTTTGGTCAGAAATAACCTAACAAATAAAAAAGCGAACAGTTTGGATCCTGATCAGACGGCATGGATGTGCTGGCTGATCTGGATCTAAACTGTTCGCCCATGCAATAAAGGTGTATCTCTGGAGGAAAGGGTTAAATGCCTGGACAAGAGTCTGATAAGACTTAAAGGTTATGTAATGTTAACACTTCATTTAACCTCTTACACCCTGCTAACCATCTATGGTAAATTTATATAAGAATGGAAGTAACTCCAAATTAATTCCATATAAAAATTACCAGAAACACTTAAGTATCACTCATTTTAGAATATTGTGAAATATCAGCATTCAATCTTAACTGAATGTCATGACAGTGGAACATGTGTTTTGCTTCAGAATGGAAGTGCTTAGCTTTTAATTGTTTTAAGACAAGGAACACAAACTAGATAAATCTTTAAAGATATTTTCAAAGATATTTACATCTGTTTTTCTGATGAGTTCTTCAAGGTTTTCTTTCTTCTGAGCCAGTTCTTGAGCCAGGGCCTCCCAGCGGGGCTGAATGTCCTCCTCTCTCAGTGGTGTAAATGCTGGTGGTAATGTGATCTCCCTTGATGGTCTCTGTTGTTCTCGTGCTTTCATCTCGGTGCTCAGCTGACGAACAAGGTTACGATGTTGGTACAAGTCAGATTGTAGCTTCTGAAAGTAAAAACTAAAACTAGTCAAAATATAGTAGCCTTCTGGTATTTGTTAAATTATAATTAATCTGTTCACTTTGCTTTTAAATTATGTAGCATAAAATTATGTGGCATAAAAATAATGATTACTATCTGCTTGACATTGATAAAACCACCCAATGACTGTAAGGGTATATCAAACAAATAACAAGCAATAGGCATTTAGACTTTTCAGTCAATGTTTCAAGTCTGACCTGTTGCAGTTCTTGTTTTTCCAGCGGTGTCATGGAGAGCACCGAGGATTCCTCCACTACGAGCGGGGCTTGTGCCAGAGTCTTTGTATCAGTGATCCATTTCTGTAAATTCTTTACATTCTTTTCATAATCATCCATTTCTCGTGTTCTCTTCTCACTTTCCTTGATGGCAGTCCGCAGTGGGGCTTGTTTTTCTATGGCACTGAGTTTGAGGTTTCCAAGGTTTTGTTGGAGTGTTGCAAGCTGGGAGCGGAGTTTATCAGCATCCTCCGGAGTCTCGAGCTCGCACAGGTTGTCACACTGTATGGCAAGGTCGGCAACTCGCTGCAGACGAAGATTCAGCTCGTTCTGTAGGTCCTGTATTAACACATTCATAGTTATAATCTTAATATTAAATGTATATGAATTAAATAAAACTCAAGCAAAGTTAACTGTACCATTATGTCATTAAAATTAAAAATAGGATGTGGCTTTTATCCTTGGAAAACAGTGAAGATACAACAGCAGGCACATCTGTGCCATCTGATTCAGTCAATCCTCAGTAAGAAATAACCTCAGAACTCTAAGAAGCAACCAGTGTAGATCCTGATCAGATAGCAGCTGACCTGTATCTACAGTGATCAAACATGTGAGAAAATGGAGTAAAAATATATATGGAGTTAAGGGTTAAGTTAATTCATTGTTAAAAATGTCAAACTCATTCCAACTGGCTTATGCTCATAAGTCTCCATGCCAATCAGTTGCTTTGGATTTGACTGGTCACTATTCCCAGTTTTATAATCATAGGCCTACAATCTAAGAAATGGTTCTGTCTGTTCCTAAAACCTTCTATTCTCCAGAATTGCGGACATGGAAGATGGCATCAGTAAGTGTATTAAACCCACCTTGTTTTCTTGTAGCTGCTGTTGAAGTGTTCCGACTGAGTCAGTTGCTAGGGGCGTGGCTGCTTGACGAACCTTCATCTCTTCTAACCAACCCTCTATCTCTTTCACACGCTTCTTGTAGGCTCCTAGTGCCACCTTGTGATGCTCCTTACCCTTCACGGCAGTCTACATAATTAATGATTTAATAAGTCAACTCATGAGAATTTTTATTTTTTAATATTTAAAAAGAATCCTATTGCTTAACTATTCCATATGAAATTCAATGTATGTATTGTTGTGCAATGCATTAACAGTGAATGTCAACTGTTTGACTTTTTGATATTTTTTTTATCAAAAAGTGACATTCATTCTTCTTGAAGAAACATTTTCTCATGGTGCAACTAGTTGCACTTATACAACATCAATTTAATTAAATCATATTGAATAACTCGGCCAGGTTTTATTTGTATTCTATAGAATGTAGTTCTGTGAAAGAAATGATTGACACTTAGATCGTAACACTGGTAAAGCATAATCTACTTCATACAAATAAATTAAAATTAAAGTTTAGACAAAAATCATGCTTAAGGAGTAATATTTAATTCATTTTTTATATCTTATGTAAACAAAAATTATATTAGAAAATTATTTTACTTTTAATTAAAAAAACCCAGATGAATTGGATAAATTTTATTTTCTACAAAAGTGGAAAAGTGGAGAATTAGAAGCTAGAAGAATTCAACAAACAGTTATAAAACTGAGCATGGAAACCAGTCTCAAATCTCAAGCATATGATTGGTCGCCATTTCAGCCAATCAGATGCTTGAGATTTGAGACTGGTTTCCAAACTCAGTTTTATAACCTTCAGCCCTGATCACCTGTAGTATTTTAGCTTTATCATCAGCCATGGCTTGAAGGCTTTCAATCTTATCAGTCAGCATGGCTAGTGTAGCCTGCATGGCCTGGTAGCCCTCCGGATCGGAAGACTCCATGATCTGCCGTCCACGCTGCTTCACACGTGCTATGTCCTCCCGTATACATTCTATCTCCTGCTCAGCTTCCTGAAACAAAATATTGACTATGCTTCTTAATATATGGTAATTTAACCCTTTCCTCCATAGACACACATTGCATGGGAGAACAGTTAAGATCCAGATCATCCGGCACATCCACACCAGGATCTAAATTGTTCGCTTTTTGATTCATTAGGTCCTTTCTGACCAAGATGCGACCAGTGCAGATCCTGATCAGACAGCATGGATGTGCCGGCTGATCTGGATCTACACTGGTCGCACATGCATAAAAATGCATATATATGGAGGAAAGGGTTAATAACTAACAGACTTACAGTGACTGTCATGAGCAGTGGTTTCAATAAAAGGCTGGGGAGAAAAAGGGGGGAGGGCATTTCTCCTGGCACTTATGACCATAGGACCTGGCTGTTTTAGTGTAACAGCTGCTATATTTTTATGGTTTGAGCCCAGAATCCCCCTTCTACTTGTAATTAATCCTCAACTCCGATTATACGCCTTTGTGGCATGGGCAAACAGACCAATAAGCAATCAGTGTAGATCCTGATCATGCCACTATATCTATACTGTCCATATGATAAAGGGCATTGATATAAAGTAAATGGAAGTAAATGGTTAAACCCCTTCTACAGTGAAAGATAAGGAGATCACTGTGTCATAATACAATTTCATGAGAACACTGGTACATGGCAGTTCAAGAGACCTAAAACAGCAGAAAAATGTTGGCCAGTGTTACCTTATTGCAAAAACTGTTATTGCAATATTTATGAATAAAACATCAAATCTGCATTAATTTTTCAAGCTTCATTATTTATATTTAAAAAAATCCCTTAATAATCAAACAATTAGGATCACAATTTATTATATAGTAGCCTTGCACTTTTCAAAATTACTTGTACAAACATTCAAGAATAGAACCAAACAAGTATTTGAAGTGTTGACAAGTTTTCATATTAAATGACCAATGTTTTAATAAAATGTTTTATTTTATCTAGAGTTTATCCCACTTTGTGATATTCACTGTTTGACCAGAGTACTATTAAAGCACTTGAATATGGTTTAGGGGGATAAATCAATTTAGTAATAAAGTTCAATCAATGTATTAAAGTAAAAGAATGTTTCAACAGGTTGATCAATGAAGGGTAGGTAGACATTTGCAGCCATTAAGTTATACGGCCTGATAGTGAATGTAGTGAATGCATGTTGCGGCTTGTAACAGTCTTTAGGAGGCAATTTGTAAACTAAGGAAGCTTTTTACTTTTTACTTAACCCTTTACTCCGTATATTTTACCTTAGTGCAAAAACAGTATAACTTCTTCTTACTTAACTGGTACTTCTACCATTGTTGCAATAAGGTGATGATAATAGATGTTTAACTGCATGTAGGAACAGTGCAGATCCAGATCTGCTGGCACATCTGTGCCATCTGATCTAGTGCCATCTGATCTGGATCTATACTAGTCGCATTTTAGTCAGAAAGAACCTAATGAATAAAATAAAGCAGTTGATCTGGATGTACACTGTTCCCCCATGTGATAACAGCCATCCATTGAGTAAATGGTTAAACCTGAAGACAGACTACAGTCTTTACATTTTTCAAACTTTAATATTGGAACTGATTGTTTTACTTTCCATAGAGTCTAAATGCTCTCTTAACCCTTTCCTTGATATATACGAATTTATACGCATGTGCGACCAGTGTAGATCCAGATCAGCCGGCACATCCGTGCTCATAAAAATAGCTCATAAAAACATACAAGATTCTCTCAACTATCAGTCAGGATGGATAACAAATAAATACAAAAGATAAGCCTTTACTCCATATACAGGTTTTATTGCATGTGCCAACAGTGTAGATCCAGATCAGCCAGCACACCTATGCTGATCAGGATCTACCTTGTTTGCTTCTTGGTCAGAAAAAAACCTAATGAATCAAAAAGTGAAAATACATTGTATTTACATTGTATTTATGCTGGATGATCTAGATCTACACTGTTCATACATAAATAACAGTCATATCCCATTGAATAAAAGAATAAATAAGATATAATTTATATCATATAGTCAGTGGCAAGGATACTGAATTACAGCAATAACTAAGCTCATGCTTGTGACCAGTATAAATGTCCATGCAGTCTTAAATCAACATTGATTGAGCTCTGGTCAATACAGTTCTGTAAAACACCCATATGAGCTATAAAGTTCATTGGAATGATCCAAACTCTGATGTTCATTGTAGTAGCAAATAAACAGTAACATTTTTACAGAGGTTATTGCTAATCCATAGTATGTGCAAATAGCAATATTTTTTACCGTCTAGTTGAAAAATCATTCTGCAAAATTACATATTTGGTATGGAGATACAATCTTCTGTTTGGGCAAATGAGCAACAATTTTCCAAGCATTATTATTTCATACAAATATGATTCTGTGTGAAGTGATTTAGAAAATAATAGCACTACCATAGTATTGCTTTCAACTTTTTATAGCTCAAGTTTTTACCCTTTATCTATACAGCTTATATCCCACATGCAATAAGTGTAGATAAAAAACCTGCCTGCACCTGCCTGCACTATTGCTATTTGCTTTTAGGTTGTTAACCCTTTCCTTGATATATATAGGCATTTTTACACATGTGCGACCAGTGTAGATACAGATCAGCTGGCACATCCGTGCCGTCTGATCAGGATCTGCACTGGTCGCATTTTGGTCAAAAATAACCTAATGAATCAAAAGCGAACAATTTAGATCCAGATCAGATGGCATGGATGTGCCGGCTGATCTGGATCTAAACTGTTTGCCCTGGCAATAAAGGTGTATCTATACAGGAAAGGGTTAATGACCAAGAAGTGAACAGTGTTGATCCAGTTCTGATGGGTTGAACAATAGCCTATAGAGTATGGGTTAAGCTATCAATGTGTGAAACACCTGACAAGTTTCATCAGATGAAAATGTATATGGTAAAGAATAAATGAAGCCAGTTCATAGAAGAACTTAAAGCATTGAATGTACTATTCATTACAATAATTATCCAGTGGTGTATGTTCTCAAAATGTTACAAATACTGTGCTTAGCATTTTAAGGGTTACAAACAGCATGTTGCGCACCTACAACAATTTGCCAATGCAGACACTTTTATTGCCAGCAATAAGGTTAAGCTGTGCTTAACCCTAACTCCACGGATACACTTTTTATCACTTGGGCATCCAGTTTTGATCCAAATCTGATGGCACATTCATGCAGTTCAGATCTCAATATACATACATGTATCTGCTTTTTGCTTAGAAATAACCTAATTGATATATCCTGATCAGGCATCATGGACATGCCAGGTGATCTGGATCTACTCATTTGATAAAAGGCGTTTCCATGGTCAGCATAGTTCAGCATTTCAAAAACCAAAAAGAAATCAAGATAGTTCAAACTCCACTACACCAGGGCCCAAAATCATTAAACTTAGATTAGAGACCAGTCTCAAATCTCAATTATCTGACCGGCTGAAATGGCAACCAGTCCCCATTTCAGCCAATCAGATGCTTGAGATTTGAGACTGGTATCCAGTTTAAGTTTTATGATCTTGGAATCTGACTGAGCTAAAAGAAATCAAACATTTGAACAAACCTTCTGATCTCTGATCTGCTGGTCCAGATTCCTGAAGGGCGATGAGCCAAGAGTAGCCAGTTTCTGGTGCACACGCTCCATGCGTGCTGTTACATCCTGCACAGTGGACTGGTACCGCTCCTGCTTCTGTATGGCCACCTGAAGCTCACGCTCCTTGGTTCCAAGCTGTGGGGACAAAGAATTAGTGTTAGCATCTACATCAGAACAATCACCCGCAACTTGTGTATCATTTTCAGAGACGTCTGCAGATTCCTCTTCCTGCTGTAGGCCACTGCTCCGGGGTAAATCTTTAATTCCTGTCACTGAATACTTTGTGAACCTTTTAATTATTTTTTGTGGAACATCTTTCACTAATTGTGCATTGTTCTCATTTTTATCTGAATTTTGCGCATTTAGCAAGTTATCCCAGTTGATTTCACTGAATTCATCAGACCTTTCGACATCTGATGCTGGACGTAAAGTTTTCGTCCGTCTGCTCAAATTCTGAGTCCCGACTAACATTTTGTTTTCTAAGCTTAACCTTTTATGTATATTTGAATTGTTACAATGACAAACAAGACATTCCTAAACAAATAATTGCGGACTCTTGGTTTCATACCACCTTTCCATTGAAAGGTAAGCTTTTTAAGTCTATCTTTCTAATTGCTGAACTGTAATTTGTCAGTTTATGGGCCCTTGAGTCACAGTTAAACAATAGCAAGGCAATATGCAAATTGTCAACATGCATTATTCAAACTATCCAAGTAAGAAAAGCAAATTTGATAATCGTATTAGGAATTCCTAAGCACCTAATAGAAGATAAAGCGTGCATGCTTTACTAAATCCATAACTCTCCTTATTTTTGGCAAGGATAAGTGTATTAAATCAAAAACTTCTGTTTGGATATAAACCACTTTTAAAATTTAACTCCTATTAATCAATTTTGAGTGTTACTATCGAATCAATGCATTATTTCTCCTTTAAAATTTGATCCGTGCATGTTTTATTAGATAATCCAGATCTAACTGACAGTTTCATCATCTGTAATGATGATTGTATAAAGTTTTTCCTCGCTTGAACTTCAGTGACACCGTTTTTTAATAATCAATGTAACGCTTATCATGTTCTTGCTGATCCGAAGGACTTGAAAATTACCATGTTCACTATCATTCACCGCTTTGAAATCATCATTTGCATCAAATTAGTACCAAATTGGTTAGAGAATGTCAAAGATCAGTTTTCCTATATCCTTTTCAGATCTCCTAATTGACCATCAATAATATTTTGTATTTTAAAGCCCATTAAGGTATTTGGCTGCTTAACCTTATAAATATTACTTTTAGAAAGGTATGAAACCTAATTCCATAAACCCTTCTAATCCCCCATTACTATCACCTCCGTAAAATGATCGTAAAGTCATTAGTTAGGAAATGTATATCCAACTTATATATAATACAAATTAACCACTGTTAAGATAAACCAAAGTTAAAGGTTGTCCCTTCATTAACAGTCAATGCTATTTCTGAAGTTATTAGTAATTTTCAATTAAGATACAAAAATTTCCTTCAATAAATTCCAAATGCAAGCTTGCATTACTAATATCAAGGCAGGGACTTTCTCTTAATCATCATGTTTGTTTTAAATCTTGCATTTTAAACATTTAAATTTGAAAACGTTTACAGAATGTGCAATCTTTAAATGATAAGAGCAATTCAACACTATATAGACCATATTGGAATTTTAAAGAAACTAATTGCCTAAGAATATCAGGCTTGAACTTTAGGCCATTAATGTTCACCGACATTTTATCATGAATCTGATTTAAGAATAAATAACAAGAGGGCCATGATGGCCCTATATCGCTCACCTGAGTACAAAAGTACTCTCGGCTTGTGGTTTCAGACAAGAAGATTTTTTAAGTTTTTCCTATACAAGTCTATATAAAATGAAGTGACCCCTGGGGCGGGGCCAATTTTGACCCCTGGGAAATAATTTGAACAATCTTTGTAGAGTTCTACTAGAGGATGCTAAATGCCAAATATCTTAGCTCTAGGCCTTGTGGTTTCAGACAAGAAGATTTTTAAAGTTTTTCCTATATAAGTCTATGTAAAATGAAGTGACCCCTGGGGCGGGGCCAATTTTGACCCCAGGGAAATAATTTGAACAAACTTTGTAGAGTTCCACTAGAGGGTGCTAAATGCCAAATATCTAAGCTCACGGCCTTGTGGTTTCAGACAAGAAGATTTTTAAAGTTTTTCCTATATAAGTATATGCAAAATGAAGTGACCCCTAGGGCGGGGCCAATTTTGACCCCAGGGAAATAATTTGAACAAACTTTGTAGAGTTCCACTAGAGAATGCTAAATGCCAAATATCTAAGCTCTATGCCTTGTGGTTTCAGACAAGAAGATTTTTAACGTTTTTCCTATATAAGTCTATGTAAAATGAAGTGACCCCTGGGGCGGGGCCAATTTTGACCCCAGGGAAATAATTTGAACAATCTTTCTAGAGTTCCAATAGAGGGTGCTAAATGCCAAATATCTAAGCTCTAGGCCTTGTGGTTTCAGACAAGAAGATTTTTTAAGTTTTTCCTATATAAGTCTATGGAAAATGATGTGACCCCTGGGGCAGGCCAATTTTGACCCCAGGGAAATAATTTGAACAAACTTTGTAGAGTTCCATTAGAGGATGCTAAATGCCAAATATCTAAGCTCACGGCCTTGGGGTTTCAGACAAGAAGATTTTTAAAATTATTTCCTATATTAGTCTATGTCAAATGAAGTGACCCCTGGGGTGGGGCCAATTTTGACCCCAGGGAAATAATTTGAACAATCTTTGTAGAGTTCCACTAGAGGGTGCTAAATGCCAAATATCTAAGCTCTAGGCCTTGTGGTTTCAGACAAGAAGATTTTTTAAGTTTTTCCTATATAAGTCTATGCAAAATGAAGTGACCTCTGGGGCGGGGCCAATTTTGACCCCAGGGAAATAATTTGAACAAACTTTGTAGAGTTCACTAGAGGATGCTAAATGCCATATATCTAAGCTCTAGGCCTTGTGGTTTCAGACAAGAAGATTTTTAAAGTTTTTCCTATATAAGTCTATGTCAAATGAAGTGACCCCTGGGGCGGGGCCAATTTTGACCCCAGGGAAATAATTTGAACAATCTTTGTAGAGTTCCACTAGAGGGTGCTAAATGCCAAATATCTAAGCTCTAGGCCTTGTGGTTTCAGACAAGAAGATTTTTAAAGTTTTTCCTATATAAGTCTATGCAAAATGAAGTGACCCCTGGGGCGGGGCCAATTTTGACCCCAGGGAAATAATTTGAACAAACTTTGTAGAGTTCCACTAGAGGATGCTAAATGCCAAATATCTAAGCTCTAGGCCTTGAGGTTTTAGACAAGAAGATTTTTAAAGTTTTTCCTATATAAGTCTATGTAAAATGAAGTGACCCCTGGGGCGGGGCCAATTTTGACCCCTGGGAAATAATTTGAACAAACTTTGTAGAGTTCCACTAGAGGATGCAAAATGCCAAATATCTAAGCTCTAGGCCTTGTGGTTTCAGACAAGAAGATTTTTAAAGTTTTTCCTATACAAGTCTTTATAAAATGAAGTGACCCCTGGGGCGGGGCCAATTTAGACCCCTGGGAAATAATTTGAACAATCTTTGTAGAGTTCCACTAGAGGATGCTAAATGCCAAATATCTAAGCTCTAAGCCTTGTGGTTTCAGACAAGAAGATTTTTTAAGTTTTTCCTATATAAGTCTATGCAAAATGAAGTGACCCCTGGGGCGGGGCCAATTTTGACCCCAGGGAAATAATTTGAACAAACTTTGTAGAGTCCCACTAGAGGATGCTAAATGCCAAATATCTAAGCTCTAGGCCTTGAGGTTTAGACAAGAAGATTTTTAAAGTTTTTCCTATATAAGTCTATGTAAAATGAAGTGACCCCTGGGGTGGGGCCAATTTTGACCCCAGGGCTATAATTTGAACAATCTTGGTAGAAGACCACTAGGTGATGCTACACAACAAATATCAAAGTTCTAGGCCTTATCTATTTTTATCCTCTGTGACCTAGATAGGCAATGGACCGGAACCATTTGAACAATTTTGGTAAAGCTTCATGCAAGTAACATTCTTGCCAAGTTTCAGCAAGATTAGCCCAGGAGTTCAGGAGGAAGTCGTTTGAAGAAAAAGTTGACGACGGACGCACGCACGGACAGACGACGGACGACAGACATCAGGCGATCACAAAAGCTCACCATGAGCACTTCGTGCTCAGGTGAGCTAAAAAGCCAGCAGTTTAAAGATTGCAACATTAAGTTACAGAAAAAGCCCCTAAAGCTATGGTCACATTTAATTTGATCAATTAGAATACTTAACAACACTTATTCATGATTGATTTTTCAGATTTATTTATGAAAGGATCAATTAATTGCATTCAATGCAGTTGGATAGAAATCACTGATCAATCTGAGTAAACTGCCCTTAAAGGTTCAATAATTAACAGGAGACCAGTCTTTAGATCTTAAGCTTCTCATTGGTCAGTTCTGAAATTGGGCTCTTCTTTTAACCCTTTCCTCCATAGCTTTTATTGCATGGGCCAACAGTTTAGATCAAAATCATCCCTGCCATCTGATCAGGACCTAAATTGTTCGCTTTTTGATTTGTTATGTTATTTCTGACCAAAATGGGACCAGTGCAGATCCTGATCAGACGGCACAAATGTGCCGGCTGATCTGGATCTACACTGGTTGCACATGCGTAAAAATGAGTATATATGGAGGAAAGGGTTAACCAAACAGATGAATGAGACTAGTCTCAAACCTTTACCAAGATAGTCTGCCAAAAGGTATGAAGAGATTAACCCTTTACTCCATAGATACACCTTTATTGTATGGTCGAACGGTGTAGATCCAGATTAGCCAGCAAAATGCATCTGATAAGGATCTATACTGTTCATTTTTAGATTTATCTGGTTATTTCTGACCAAGATGTGACCAGTGCAGATCCAGATCACAGATGTGCCGGCGGATCTGGTTCTACACTTGTCACACACTCGTAAAAAATGGAGTAAAGGGTTTAACCTTGTTGAAACTTTAATAATCTGTATAGCATTAATTATCCTCACTTTTTATCCAGATTTATTGTTATGCAGAGATTAATACTGATCAAGAGGTCATTATCCAAAGAATTATAATTCTAATTTTAAATGGTAATATATTACAAGAGACTACTTGACCTAAATAATATACCATGAACAGGGAACTTAAAGACTTAATACCTGTTAATATAATCTAACCACACATTGATAAGTATTAGCCCATTACATATCTGCTGCTGTCATAATTACAACTTAGTTTCAAAACTGATTTATTTATACTTTTCTTAATATATTCTCCTTAATTGTATGGGGGAACAGTGTAGATCCAGATGAGCTGAGACCTTTGTGCCTTCTGGTGCCAAGGTTGTAAAGCTGATATTGGAAACCAGTCTCAAATCTCAAGCATCTGATTGGCTGAAATGGCGACTGGTCGCTATTTCAGCCAATCAGATGCTTGAGATTTGAGACTTGTTTCCATGCTCAGCTTTATAACCTTGGGCACTGGTCAACATCTACACTGTTCACTCTTGGATTCCTTAAGTAATCTCTGACCAAAAAGTGAACAGTTTAGATCCTGATTAGACAGCAAGGATGTGCCAGCTGATCTGGATCTACACTAGTCGCACATGTGATAACATGCATATACCTGGCATAAAGGGGTAAATTGAAAAAATTGCTAGAACACATTTTAAAACTTTGTCATGCAAATAACAACAATTAAACACCAACACAGTGATTATTATAGTTATAAAAATAAGAAAGATCTCTAAAGATAAAAATGTAGAGTTAATATTGCATTCTAAGAGCCACTGCAATCAACACCCCTAATTGAAATTATCAGAGATTCATTAATCCTTTACTTCATAGATGTGGGTTTCATCGTGTGTGACCAGTATTGGTCCAGATCAGCTGGCATATCCATGCCATATGATCTGGATCTGTGCTATTTGCTTCTTGGTCAGATATATTCTAATGAATCTTTAAGCAAACAGTGTAGATCATGTTCAGATGGCACTGGTGTGCCAGCTGATTTGTATCTACACAGTTCACCCATGTCATAACGTCGCATCTGCAGAGTAAAGGGTTAATTATTCAATAATGTTACCTGTTTTTGTAAATTTTGCCATGAAGAACTAAGGTCATCAAACTTAGAGCTGCGTGAAGCACTACGTGACCCTAGCAATGACCCTGAACCTCCAAGGCGTGACCTTGACCCAAAAGATGAACTGCGATCCCGTAACCCTTGGAGATGCGGATCTAGCAAGCTTGGCGTGCTCCGTGACAAATCCTAATTAAGTGAAAACAGGCATAGGATACAGAACACAAAATGAAAACACACACCAGATAACACAGTAAAAACACACGTGAAACATCTACCACAAAATGCAAACCAAGCACATGCAAACCCTTAACTTCATTAAATAAATAGCATTAGTTTTAGTTACAATTATTTTAAAACAAATAATTATTAATAAACTATCACAACACCTATGTATGTTAATATTTAAAGATGTTACTCCTCTAAGAAAATATTACTTGTATCAGAAATGCAGCCTTTCACTTTCAACTAAAACATCAGTCATTGAAGCCGTGTGAAAAGGCAACTTTACGACAAAATATATATTGATCACTCGTCTGATAAGAGATGATTATTGATCACCTTTTTTGATTGATTTCATAAATCCCAATTCCAAGTTTCTCTTTAACTAAAAGCGACCGAGGCAAAGTATTTTTTTAAGACTTATGAAGGATTTCTTAAAGATTATTTGTATTTCCATGCAAGAAGTAACATGCAATAATAGCCATTCATTTAACTTCATGCATTTTACAATTGAACTAGCAAATCAAAAATGCATGTGCAGAAATCCAATCAACTAACATCTGATAAGAAAAAAAATTGAAGTCAAATCGCTTTATTTCCTACAGAGGTTTTCAAAATCACCTTAGAATTTTATGCTCTTTTGTATGATTTTGAGAAGTAATCAGATGTTAAATTGGTTTCTACAATTTAACCCTTGAGCTGCGCCAGGAGGAAAGTTGTCATCAAACGCTGACATGATGTCTAAATTACAGTAACAGATTTATTGCTCTGCAAGGAAAATGAAATCTTACAGAAAAATATGAATTCATTAATCATTATTGTTAAGAAAAAGTGGGACACTTTCCCATAAAGAGCAGATCAGAAATGTCTTAATTATAAAGAAATGCTTAAATGTTAATGACAACATTTTTTCTCCTGATTCAGCAAAATTAAACTGATAGCAAAACCACCAACCGGATCCCAGGCTCCTTTGTTAGGCATGCTAAGCTTGTGTTTGTTAGTGCTGTCCTTTGTACCCATTGACCTCATCTGTGCAGAGGTCAAGGACTTCGAAAGAGGACTTGATGAACTTTCCTCCAAATCTTCTTGTCTGAATGCTGGTGCCAGAGACAAATGTCCTCTGATCCTTTCCATTGATTTTGCTCTTGGAGCACTGCCAGATGACCTTGACCTATCTGGATAAGTAAGGTCATGGTGCGACCTTGAGGATTCTGACAATGTCAAAGGTGAAGCGGATCTTGGTTTGTAAGACTGTCTACCCTGCCTCTCTGGAACATCTCTTGGTTCATATTTACCAGGTTTAAATCCAAAACCATGTTCTGCTTTCACAGGGCCTTTGCCCGACTCTGTTCTGTCACCCTTAATTTTCCATGGTCTTTTGTTATCACATGAAGCAGGTACGGCATGTTGAATGTCTGGTTCAGTGTTAAAATCATTTGCCAGACTTTCAAATGCTTTCCTGTCACCTTCTTCAGTGTCATCATTTTCAGCAAGACCAAGTTTACTTGCTAGATATTTGGACCTTGGTTTAAATGGTGACAGAGCTTCTGCCTTCCTCTGTTTTAACTTAACCATGTCTTCTGGTATACCTGTAGCCATTTCACTAACACCTGATGATTTCATTGGCTGTTTCATGTCACCTGACCTGCCCACTGGTTGTTGCTCATTGGCAGACAGATCTTCTCTGTCAAAATCTTTGAGTCTGAGGACACCTGACTTGAGTTCATCAGTGCTGCCTGTTCTGACACTTCCTATCTCACTGGGATTAGACTCTCTGTCATTTGATGATCTCAGGGATTTAGCCTTCGGTTGATTTTTATCTTCTCTCTCTAGGCTATGTGATCGCTTTGGAGGTATGATATGTGACTGAGGTATTTCCATTGACAGTTCCATAATTTGACTGTCACCGAAAGACATGTCGGATACAGGATGTTTGCCCTCGGAGAGACTTCTAGCTGAGCTTCTAGACAATGGTGTGGAGGTTTTTACACCACTATCAAACTGATCCTGACTTCTATCACCACTTTTCTGTGAAGATTGGGGACTTCCTCTCGAAAATCTAGAACCAGGTGTAGAAGTAGTTCTTAAACTAACTGAGGGATAGGTTCTTGAAATCTTGGGTGACGAAAAATCCTTTGTATCAACAGAGGATGGTCTTCCACTGGTATCCAGTGATCGGTACCCATGACTTTTTGAAGGTAAGGATGTATATGACGGTTCTCTCTGGTCTGCAACTATGAAATCATTCTCCAAGGACTCAGTTTCATCATCAGGAGCTGAAGCATTGGCCAAGTCAAGTCCATTCTTGAATATCTTCAGTGGGTTTTCATACTGGTATTTGATTGTTTGTCCAGGTGACCTTGGAGACGAAAGTGGTGACACATAAGGTTCTAATGGGGCATTCAGCGTGTTTACAAGGTCTAACACCCTTGTCTCTCTATTCCCTGTATGGTACAGCTTTCTAGCACACAACGGTCCCAGGTCTGCACTTCTCTCAGCTAAATAATGACTTTTTTCACTGATATCATTGATTCTAGCCTGGTATATTTTTATTTGTTGTGCAAGTTCCTGCAAAAGCCCCAAAACCAAACATAAATTGTGTAACAAGCAAAACCAAAAATACAACATGCAAGCATACAAACATGCAGGTTATCATAGAAAAACCTTGACCAAAACTGGAAATCTATGAAAACTAACTCTTACTAAGATATCACCATTCATAACATGAATTTTGACAGAATTATGTCCCTTTTAAAAATGAAATAACCAGAATTGATTTCAATCAGATTTCAATCGGCAACTGTCATGACAAATAAAGTTACAAAAGAAGAAATATGCAGTGTGGACCGATATCCTAACAGTGCTGCTTTTGGCAAACATTCATAATCATTCAACATGTTTAGATCAGATTTCACAAGGTTAAACAATAGAAGAATAACTTCAGTAGCTCATAAAATGGTTATAGGGTTTTGTTAATTACTGCATGAATTTATTTGTTTACTGGGATCTAATAAGGATCAGATAACAGGGATGATAAATTAGCTCCATTGTTTACAGGAATTATGTATGAAGGGTGTGGGTACAAGTGACTTCACAGTTAGTAGCTCAAAATGTAAACATATTTTACTATTCTCTAAAGACACAATCTTTACTCAATGTAGTATACTAGCATGTATAATGGTTGCAGATATATGTTTATGCTACCAGTGATGATCATGTGCAACTAATAACCCTTTACTCTAAGGATATACCTTTCATCACATGGGCAATCAATGTACATTCAGATCAAATAGCTCACTGGTGCCATCTGATCTGGATCTACATGTCTGCCTCATGAAATCCTTAATGAATCTAAAAGCCAATACTGTAGAATTTCATCAGAAAGAAAAGATGTGCCAGCTGGTCTGGATCTACACTGATCACCCATGTAATAAAAGCCATATCCCATGGAGTAAAGGGTTCATAAGCAGCTAAAGCGCTAGCAATGAAGTACAGTCATATATTCTCTTTCATTCTCTGTCAGGTAAAGATCTGTTTTCCTTGATGTTTAACAGCAAACCTTTTTGTACTTTTAAACTGACAACAGGTTAAGTAATACTGATAATGAAGTGTAGCCCACCTTATAATATTTCAAACAACATGTGCAATATTACACTTTTTATTAGAGTCCTCCTGTAAGTTCATATATGTTTCAGAACAACAGTCTTTGTTTGCATAACCTTTTCCTCCAACACCTTTATTGCATGGGCAAAGTTTAGATCCAGATCAGCTTGCACATCCGTGCCACCTGATCAGGATCTAAACTGTTCGCTTTGTTATTTGTTAGGTTATTTCTGACCAATAAGCGACCAGTGCAGATCCTGATCAGACAGCACAGATGTGCCAGTGGATCTGGATCTACACTGGTCGCACATTGTGTAAAAATGACTATATATATGTATACGGAGGAAAGGGTTGATTGCTTAATAGTCAAACAAGTAACTCCAGCCAAATACATGTAATTATTTCCAGTTTTGACATAAATTAGACAAGCAGCCTTTGACCCTTTTTTCTGTTACTTTATAAAGTAATTTTAAATTAAAATGCAAATTCAAACAAAGAAGCAAAGCTGAACACCACAAAAGTCTAGTCTACCAGACAGCTACATCATTACAATCAATATTATAGAGAGATACTACACAGTAATAAATTATATTGGTTATTTATTAACTCTGTGCACATAAAAATTAAAATATTAAATACAAAATTATTAAACAGACAGTTATTCTGACTAATTAGTTTGGAATATACAGAATACAGGAACATTTTAACATTTTTTAAAGTTATAAACATGAAAAATGAGTTATAAACGGTGAAGAAAGTAACTTAAAAAATAAACATCTTTCACTTACGGGAACATACACCGGTTTCCACATTTCAGTATTTTCAAATCTCTAGTTCTGATCACTGAGACTGTGATTGAAATATTCCCATCCACAGTAACCATAGAAACCTAACACTTTCTCAGGATCATTGTCATGTCTCGGATAAATAATGCCCAGTATCCATGCAACTATGCTAACCATACAAAACTCATTTTCAACTTGTTAATTTCAGTGTTGTCTTTCATCTTAAACCAACACAAGACAATGATATCCTTAGATACAATGCTTTAACAGAAACATTCTGGATGACTTCCAATCAGGATTTTAATTTAAATTTTGCACGGCTGTCAAAAATATTAGCTATGTCGGCTGCTTAATTATTAACACAAAAAGCAGTGTCATCTTCAAAATAAATCTTGGCACCACTTCCCATAGCTACTCCATGATCTTCCCTTACACGGCGTAGAACAGAGGTATATACACCCGTTATCTAACGTGTTTAGATTTGCACTTTATTGATAACCTACTAATTACAATCATTTATTATACAACTAACAAAGATTCCTTTGATTGGCTGGAACAAAAAACACTAAGTGTCCCATAGATAAAGAATTCAAAGGTCATCTTAATCTTGGCCCTATGACAAATTGGCCATTAAATATAAAGCATTTTTTATGGAAACGGAGCATTTTTGGAAAAACTTATTCAAATGAAGATCTTCTCCTATATGAAAAATTACAAATTTCAAATTTTTCATTTTCATCATTTTATCATATGAAGTCTAAAATATTTTATATTCAAATATGGATTTAAAGTGATAGAGACATTCATGCATATTAGAGAGACAAAAATGTAGATTTGGTGTATGTTCCTGCTGAAACGATGCACGAAGATCAATGTGAAAGGGAAAGAATCAAAAGTGAAAAATGTATTCTCTGATTATAAGAAGCCAAGGAGTGAAAGTGAAATCTGAAAGTATGTTGTACTGTGCCCAAGCTTATAAAACTGAGCATGGAAACCAGTCTCAAATCTCAAGCATTGATTGGCTGATGCCTGAGATTTGAGACTGGTTTCCAATCTCAGTTTTATAACCTTCAGCCCTGATGATTTGGATTTAAAATCAAATACCTGAGAATACTGAAAATGGATGATAAACTGCAATGTGCTAAATAATTATTTTCATATGACAACACTATTAATATTATAAATCAACACTGTACATACATTTCGTTCAAGTATCTGTGCCTTGAGATCATCAACACTGCTGGCTTGTATCGGAGATCCTAGAAGTCTCTCCTGTGCATCAGATATGGATGAGGACAGGGACTTTAACTCTGCCTCATAACGGTCCTGTTGAGCTACTGCTTCTCGGAGTTCATCACGATCAGTGCGAGCCTGGTCTAGCAGAGCATTGATTTCTGCAGCCAGATTCGTGTTGTGAAGACGTGACTCTTCCCCTACTGCTGCGTGCAGCTCTGCATGTTTATCAAGCACATAGAGTGCTTTCCCTTTGTGACTCTCTATGTCAGATATCAGATTCTAGAAATACAAAACAAATAAAATTTTAGAATGAAATTAAGTGAACAAAAGATATTATCATGTTAAAATCAATACAGTAAACAGAGATAAACTACAGTTATACATGTAATGGTTTTATTAAAAGCATTGGAACATGAGCGGGAGCAAAGGGAAATCAATTTCTGAAGCAGCTGTTTAGTTCACTTTTAAAGGATATGCAATATGGCAACTGTAAGTCAATGTCACTCAACTGATATACTGTTGAGAGGAAACAGGGTTAATAATAAAAGAAAAACATACAACTTATTTTAACCCTTTCCTCCATATAATTTATATGCCTTTATGGTGTGGACGAACAGTGTAGAACCAGATGACTGCACTGTTCACTTTGGTATTTACTGTTTACTTTTGGACTTTTTAGGCAATTTCAGACTAATGTTTGGCTGATCTAGATATATATTGGTTGCACAAGCAATAAAATGTGTATAAACCTCCGATGTTGTAAAGGGATAATGCTTCTGACAAACCCACCTCTTGCATTTTCAGCTGATCCTTCAGTGTAAGTGAATCATCTCTCAAGGTAAGGTGAGCTCTTGTTTTGTCCATCCATTGTTTTATCTCACCCAGCTCCACTTCAAACTCTTCTATCTGTTCATTGATGTCCTCCAAGTCATTCACCTTGTCTGTAGTCTTAGCTCTCACATCAAACATCTTGTGACTGAGATCTGCAAGCTTCTCCATGTGAGAAACTGTGTCACACAGAGGTTCCATTTGCTTCACTAAAGCATTCAAATGACCTAGTTTCTTCTGCTGCTGTTCTGAATCCTTCAACAGTTTCTGCAAATTGAATGAACAAACTATTACAAAGTTAAAACCAAAAAATTAACTGTTTGTCCCTTATTGAAATACTTGAACTGATTAAACTGGGTTGTTAGGCCTTCAGAGCTTCAGTAGCTCACTCTCTCCACTCAGACACAAAATCAAATGTAATTGACATGAATGCTATTAGGCAACTGAAGTCTAAATCAATGGCCTAAAAATTTATTACATATTTTGTGTGTTTAACTCTTTCCTCCATGTATACACATTTTTATGCATGTGCAACCAGTGTAAATCCAGATCAGCCGACGCATCCGTGCTATCTATTTAGGATCTGCGTTGGTCGCTTTTTGGTCAGAAATAACCTAATAAATCAAATAGAGAACAGTGCAGATCCTGATCAGTGATGGCTGATCTGGATCTACACTGTTCGCCCATGCCATAAAGGTGTGTAGGAGGTGTGGAGGAAAGGGTTAGGTCAATATAGGAAGAAGTTAATAAGTTCTCTTAAAGATGGCTTTGGTAGTAGTTGGCACAGTATTTGCAATAACAGCACAAGAGACAGACACAGAGATTGAACCCCTGCCAATGTTGCTCAACTTCTTTAAGTGTTAAATACCATGATCTATCATAACTTCTATGACTTCAAATACCTTCACCTTAATGGAAACATTGTATCTTCTTAAGACCCTGATATTTTACAATGTAGCATTGAAAACATTCCCGTATTGAAGCAGATTTAATATAAAATGCTGATCTGTTTACTTTTACATTGAAAAAGAACCATTAAATGCATAAAAGTTGTATTATGGCTGTATTTATAGATTGACATAATCCATTGACTTTAATAAAACATTGACAATGGTTCTGTGTAGTATTACCAAATGATCAATTCCTTCAAAAATTGAGTTCATTGAAGATGTGTGGTTGGTTGTTATAAATCTGTTAAAGTTTAAGTGGCGATTTAACGTTTAATTTATTCCCTATGTGGAATAAACATACAACTGAGAGCAAATAATTTAAAGTTCTGTGCACAATAAATAATATCTAATTCAAGGTTTTCAGTTTTCTAAAATTCAATAACTGAAATTTGACATATCATTTCTTATGGAAGCTGTAAATCAAAAGTGTGTCCATGTTCATTTCAATAATGTTTGTTCATATTGTAGATTTATCACTCATTTTAACTCTATTAAATTATTCCTCCATATATATGCATTTTTAAAACATGTGCGACCAGCGTAGATCCACATCAGCTGGCACATCTGTGCTGTCTGTTCAGGATCTGCACTGGTCTCATTTTGGTAAAGAAATAACCTTACAGATCAAAAAGCTGGTTAACTGTATTTCAGCTCTGTAAAGATGGCCACAGAACCTGGTACCTGGCTATGTTTTCTAGAAAGTCATTTTGTATCCACTCCTGACCAACAATTTCCTGCAATACCGTGGTAATTTTATTGCGAAGGACAAATTTGCACACAGAAGCTGAAAATGGCACTATCTCGAAGACATTAATTTAATGAGATGTTGGCAAATTTTGTGCTAGGTTTGAATAAGCACATTTTACTGAGCATGAAATACGCAAATATTAAACCAGTGTGATTTCACAGTTAATGCAGTTGATAAACTGTCTTGTGATACCTTAAAGACCTTTACTGACCTTACATAAGTATCTTATTTATAAATTTTTCAATATGTTGCACTCACCTTTTTGTTTTTCAGTTCTTCCCTGACTTTGTCAAAGTCAAGCCACGTGGGTTCTGTGCGTATCTGTGCCTCAGACTGCTCTAACCATCTCTCAATGGCCTCGGAGGTCTCCTTGAACCCTGCGGCAAGCTCCTCAGCCTCTCTCAGCTGGCGGGTCTTCTCCCCAGCCTTTGTCTGGACATGAGACCAGGACTTGTTCGTGTCAGCTAGAGACTTCTGGATGGTCTGTTTCTCCACAGGGTCTGATGTGTGCTTAATTAGGTCACTTCCTTTGTTACGCAGGGTGTCAAGCTTCTGTTTGAAAGGCTCGAACTCGCTCAGCAGCTCCTGAAAATAACAGACTTGATTCTAAAAATAAATATACTAAAACAATTATAACTAGGTATAGGTAAAGGAAGGCCTGCAACTACCAGAAGTAACATACGGGCCCAAGATTATAAAACTGAGATTGGAGACCAGTCTCAAAACTCAAGATTCTAAATGGCTGAAATGGAAACATTCTCAGTTTTATAATCTACAGTCTATTTTACATATAATATATGTATGGACGCTAATCAAGATCTACTATTTTCACCTAACTGTTTCATCTCAATTAAAGGCAAATACAGCATAAGTTTTAATTCTGGTTACAGGCCCGAGTGCATATAATTCAAGACTGCAATCTCACAAGAATTGGTCAAACTCATGGTAGACATTCACTTGATACTAGGAAACTTAAAAAATGCTGAACTAATGAAACAGATTTTAGTTTATTTTCAAAAAAGACAGAAAAATAATGCTTCTAATCACCTCAATTTTATCTCGAACAAAACGTCCTTTTGGTTCCATTGAACAATTTTGTCCATTCCTCAACATTTTTTTTCAATTTTTGTATCAATTTAATTCAAGAATCCATCTTTTAGAAAGTTTTCGATTATTCTGTGTTTAATTTACAATGATAGTAATGAAGAATTAGGGTGATTTTATAGTCTACGATAACATTTATTCTGCTAGATAAAAAGGGCAATGAATTATACTCCTTCAAGACATGCTTTCTTCTATAGCACACCTCCACATCTTATCATAATCCCCTATTTCATGTGTCACATATGAGCATTATTAAATGTCCAGGGGTTTAAAGTCATATTTGCTTATTAGAAGGCCTTCTTAAAGAAAACAAATGCAAGGTGCTTGGGACTAGTTCTTTTGGAATGTCTTGTCTTGCCAGGAAGACGGTAAACAATGAGTAAAGTATGGAATTTAATGTCGTAAATTTAAGGAGTAACGGTTATTTAAGGGGAAGTTGCATACATAGTTGTATTAATGCTCATTATTGGAAATGTTTCAAGTAGTTCTGCATAAATACTGATCAAGGAGTGCACGATGAAACTTTGTAATTTTTCTGATAAGTGAAAGGATTTCAGTCTAACATGCAATAGTTATAATCAGCAACAACAATGAAATCACTTGAACAAAAATATATATTTATATTTTGTAATGTTAATTCAAACAAACTCTAGTTCACATAATTATCATTTTGTTTGAAGTGAAAACCACATCAGTTCTATATGACAAATTTCATTTAGATAACCACTTAATTGAAAATATACTGAAATCATTATGCATGTGTATTCTTAAATGTACAATGTTCAATCAATTTTTTCCATAATGAGCCACATTTACCCTTTGATCCATAGAAACACCTTGATTGCATTGGCAAATAGTGTAGATCCAGATCAGCCAGCACATCTGTGTTGTCTAATCAGAATCTACACTGTTTGCTTTTTGATTCATTAGGTTATTTGACCAAGATGTGACCGTTGCAGTTCCAGATCAGAGGACATGGATGTGCCAGCTGATCTGGACCTAAACTGGTTGCACACATTAAAACAGGTACATGTATATGTGGAGTAAAGGGTTAAAAAGCAAGCTGGTGTATAACAGATACAGAAAAACTAATATAACCCTTTCCTCTATATATGCACATTTTTACGCATGTGCAACCAGTGTAGATCCAGATCAGACGGCATATCCGTGCCATCTGATCAGGATCTGCAATGGTCGCATTTTGTGTCAGAAATAACCTAACCAATGATATAGCGAACAGTGCAGATCCTTATCAGATGGCACAGATTTGCCGGCTGATCTGGATCTACAGTGTTCGCCCACGCAATAAAGGTGTGTCTATGGAGGAAAGGGATAAGGTAATCTGACATGAAGACAGCAGTAACTGATAATAAGTTTATAATCTAGGTATTGCAGTTATTGTTAAAGATCAATATCAATAATTTAACCCTGTGATCAAAATAACAATTTGCATTGAAAAGGTAATGCCTGAAAGTTTGTATAAATGACAGCTGGCAAGGTTTATCAATATTTGAGTCCTAACATGAATACTTAATATTAAAATACATGATAAAATTCCTCCATCTAACATGCACAACAAAATAACTTTTTTAAAAGGTCTCATAATATATAACATATTGATTATTTCCAATGCTTTTTAGACTGAAATTTATTAAATCCAATCCATATTTTAATTAACACATTATACATATTTATACACAACTCATTTAAACATATGCTACATGTTCTTTTGAAGTTTTATCTTTTTTGTCTTGATTATTCTCGGTTTCATCATGAAGTTAATGATCTTCCAATAATTTATTGTTGAAACTTTGCCAAAACAGGACAATTACTTACAACAATAAAATATATCAATACTCCGTAATTCAGCACTGTTTAACATTCCGCAACTGGGGGTGTAAAACCACGATCCTGGACACTTATCCGATATATTGACAACTAGTTTAACGATTTTAAAAAGCGTATTTGATTTAGAACTTGTATGTCCCTGCGACTCAAAAGCCTAATTTGCCGATTATGCAAAAAAGAAATGGCTCAACAGTGGAGAATAGTGTCAGTGTACAAAGCTCTTAAAAATGTCCAAAACAACAGCAATTCAAACAGGCACTAATTTAAAATGAAATTACTTTGGCATCGACCCAAAAATAATCATCAAATGCAAGTTTTGTAAGGCAGGGACAATGCAAATTCTCATATTTATCAAACTGATAAAATACATATTAATTACCTATTTATGTATGTATCTGTTAACCAAACTTGATCAAATTTCAGTTTAATATATTCCATCTCAAAAAGCCATTGATAAAAACCAATGTATAATCCAATTTTGGAATCACAAAAATATGACACGGAATTGGTAACCTAATTCAGATTTATCACTGAATTCTAAATCTGTTTTAGGTATAACAGACAAATCAATAAACCAAATAAAATGAAGAAATTAAAATTCTTTTGAAAATCGTATCTAGCTATTTAATTAGCTGAAGGGTATTGGGACCATTTGGCCATTAATACTTCACCTCAACTGTAATCATGCAACTTGGTTTTACTATAATGTTTTTTCTTTAGATAACGGCGAGTGAATTCAAAGTCAATGACAAATAAATCTGAGCTTGGTTTTAGATAAACAAATGTATTATACAACAGTTGTGTGCAGTTTGCCCGACGATCAATCCCTAATAGTATTATCAATACTGTTCATGATAAGAAATATTCAATCCATTTAACCTTTAAATCCATCGATTCCCCTTTTACCACATGGGAGACCAGTGTAGATCCAGATCAGCCAGCCCATCTGTGCAGTCTGATCAGGATATAAACTGTTTGCTTCTTGTTAAAAATAATCTTGTAAATCTAAAAGCCGACATTGAAAATCCATGTCAGACAGCGCAGTAAGAAAGCTGATCTGGATCTACCCTGTTCTCCCATGTGATAATGTAAACCCTTTCCTCTATATACCCACCTTTATGGCATGGGTGAACAGTGTAGATCCAGATCAGCTGGCACATGTGTGCCATCTGATCAGGATCTGCACTGTTCACTATTTGATTTATAAGGTTATTTCTGACCAAAAAGCGACCAGTGCAGATCCTGATCAGACGGCATGGATGTGCCAGCTGATCTGGATCTACACTGGTCGCACACGCGTAAAAATTCGAATGTATAGAGGAAAGGGTTAAATCTGATGAATAAATGGCTAACTTTAAATAGTCTCTCAAGACTAATCCATTTGTTATACAGAACTTTCAGATTTACAAAATAAATGCCAAACATTCTTATTTTTCAAGCAATTATCTACTCCAGTGGATTATATGAAACAAACTTTTAAAGCTGAAATAAATGGGTTAATCTTGAATTCAATTTGGTACTTCTTCTAACCATAAATACAGCATGTTTTCACATTTAAGTGAGAGAATTAAAGTAAACATTGAATAATGAAATCAGTGGTTGCACCCTCGTGTTAATGTTTACATCATACAAATGGAATAAAATCCAATAAATAGAGTAGACAATTAGTAATGAAATCGAAATTTATGGAATTTATTTAAGTTTAACTTTTTACTAGGTTCTATGAAAATTGGCATTTTTTATTATTAATATAATATTCAGAATATAATCCTGCATCATATACAATAGGACAGACACGTGATTCTTGCCTCTCTTATTTCTTAGGTAATTGATTTAGTCTTATTTATTTCTTATAAAATTCCTCTAAATTTTGCGAGTAGGAGGAAACAAATGCTGTTAGGTCTACTTTTGATTGAACATTTTTCACCTCTGAAATATAGCAGGTAAAATTGCAATATAAAAATAGATTTTTCACAAGATATAAAACTACCATACTAGTGCACACTGCAGAAAGGAAAACCAAACTGAGTGATATAAACAGAGTTTCACAATTAATTTGTTTAATAACTATTTACAATTTTGTTATTTTTGTGTCGTGTCTAGAAGATACCATTTGCAACTCCTTAAAAAATCTTGAAACAGTACCTGTTTACCATTATACAAATAACTGCCTTTACAAGATACCACATGACGGTAAGTCAATAACATGACATCGCCAAATGGCACTTTTCCCTACCCCACAATATTTGAAATAAAATATTCTATGTTTATAATATATAAGGGAGGAATGGACTGAAGGTTGGGAGAGTTAAATGCACTGAACGCGGGGACCGGAAGTCCCAGTTCGTGCGGACCGAATGTCCCTGTTCAAACGAACCATAAGTCGGGAAATTGTCAAATTTGGCGCCAATGTCCGATTGGGATTTTGAAATTTTAGAAACACTGATGTTAACTATCCTGCCCCAAATTTATAATAAATTGCTTTCTAATGGTATTTCATTTATGATATATGTTTCCATACCTCATGTCTGTAGACAGCCTCTGGTACATCAGTGATCCGGTCTTGGAGCTGCTCCTGTGCCTGGCTCAGCCATGTGGTCACCAGTCTGAGCTCTGTGCTAAATGCCTGCCGGTCTGCCTTCAAGTGTAGTAGCTCTTCCTCCTTAGTTGCCATGGTAGCATTCACTTCCTGTTCCAAGGCAGCCATGACAGCAAACTGTTCCTGAAGCTCCCTGGGTACCTCCCGCCCTTGGGATTTGAACTTGGTCTCCTGAAGCTGAGCCATGTGTCTCATCTGCTCCATACGGATCGCTATCTCTTGCTCTGACAACTGCAATGAAGTGTTACACAACTCTTTCAAATAATTCAAAATTTAGAACTTAAATCTGAGTAGGTATAAAAAATGTATACCTTAAAGTGAAATTTCCTCACTGTCAGATATACCATTATTTTACAGGAACCTAGCTTGTCTTCACAGCACACTAATTCACCAATTAGTATTTCATATCACTGGGACCAATAGGTTTTCTACCTACTGCAGTAGAGCAAGTAGGATATTCAAACTGTTTGATAGTTATTTTGATAGTTATTTTGTAAAAAAGAGAAACTAAATGACTTTTACTGTTGGTTGACAAGTAACATGGATCTCTGTTAACATTTACTCTGTGTGACCAGTGTAGACACAAATTACTCTGCACACCCATGCAGTTTGATCTGGCTCAACATGGTTCACTTCTTTGTCAGAGCAATATAATGCATCAACAGTCTGTATTGTGATTAAACTGCACAGATGAGCAGGCTGATCTGTATCTACACTGGGCGCACATGGGATAAAAGCTACGGAGATAAGGGTTAACAAGCTACTCAAGGAATCTTAACGTATTTATCAGAAAGTATTTCATCATCTCCAGGGAAAATAATCTACAAGACCAATCACTTCAAGTTCTGCCAGATGTTTTATGCTAAAAACATCTCTGCCTAAGATCATAAAACTGACACTCGAGACCACACTCTTGGCTGCAATTAGAATTGGTCTGCAAACCGACAAATCCCAGGGCTCAAGTCACAGTATTAGGATGTTGATCAATACTATGTTAAGAACCAGCCTCACCTTGAGTTTCTCAATCTTCTCGAAGACTTCTGGTCCCTCCATACTAGGAGCAAGTTGTGCAAGTTCTGCCTTGGTTTCCGTCAACCACTCCACTGTCTGCACTGCCTCAGTAGAGAACCCTTCACGGTCATCTATCTCTTCTTGTAACAACTGCTTCTGTTCACCAGCACCGTCTGCGATCCTGTTGACAAATACAGCATACATGTAATACCAACCACTCCAACATCTGAATGGTCTCGGTTGAGTACCATTAATTAAGTTTAATCTGACCTAGTTTGTTAAATGTAATATAGATCTATGTTGAGTAAATGTTTAAAACACATGAATTTCTAACTACCACTACCTGTTCCATTTCTGCAAGGATTTTTTTCTTTCAGCTGCTCCCTGGATTTTCTTTTTTAAGTTACAATAAGAAAGCATATATTATGAATACTGTACCTTTCAAATTTCTCCAGCATTGCCATGACAATGTCCTGTGACTGGACCTTGGCCTCGGCAGTGGGCAGGTTCTTCTGGAGTTGATGAGCACATTTCTTCAGGGCAGTGATCTTTGGTTCTGCTACCTCCAACATCTCCAGTAACTCCTGAAATATAATCAACCATAAGCCTGTTGAAACTGGAAAATTTCAGATTTCCCAACAGTGTAGACCCAGATAAACCTCAGCATCTGAACAGTTTGATCAAAGTCTGCACTACTTAAGTTCTTTTCAGTCAATGAATTCCAAAAAAGAAACATATTTGAACTCGTTTAATTATTTTACTACTGACTGATGTGTGTCAGTGCACAAGGCACCATATGGTTCCTTGCATAGTAGATTTTAACCAAACATCACTGGTGATCCAAATCAAAACCTTCAAGAGCTTAAGTTTGTTATGTTGAAAAATGACTGGTTACCTTAAATACCATGTGTTTCGCATTTTCAGTTAACAGTGGCCTGTTAACATTTTGTGATGATAATCATCATGTAGTTAAAGCTGTGTCTGCAGGGTTTGTTACAATGAGGTCATACTGGGTAATATTCAAATAAAGTTTCCAGTAACAAACAATGTAACAATAGTACATAATTCCTTGTACAAGCCTTTGGTAGAACTTGAATGGAAACAATAATCCATAATCCTAACAGATTAGTCTCCCTTAACTCTTTACTCCATATGACATATCCAGCTGTGCAGTCTGATCAAGATCTACACTAGTCACTTTCTGAATCATTAGGTGATTTCTAACCAAGAAGAAAATAGTTAAATCCAGATCAGACTGCACAGATGTAAGCTGTATCCATAGAGTAAAGGGTTAAATCATTTCTACAACACAAGCAGGTATAAAATTCACAAACCTGTGTTTGGTCAAGCTGTGCCACCAGTTGTGCACATTTGACATTGTCAAGGTCAACAGTGGCTGGCAGTTTGGCCTCAGCCTCATCCAGGATGTTATCTACAGCATTCAGCAGGTTTGTGTAGTCCTCATAGTGTGCTTCAAGATCCTAAATAACAATGAAAACATTTCAAAGACATATATTGTGAATTCATGAATACTGTACTAGTGGAGTATAAATTTTCAAGGGTTTCATGGGAGAATTGATTCATGAAATTAACCCTTTCTTCCATAGACATACCTTTATTGCGTGGGCAAGCAGTTTATATCCAGATCAGTCAGCACATCCATGCCCCATGCCATCTGATCAGGATCTTAACTGTTTACATTTTAATTCATTAGGTTATTTCTGACCAAAATATGACCAGTGTAGATCCTGATCAGATCGCACAGATGTGCTGGCTGATCTGGATCTACACTGGTCGCACATGCGTAAAAATGCATATTTATGGAGGAAAGGGTTAAAACCCAAAACATCAAAATCAATATATGATTATAAATGTATCTGACAAAACTGAAATATAAATTTTAAGAACCCATGAAATTTCCAGCCTACGAATTTTAAGTATAGTGGATAAGTCAATTCATATACACAACAAATTATTTTGAACCTACTTGAACCTGTTTAAGCATTAGCAGTACACTTACTGTTGAATATTGTCTTAGGCTCATCAATATATAACCATTCTGACATGATTTGCTGCTGAAACCACTGTTTTCTATGTGTAAATAGTTGCTGACATAAATATTGACACACTAAAGCATCTACTCACTTGTAATGCCATCTGTTTACCCTCGGTTTTGGAGACCAGAGTTTTCCACCTTTCATTCACCTCCCCCAGCAGGCCTTGGATGAACATTTTACTCTTTCCTGTGGCTTCTTTATCCAGCTCATGGGATTTCTCATTGATTTCATTTATCGCGGGTCTCAAACTCTCCGTCTTTTCAATAAATTGCTGTAAATATAAATAGCAATTTATAATGTTTTTAAATATTACTTGTTGAGGTTACAATTACAAATCTATTTTGTGTTTGATATGCTGTTCCAAAGTTTACATGTACTGATAAAGTTGAATTATAGTTAGTGTTCATATTAATACATCAGCCTATTTAACCAAATCATCAACACCAAGCAGCATATTCCTGCAATATATTGTATAGGAGGACATAATGTATTTAAACAAAAAGTAGGCTTTGGTATACATGTCATATCCACATGGGATTCAAAATAATCCTGATATTCCGATGTTAAACCCACTTGACCATATAAGTTATCAAAAGTAAGCTGAAGTGCCTTTGTATTATGTGGATTGTTTTACAAATACAATGATGATGTTCTGTCTAAGACCCCTGTCTCCCTACAGGACAGGAAAAACTGACAGTGTACATGTATACCTACCTTTGTCTCTATCAGGTGTTTATTGATATGGGACGGTGTATTAAGTGGAACACAATCTACGACCTCCCACTCATCCTCTAGAAGGTGAAGATCAGATGTCACTTGCATGACCAGCTCCTACAACAGGTCAATATACATGTTTCATTACAGGCATTACAACTGAAAAATCAATATATTACAAATAGGCTGGAACCATAACCTACCTACAGCAGTAAAACATATTTGCAACCAATTTAGATGCAGATTGGCCTCACATTTAAGCAGTCTAATCAGGGTCTATACTGTTCAAAATTCAATCCATTAATTCCTGCAAAACACCTGTAAATTATAACCAAAACAAACACTCACAGAAAGTTAAGTTAGTTATACAAATAAAACAGCAAATGTTTTAGGCAAGAAAATACACACAAAAATATACCAGGCCTTGTGATTATAAAACTTGTTTCATGCTCAACTCAATTCTGTGCTCAAACTTAAAATGTCTTTCACATTATTAGTCTTCATAAATAAGAATTGTCTGTACTACAGCTGTTATTGAAATCAATTGTCGGATTTTCAGTTAAAATTGTTTTATTAAAAAAATGAAAAGAAGTGAAGCTATCAAATTTTCTGAGTTGAGCATGAAAAAACTTTTATAATCACTGGGCCAGATTTCAAGTAATGGCTGTAAGTTACTTTAACTTTTTTCTCCATGGATAAGGCTTATGCTGCATGTGCCAGATCAAAGAAGCAATTGGTGAATCAAACAGAATCAAAATGCAGGTTGATCTGGATCTTAACTGGTCACACATTGAATATAGACTGTATCCCATAGATTTAAGGGACAAACCATTTCCCTAACCTGATATTCACTCCATTCCTGGGCCTTTTTCTCCATGTTGGACTGTTGTCTCTGTGAGGAAGCCATGATGTTTGCCAGTTTCTGACTGGTGTTTTTCAGGGACTGTCTCAACGTTTCTGTATCGTTCATGTCCAGGGTGGGCAGCAGACGTTCCGAGAGCTCCATTACCTGCTCCATCTCATCCTGACACATGCTCGCCTCGGAGAAATAGTCCTGGGAACCAGAGATAACAGTTTGTATTAGTCTTGTGCTTGTCTTGAAGATACACACTCAAAAAAAGAAATTAAGGGTCAAACAAAATGCTTCTCAAGATTTTGCTTAAACACTCATTACATGAACACATGTTCTTAAGAGGAATACATAATTTTACAGTTGGCCCTTAACTAATTTTGTTGAGTGAAGTATTGCAAATAGAGAAAATAATTTAATTCCAATTCAAGTTTGTCCAGAAGTAAAATGTCTTGAAACAGAGGAGGGCAAGTAACTTTATTTATATGTTTTAGACATCCCTGCAATAATCAATGAAGCTAAAAAGCACAATCATCCTCTACTGAATGAGCTAAAGGTGTGACCTATAAATGATAGACACAACTTAAGTTATGCTTTTAATCAGTGTAGAACCAAAATCAGCCTAGTGGGTCTACTCTTAAGTCTAGAAACTTTTGCAAAACACCTCTCTGAACAGTTAATCAACTGAATCAATTTCAAGAATGGCAATTCCATTTCACAAAATTCAGAAGGTTTAAAGTTAATGTATAATAACATTAACAGTCACAGCTGTTCAAACAGTTAATGCAAACCTTGTGTTCACTAATAGTGTCATTGAGAGTGTCGTAATCAAGCCCCTCATATCCGGAGTCCAGGAGATCCTCGGCACCTTGTATCCAATCAGAAATCTGTTTCATGGACACTTCCAGCTGCATGCGGTCAGCTGAGGCCTCGGCTAGGTACTGCTCCTTCTTAGCAATGGCACCCTGAAAACATTAACAAAGTTATCATTCCATATATAACTATGTTATCCCTTCTCTCCATATGGGTTTTTCTGTATGTGTGAACAGTGTATATCACGAGCAGCTGGAACATTTGTGCCACCTGATCAGGATCTAAACTCTTCAATTTTTTGTCAGAAATAACCTTATGTATCAAAATGCAAACAATGTAAATCTTAAACAGAGAACAAAGAATTCATTCATTGTTTACACTGGTCAAAAAATATCACTAATGATAATTTATATTGAAGTGTATTGTTTTCACTACTATATAAACACAAGTTTCCTGTGCCCAAGATCATAAAACTATATCTGGAGACTAGTCTCAAATCACAAGCATCTGATTTGCTGAAATGGCGACCTGTCACTATTTCAGCAAATCAGATGCTTGAGATTTGGAACTGGTCTCCAAATGTTATTGTGATCTTGGGCTCTGATTAAGTATATTATAAGAAAAGTCTATGTTGTATACCTTTATACTATCCTCGAGTGTTTGAATCTGTTCTAGTTTCTCAGTGAGCTGGTCGGGGACCGGCTCTGCCATGTGCTGGTAGTGAGACTTCTCCACCTCCACCTTCATCTTGATCGTGTCCAACTTGTCTAGAGCATCTCTCGCCAGAGCCTACAATGACAAGGAGTCATTTCTAGCTTATCAGAGCTTTGCCCAAGATCATAAAACTAAATCTGGAGATCAGTCTCAAATCTCAAGCATCTGATTGGCTGAAATGGTGACCAGTCGCCATTTCAGCCAATCAGATCCTTGAGATTTGAGACTGAACTCAAAACTTAGTGTTATGATCTTGGGCCCTTATTAATGCATAAGATTCCATTGAATATTTTATATTTGTTATAGAAACTGTTGATATTTTCATCAACAACTGGAACAGCATCACTGAGGACAGAAAGTCTGTTCTGTGTTTGACAGCAAATTGTACATTACAGTAACAACAAGCATATATACTATAACAACTAAGCCAGTTTTTCTAATTTTTTTATATCATAATTGTGCGACTTGAGAAATATTTTTAGTGTTACCTTTGGCAGTAACGACATGCATATATACTACAACAAATATTTATTACCAGTTTTTTCTGATTTTTTTTTATATAATAATTGTTTAACTTAAGAAATATTTTTTGGTGTTACCTTTGGCTCTGCTTGTCACTCCGAAACCTACTTGTTTTACAGTACAAAAATTCAGTTGTTTATACATGAACACAATAAGAATTTCGGACTCTTAAACTTAATATTTTTATTACTAAGTGTCAACAGCTATAGTTTCCTGAGCATTTAAACTTTAAATCTTTCCTCCTTGAAGCTTATATCCCCATGACATTGTGCAACTAGTGAAGATCCAGATCAGCCTGCACATCCATTCCCTTTTAGATTTATCATATTATTTCTGATAGAGAAATAAACAGAATCGATCAAGATCAAACTGCAAGGATATGCAGGCTGTTCTTGTTCTACACTGGCTGCCCATGTGGTTAAAGGCTTACCATGAGAGAAATGGTTAACCTTTTACTCCATATACATGTATAAGCAGGGATTCTAAAATCATCGGCAGGCCGGTCATTGACCGATTTTCGGGAAGAATGTCCGATTGAAATTTCAAAATTGGTTAAAAAAATCGGTCATGAATATTGGCCTACAAACTGTTACAAAATTACCTACATGTACATTTTTTCACATCTTAATCAGCTATTAACCTGTCAATTAGCGACTTCACAAGTCTGCTACCATGACTACCACGACAACACGTTCCGTGAATAGCCTGCGGCATAGATGAAACGGGATGTGGTCGATCTCATTTTAACAATGGGCAGGTTATTTAATTTCCAAAAATGGACTGCGCCAGTCAAAGGCTGTCTGACGTCAGAATTTAAAAATGGTTGTATTAATTAACGTAAACGATAAAAAAGTTTGCATTTTATTGACAGACATGTTAGTCCGATATGTGCGTAATTCTAAAAGACCGACGACCGAAAATTGCTGTTTATTAAATTTAAGGAAAACTTATATCATGAGAATTTTACTTGAACTGTTAGCATTTCACAACAAATTTGAAATGGCTCAAATAAATATATACTTAAATGTGAAAAAATTCGAGTGACCGGCTTGGTTTCTTACGCATATAACGATTCAAATAAATTTCAAATCTACGAAAAAATCTACGTAATCAACATTTATTTCCGAGTAATGTTGCATACGCTGACTCTTGTAAGTTCGTAGATTCAAAAATTACTACATCCGGTAAAGAAAAGAATACTATTTCGTACAACTATAATATAGTGTTACAAAACATGGTGTGATCGATGTATATTAACGTAAAGCGAATACTTGCCTCCCGAAATTCCGAGAGAGAAACCATTTTTAATAACTAAATAATCCACTTCACAATCGCTATGAACACTGCTGAAGATAACTGTTTTGAACCATTACGTCACGTTTAAAATGCATGGAATGCTTGTGTATTACAATAAAGACGCCGATCGCCGTAAACTTCAAACGTCGCATGCCGTTTTTATAAATCGATCAAAGAATTTTTCCGTCTGAAATACGCTGAACCGGGGACCGGAAGTCGCAGTTCGTGCGAACCGGAAGTCGGCGAAATGTCAATTTTGGCGCCAATGTCCGATTGGGATTTTGAAATTTTAGAATCCCTGTGTATAAGGGTTTTATCATTTTATAGCAAGTAGTGTAGATCCAGATCACCTGGCACATCCATGCCATCTCATCAGGATCTAAACTGTTGTATTTTTGATCAGAAAAAAAACTTAACAAATCAAAATGCAACCATGTAGATCCTGATCAGACAGTACAGATGTGAAAGCTGATCTGGATCTACACTGGTCGCCCATGTGATGAAAGACATATATATGGAGTAAAAGGATTAATAAGCAGGTGCATGTAATAGTTTTGTGTCCTGCAATAAAGCTGAATGAAGTATATGTTGCTCATGCACAAGATGTTACCAACATTGCAGCACATGCATATATATCATTTGTCAAGAAATACATGCATGCAGAATTTGTCCTAAAGAGCTGAAAGTATTGCAGGTTATATAATGTATAAGCCAAACTGTGAATACACGCTATATGATTGTGAATTAAATTAACTTTGCTGGTGGAATTGTCAATGACAGTGAGGTTGAACAACACTTTATTCAAATTATTCAAAAACAATAATTGTGTCAGTTAAATAACTTAGAACCTAAGAACCAGTTTGCTAAATTTATTAATATGTGAATGAAACATCTAAGTTAACAAGAATCTAGAGGCAATCATTAACCCAAATCTGTGTAACAGTTTCAAATTGTTAAATATGTTAAAAATCTTTAACATGTCTATATCAGATTGCAAATTAATACAGACACTTTAACCCTTTCCTCCATATATACACCTTGTTACGCATGTACGACCAGTTTAGATCCAGATCAGCCGGCACATCCGTGCCATCTGATCAGGATCTGCACTGGTCACATTTTGTCAGAAATAACCTAACGAATCAAAAAGGGAACAGTGTATATCCTGATCAGATGGCACAGATGTGCCGGCTGATCGGGATCTAAACTGTTCACCCATTTAATGAAGGTGTACCTATGGAGGAAAGGGTTAAGTTAGAATATTCATTCTATCCTTAACACATCACAAATAGACTACCAGTAATTAATGTTAAATCTTAGTAATAGAAATTTTAACACATGAAAATTCTAAGATGTGACTTTAAAGAAGTAGTATATTATTTAAGGTTGTTCAAAATATGAATCCTATAAATAAAACAGTTACTGATTTTTTCAAGACCGAAGACTTATTTTGTAGTAAGAAATTAAAGGAAGACTGGGATATTATCACTGAGTACACGGAGACAATATTAGCCAATACAACACATTTATACTAGATAGATCACCTCTGCTCGCCGATGTACTTCCGTCACCCTATCGGTAAACTCCTGTTTCAACTCCTAATAGGATACAAGGGAGGAAAATTATATAATCTAATGTTTTAGAACGTAGGCCAAATATGGTCTTTAGCAGTGTTCAGTTTTGTTGATTTCTAACATTTTTTAAAATAGAATTTAATTTGTTGTTTTTTTTTCTCACAAGTTCTGTGTAAGTTTGATCTTCATTTACAAATATTTTATTAACAGACAATACATGTAAATTGTTATGCAGATATACCTATTAATGTTCATATAAATGAGGGCTAGTATGACACGAAAGGAAGAAGTTTTTATTTTCATATGCAACAATAAAGGAAATTGGTTTCTGAAATAAAAGAGACTAACCTAACAGTGAGTCAATCTTTTATGTTTTGATGCTTGACAAAATGGATGAAATTGGAAAACTTGGCAATGTCTCCTGCCTGCTCAACAATAGGACCAAGGTGGGAAATCACATGATAGAAAAAGTCTCTAAGCTTAAACCTTTCCTCCATATATACGCACTTTTATGCATGTGCGACCAGTGTAGATCCAGATTACAGGCTGTCAACCAGGTCATCTCCCAAATATAGGAAATATATAGGAATATTTTTGCAACAAATATAGGAGTTTTTGGATGATTTTGAGGCAAAATATAGGAGTTTGGAACTGAAAATAGTTTTATTTACTAGCACTCATACAAATGATTTTCACCTGTGCATTTACTGTTTCTACAATAATCAACAATAATCTAAGTTCCAATGATTTTAACCCTTTCCTCCACAGACACACCTTTATTGTGTGGACCAAGAGTGTAGATCCAGATCATCTGGCACATCAGTGCCGTCTGATCAGGATCTGCACTGTTCGCTTTTTGATTTGTTAGGTTATTTCTGACCAAAATGTGTCCTGATCAGACGGATCGAATGTGCCAGGTAATCTCAGGCTGTCAACCGATTCCTATATTCCTATATTTCTCCTATATTTTGGATCAGAATCCTATATTCTGATAAACCTCCTATATTCCTATATTTCTCCTATATTTTTAAGTATATTCCTATATTTTTTAGTAATTTCTTGCCGATTAATGAAGAGAGTAAATATTGCTTCGATACTGCTTTTGACTTCTTTATTTCTACATCATCTTCTATATGAACATAAACTGGAAATGCTAACCGTGAAACAATTATGAAGATTTTTTTGCATTTTGCAATTTTTAAAAATTCAAGTGTTTTGAGTAAAGACACAGATTGGGAGCGAAACATATTCAGCATGTATATGATAGTCTCTCATAATAACACTTGTAAGCAAACACTTGAATATAATTTATTCATTTCATGAATATTGTTTTTGTTTAGAAATTACTCCAATCATCTGACTCCTTACCTCGAGGTGTGATGTGACATACAGAATGGACCCATGTATAAATAGCTTCAAACAAATAAACCCAAATTACCAGCTACAACTGGCAGGACCTCCTAGTCTACACTAAGTTTATACACATGTATATGAAAAATAAAATATATCATACTTTACAACTACTGTAATATATATGATATTAGTATTTATCTATATCATATCTTAAAACATTTTATGTAAAATGTTTTGATTAAATTTAGTTATCTGAAAAGTTTTTATAAATGAAGGAAGGGTAAGACAGCTGACCAACTGCTATTTACTGTTGGCACCTATCATCAGTTCTTTGGGTTATTTTCAGTGTTGTCATTCAGTCTACCAGCATATTATTTAGTTAAATGTACATAGGTGATATAAGCATTATATATATTTATGCCTTCTAGGCTAAAATGCAGGATGCTACAAGATTATTAGTATTTTCAATACATTACAAACCTGGTGTTTCTGTAGAGCAGATTTGACCTTTTGAGGGTCAAGGTCAAGAGGTGAGCATGAGGCTAGCATTTCCTCCTTACTGTCTAACCAGTTTATTGTCTCATTCACAAAACTCTCAAAATCTTCTCGATTTCTCTGTATAGATTCACACTGTTTGGTTTTCCTGTCCGATAATTTTTTAAGCTCATCGACTCGTGCTTTGATGTCTTCGATCATGCTGGAGACAGCCTGAGCATCCCCGCCAGTTCCCTCAATGCCGATCTGCTGAGCTCGATCTCCCATAGCAAATAAAGCAGGACCTGCTGATTGCAGTTTAGCCGACACAGCCTATACATGCATTAAAAAACATCATGCATAAATGGTAAAATTGTTACATTTTCCAACTTACACATGTACAAGCAATCATAGCAAAATATAGTTTGGCTGAGTAAGAATATCAAAACATACAAATATATGAATTAAGAATTTGCAAATAAATTGTGATTCCAGAAAGCATTCAAATTCATTGCAGATGCAATTAAGAAAACATGCACAATTAATAGACAATTCTGTGCAGAATAATCCAAAGAAATGGTTTTTTTTTTTCACTTAACCCTTTCCTTCATATATACGCATTTTTACGCATGTGTGACCAGTGTAGATCCAGATTAGCCAGCACATCCGTGCCGTTTCGGTCAGAAAGGTTCGGTCAGAAATAACCTAATGAATCAAAAAGCGAACATTTCAGATCCTGATCAGATTGCACAGATGTGCCGGCTGATCTGGATCTAAACTGTTCACCCTACTAATAAAAGTGTATCTATACAGGAAAGGGTTAAAGACAGTCATAGATCTAATAACACGGACGATAGAGATAAATATTTAAAGATGTGTAGGATTTGGGGGAAAACAATACAAAGAAGAGGTAGCAGATATATGTGATTTATAAAAATTGTGACTTATCATTAATATTTAATCCACAGAAATAGGGATTAACATTAAAGAACAATGCATACCTTTAATTTTTCTATTTTTTCTGTGACAGGCACTTGCAGACCGATGACAGAGTCCGCAGAATCTTCACACTCCTTCACAAGTCTGTCCATGTCCTTCATCTGGTCTTCTAACTGTTGCCGTGACAACACTGCCTGCTGACACTTCTTGATCTGCTGTCGTACCTGATCACCGAGCATCTCGTAATGCGATGTGACACGGAGGATTTCCTCAGCCTCGGACACTTGACCTAGGTTACGTAACCTCTCGACGGCCTGATTCAGCTGTGTTATTGTGGGCTGATAATTGGCAATCTTCTCCGCAGCATTCTGTATTACATGATTATTTCATTTCATTTACACCAACTGTCACCTATACCATTGTTATAACATAAGCAGATAAAACAAAACTTTTTAGGAATTCAATTTAGATTAAATGTAGAAAATAAAGTCTCTACTGGAAAAAAATTCTCCTTCACACAAAAAACTGGCAATAATCTTGACTGTCACCAATAAAAGGGAAATGTCATTTTATTCATCAAATATATAACGCTATAATCAGGAGAAGCTTGTATCAATGTGAAAACATATTAACAAATCTTTTCATTTTCACCATGAATAGCACATCACTTCCTAAATTCAACTGATTCAAGCCTTGTACATGGCCTTTCTCCACATGAGCAACCAGAATACAGGTAGATTCAATCAGCATGCACATAATGGAACTACATTTTGCTTCTTGATCAGAAATATCTTAATCAATCTAACAGCAAACAGTGTAGATCATTATAAAAAGGCACTTCCATGCTGGCTGATTTGGATCTCCACTGGTCACCCGTGAGATAAAAGCCCTATCCTATAGAGTAAAGGGATAAATCCCTTGAGTGAGGCCTTACCTCGTACTGTCTAAGGACATCTTCAGCATCATCTACAGTTGGACCAATGGTTCTGGTAATTTTCTTCAAGTCCTCCTGAATTCCATCCAGCCTATCATTTGCTTCCTGTATGCCATCACCAATCTGGTCTCTGGTCTGAAGAGCTTCATCAAGGGACTGAACTCTAGCTTTGATTGTCTTGGAAAGTCTAAAGAAAAAACAATTGTTGTGAATCTGAACCGTTTACTCCATAGATAAGGCTTTTATTGTGTGATTAAGCTTATCAATACTATGATATTAACTAATTTTACTTGAAAGTTTGCGGAAAAAGTGACACAACTCTTATTTGCTAGAATTTAATTACTAAATATTGCAATATCAGCTACTATCAATACCAAAGAAGTACCATGGAAACCCTGGAATGTATTGAACATTTTGTTAATCTTTTCCTCCATAGTTACACATTTATTGCGTGGGCGAACAGTTTAGATCCAGATCAGCCAGCATATCCATGCCATCTGATCAGGATCTAAACTGTTAACTTTTTTTATTCATTAGGTTATTTCTGCCCAAAATACGACCAGTGAAGATCCTGATCAGACGGCACGGTTGTGCCAGCTGATCTGGATCTACACTGGTCGCACATGCGTAAAAATGCGTATCTATGGAGGAAAGGGTTTTAATCAACATACTTATCAAACTTGTTTTGAGCAGCTTGTGTCTTCTGCTGCATCAGCACTGCGTCTGCTTCATTCAGACTTGGCAGGAAGCCCTGGGATCTCTCCTGGACCTCATGAAGCAGGGACTCAAACATATGGGCACTTCTGTCTAGCGTCTGTGGTAAATAAAACAAATCTAATTTCAACTTGGATGAAAAAAAGTCTGAAACAATTCCAATTATATTATCCATGTAGCTTCAAATATTTAAACAAGAAACAAGCATTAGTCTGAAATTTAATGGTATTTTAATTAATGAACAAGAAAACCAAAGTTGTGCAAAAAGTACTTTAGCATCCAAAATCGACTTTTTAACTTTTACATGATTTAAGATCAGAATGATAAGTTTCACCTGTTAAGCAAAACATAAGTTCTAAATTCCAGCCAAACATACTTTTCACACTAACTACAATGTGTGAAGTCAGATTTCAGTAAATAATCCATTCAAAACACCCTTCGAGGTATAACTTACTGATGTGCCCATAAAAAACACACACTAGTAATAAATAAAGCAGAGAAGAGTTACATCATCCTGAAACTATTTTTTTCCATCAGACATGCACAAACCTGGTATTGTTTGTACTGTTCTTTGAGTATTTCTGTGGCACAGTCTAGTGATGGCTCTACAGCACACTTAATTTCCGCCTCCTTACACCAGCGCTCCAGCTTCTGTAGGTCACTATCCTGTACCTTGCGTGCCGCAAGACCGGTCTGTAACCTCTGGTTCACATCTGTCATGTGATCCTTCAGATCGGAGAACTTCTGCTGTACATCTGAAATGTGAGCGCTAGTTTAACTTTAGATTGTCTCTAATCTGACATCATAAAATAGCAGCTCTCCTCAACAGTTGGGCCCAAAATCATAAAACTGAGTTTGTAGATTTGTCTCAATCTAAGGCATCTGACTGGTTGAAATAGAGACTAGTTTTGATCTTGAGACCTGACTCACACCATAGAATGCTGCTAGATACCAGGGTCCAAGATCATAATACTAAGATTGGAGACCAATCTCAAATCTCAAGCATCTGATTGGCTGAAATGGCATCCATTCGCCATTTAAGCCAATCAGATGCTTGAAATTTGAGATTGGTCTCCTGATTTACTTTTATGAACTTGGTAACAGTACTTCCATTAAGTGTTTTACCATAAACGACTTAAAATAGGTTTTCCTTTGGCAATACCATAAGTTTTGTAAGGGAGTTGCATTTAAAAGTTCTATCAAATCCGATAAGTTTATCCCTTTCCTCCATATATAAACATTTTTACGCATGTGCAACCAGTGTAGATCCAGATCAGCTGGCACATTGATGCCGTCTGATCAGCATCTGCAATAGTCGCATTTTGGTCAGAAATAACCTAACAAATCAAAAAGCGAACAGTGCTGATCAGACGGCATGGATTTGCCGGCTGATCTGGATCTACACTGTTCACCCGGGCAGTAAAGGTGTGTCTATGGAGGAAAGGGTTAGAACTCTGATGGTAATGAGGCTGCACTATACAAGATACTTTTGAAAATCAAATACCAGTATCATTATAATAATCAACTCTTTCAATTGCAGCCAGTCCAATAAGCATTGACGAGCGGTCTGTGAAAATTTGCAGACCCTTGTTAAGTTGCATAGATGCATAGGACAGATGCATAGATCTTCAGTCATGTTTGGTCAAATTCCTTGGCTTTTTTATCCCAAGCTCTGCTTACTTAGTTTGACCAGACAGAGCCTTTTAATGTATGAGGTATACAATATGTGGAAAAAAACTGACACGTTTTGAACAAACATACCAATGAGTTTCTGGTCAAGCTCAGCTGACTGGTCTGAGTTGCAGTCCTGCTGCAGGGTTCGCACTCGACTCTCCACCTGCTCAATGTTTGGCTCATACTTCTCTATCTCCAACATCAAACTCTGAAAAAGTAATGTTACTTGCTCTCCAACTTATATCCTTAAAAGTCAAGGCTGAAGATTATAAAACAACTTATATCCTTAAAAATCAAGGCTGAAGATTATAAAAGTGAGATTGGAAACCAGTCTCAAATCTCAAGCACCAGTTCCCATTTCAACCAATCAGATGCTTAAAATTTGAGACTGGTTACCATGCTCAGTTTTATAACCTTGGAAACATGTTTGACAAACTGCTTTGACATGCTGTAAAAGATAAACAGGGAATTAAATATCTGAGTTTAGCACTATTAACGGTAAGTTTTGATCACAGAAAATTTTGTCACCACTAACATAAGAACCCATGAAAATGCAGTATTACAGAAAACCATAAAATGGCATGTCAATAATAATAAATGCATTTATATGGATAAATATTACTTTTACCCTTTACTCCATAGATACACCTTAATTGCAAGGGTGAACAGTTTATATCCAGATCAGCCGGCACATACATGCTGTCTGATCAGGATCTAAACTGTTCGCTTTTTGATTCATTAGGTTATTTCTGACCAAAATGCGACCAGTGCAGATCCTGATCAGAGGGCACGGATGTGCCGGCTGATCAGGATCTACACTGGTCGCACATGCGTAAAAATGCATGTATATGGAGGAAAGGGTTAATAAAGGCTTACAATTTTGCTTTAAGATAAAATATGAAAACATGTTCAATTTGTAACATCTGATTATTTGGGATGAAAAGTAGTTTATGGTAAAACAGTTTATAGTTATTATCTTGTGCAATTTTACAGCAATAAAACAAAGTTATGAGCAGAAACAAATACTTTGTGATTAAATAAACTGCATACAAGTTATGTTAACTTCTATAAATAAACATAAAAAATATGCCAACAACACTTTTCAGATATGTGTAAATTAAGAGTTTTTACTGCTGATGGCTGTTGGTGCTATTAGTAACTTTCTTGTCCCCATTGGACAATAAAATAACATTGAGGAAGCAGTTATTGTATAACTTTGAATAATACTACATTTGGAACATTTCATTTTGGTCTTTGTGTGAGTGGGCAGTCTTAGTCCACAGGTATTCTATCAACAGTAAAGAAAGTGAATGGTCCCTCTGAGGGGCCCTTTCAGACGGATTCCACTCTATGGCAAAACTAAAATGATTATATAAAAGTGTGTTTGTGGGTACCAGTAATTTTTGGTAAGAGTTTCAGGTAAGATCATACAGTTTTGTACCATACTTTATTCCTTGATCAATGTATATCTCATTAACTCTTATGTCATTAGTACAACTAGTGTAGATCCAGATCAGTCTGCAAAGCTGTATAGTTCAATCAGGATCTACACCATGCACTTTTAGATTCATAGTACAGCAATTCCAAGCATTCATATACTCCACAGAACTTCAATCCAAGAGCTTCACCAAAAAATCTTCTGACCTCCTTAGCAACAAAGTTAAGCCCAGTGTTTATCTCTAGACCATCAAACAACCAACAAAATAGTAAAACAAAAAAAGCAAAGACCTATACACCAGTAAATACACTCTACAACCAGAATGGAATTAATACATCTTTGAATGGCTCCAATGATCAGACTTTAAGCATGGAGCCTTTGCCTGCACTGAATGCCAAAGTTGCTGATGAACAAACTCTACTAAAAGAAGTAACCACTGATGCTGGATCAACTAGTTCGAAATGCAAAACAACAAGCACACAGACTGAAATACCAGCTTCACACCAAACAGACAGTGAAATTCAACACTCAGTTGAAGAACTCATCCAAGCCTCAGAGAAATTAAGAGAAGAAAATTCAGAACTTGCAACAAAAATCACCAATATGTCTGAAAAACACAAACAGTTAATTAAGAAAAACCTTGAACAAGCAAATCAGATTTCAGTTCTATCGGAAAACAATCAATCACTTAAATCAGATCTTACCAAGAAAAATGAACAGTGCTTAGTGCTTGAAGAAGAAAATCAAAAGTTAAAGAAACAGTTAAAACAGATAACAAATGAAAAATCAGACTTAGTTAAAAAACTGATGAGCAAAGAAACAGAAAACGAACAGACAACATTCCTATATGACAACATTCAGGAACTTAAGGATGACCTGAAATTTGAAATTCAGCAAAGTGTAAATACCATAAAGGACAACATAGAGAAAAACAGCTTTACAAGGGAAATAGTGCTACTTAAGAATGAATTGAAAAAGGAAATTGCTAATATAAATGAACAGTTGAAGCAGCAACAACAAAACAAAACCAATCAAACAGCTCAAGAACATACATTACACTCCACACAAAGAAAAACTACTAAACCTAACACAAATGTAGAACCTCCTTCGTCCAACAACAAAAGCAATGTTACAGCTGAGATCCATAGCAACAAAAAGAAACAGGTCATAATCTTGGGAGACTCCATCACCAAAGTTCTAAGCAGACAGAAAATGAGCAATAACAAAGTAAATGTCTTCATAAAATCTCAGGGTGGAGCCAGGGTGAAAACAATTGAAAACACGGTTACTTCTATGGCCCAAAATGGAACTTTAGCTGAGAACACGGATGCAATATTAATACACGTTGGAATAAACAACATATCAGAAGCTGACACTCCTTCATCAATAGCAGAAGACTTCCGAGACCTAATTGACACAGTTAAACTTCATGCTCCCCAAACTAAGATCCTGCTCTCATCCATACTTCCAAAAAAAAGAGACAAACTTTCCCTAGAACGATCAAGTGATGTCAATGAAGCACTGTATGATATCTGCCAAGAAAATGGATACACATTCATTGATAATACCAAAGATTTCATCTCAGACAAGTCCTTGTATTTTGATGAAGTTCATCTGAATCCTAAGGGAGGACCTGCACTTGGGAAGAACTTCAGCAAAGCCATCAGTAGGGTTCTACAAATAACAGAAGAATCAACTGAGTCCCATTTTCAGCAAGGTTCACGCAGAGAGACAAAAAACCATCATTTGAACAACCACCAACCACGGATGAGAATACGTTCCCCATGGAAAGGACCACAATCCCACTGGAACAGACCACAGTCTCACCACACACAGACACAACCACCTCCATTCCCGTGGGCGCAGATTCAACCAACATGGTATCAGCCGATGCCAGCACAGTTCTAACTAACAAAGACTTAAAATGGTTTTGTGAATCCGGCCTCCACATAGCTCATTTGAATATACATTATCTATATCCAAAGTTAGATCAGATAAAAAATCTTTTAAATGAACAAGAGAATATACATGTTTTTGGCTTAAGTGAAACTTTTCTTAACAACACATTTTGCAATTCAGAAATAACAATTCAAAACTATCAGTTATTCAGAAAGGACAGGAAAACAAATGGTGGTGGATTAGTTATCTATGTAAGAAATGATATAGTCTGCAGGCAGAGACCAGACATCGAAAACGAAAATGTGGAAGCCATTTGGCTAGAAGTGAAATATGGAAAACAAAAGCCGTTTTTGTTGGGATATGTATATAGACCTCCATCTTCTACACAGATCTGGATAGATAACTTTCAACAAATATTAGAAAACGTATATGCTGAAAATTCTGAAACTTATATTCTTGGTGACTTTAATTTTGACTATAACAATTTATCAAAAGTTAATAGAAACTGGTTAAATCTTATTGACAATATGCATTTGCATCAGTTAGTAGAAACATTTACCAGAGTGACTCAAAGTTGATCATATTTATACTAACAAGCCTTACAATGTTATTGAAATTAATACCCCTGTTGTTTCATTAAGTGATCATTTTCCGGTTTGTTTTACTAGAAAAGTTTCTTCTACAAGTCTTAAAAGTAATGAATCAAATGGTTTCTGTTACAATGTTATCAAGTTTCGTAGCATGAAAAACTTCAATGAAAAGGATTTTATTACAGATCTAGAGAATCAACCTTTTTCTGTCATAGACATTTTTGATGATCCAGATGATGCACTTGACTATTTTTGTGATCTATTTCTTAATGTTTTAAACATGCATGCACCTAAAAAGAGAAGAAGAGTAAAATTTCCCATTCAGCAGCCATGGTTCTCAAAAGATATAACAGAGGCAACAAAAACACGTGATTATTTTAAGAAAATTGGTGACATTGAAAATTATAGGAATAGTCGAAATATTGTTCAATCATTAATTCATGAAACTAAAAAATCCTACTTTTCCAAAACAATTAACAACAATAAAAGAAATCCTAAAGAGATATGGAAAAATCTTAATCTACTTTCCTGCAAGCCTAAAATTCAAGCAAGTCAGCAGCAAATCAATGATAATGATGGCAACTCAATAACTAACCCTGAAGCCATAGCAAACATATTTAATAACTTCTTTACCTCTCTGTCAGACTCCCTTCATCCAACTCAACAGCACAGAACAAAAACTCCTTCACAGACACTAATTGACTTTGTAAACTCAAAAATAGAAAATGCTGCCAGCTTCGATATACCCTTGTTGAAAAAAGACTTTGTTATTGAGCAATTAAAAACATTATCATCATCCAAATCAACAGGACTAGATGGACTTTCTGCTAAATTTCTCAAATTAAGTGCAGATGTTGTTGCAGAAAGCATTACTAAAATTCTTAATTTAAGTCTTCAAACTGGAATTTAATTCAGACAATCAAATTCAACTTGCCAATGAAAACATAGAAATTTCAAACAGTGAAAAGCTTTTAGGTGTTCATATTGATAGTAAACTAACATGGCACATACATGTTGAAAAAACTCTTAAAAAATGCAATTCCTTGCTCTATTTGCTTGGCAGGATTAAATATTATCTCTCTATTCCTATGCGAAAATTATACTTTAACTCATACATACTACCTCATCTTGATTATTGTTGTACTATCTGGGGGAACTGCAATTCTGAACTCATAAATAGTGTCATATGCTTTCAAAAAAGGGCTGCTCGACTTATTTTAGATCTTACTGTTGAAACTCCGTCTGAAACTCTTTTCAAAGAATTAAGGTGGATGACATTTGATGAAAGGATAAAATTCAAAAAGGCTATAATGATGTTTAAAGTATGTAACAAAATTGCTCCTGATTACTTGCAACAAAAATTCACCTATGTTTCTGATATTCATTCTAAAAATCTACGGTCCCAAGTCCTAAATTCAATTTATGTTCCAAAACCTAATCTTGAAATTTCTCGAAAGACTTTTACGTATTCAGGTTCCAAAATTTGGAATTCTCTACCAGATACAGTTAAGAATGCATCCACTGTTCAAGATTTCAAATCCAAATATTTAGATTTCACATATAACTTGCCATATTCATCGCATCATTCCCAAGGTAATTATTTTTGATTCTACCTATAACATAACCAGTTATATACCTGTATTTGTTTGTTTCTGCTTTTTATTTTTTGTCAAATAACTTGCAGTATTCTTGCAACACTGCCAAGCTAATCATTTGAATTCTATGCTTGTAATATAACATATTCACATTTGAATTCTATGCTTGTAATATAACATATTCATTGTAACACTTATACAGAATTAGTTTAATGAATTACTGTAATATAACTTGTTGTATACATGTATTGTTGGTTTCCTTTGTGATACAACACATTACTTAGTCATATAATTTGCCATATTTATACTTGCAACCCTCTCAATGCATTAATTTCATTTCTATACTTGTAACATAACCTGTTGTTTATCTGTATATTGTTTGTTCTCTTTTGTTATGCAATGCTTCGTTTTGTACATAATTGTAAATGTAAATAATAGAGGACCACAGGGAAGATTGGGCTTGCCCAACTGTGTTTCCTCTCTAAATAAAGTTATTATTATTATTATTATTATTAGTGTTATTTCTTACTTAGAACCCAACAGTGTAGATCCAGATTTAGACATGCATACTGGTCACACATGAGATAGAAGTGGCATCCATGGAGTCAAGGGTTAACTCATGAATAAACAAGAAAAAGTCGTCGCCACGCGCCGAAATCCAGGTTTTCATTTAATACTTATACTTTTGTAAAGAAAATATCTGATATAAAGAAACTGAACTCCTTTTTTTAGCAACAGTGACCTTGATCTTGATCACAGACTTCTGAGTAGAAATCCCGAGTTGCGTCTTGGTATCAGCTACCCAAAGAAAGTTTGGTGTCAATAGATCACAGCTAACCCAAGTAATAAGGAGAAACCTAAATTTCTATTTTTAGCAAAAATGACATAGACCTTAATCACAGACACCTGGGTATCAATCCGAAGTAGTGTCCTGATATAAGCTACCCACAAACCAAGTTTGGTGTCAATAGGCCAAAGAAAACTCAAGCTATTGAGCAGAAACTGAATTTCTATTTTTAGCTACAGTGACCTTGAGCTTTATCACAGGCGCCTGGGTAGCAATCTCAAGCTGCATCTTGATATTAGATACCAACACTAAGTTTGGCGTAAATATACCAAAGCAAACTCAAGTTATCACGGGAAAACTGAATTTCTATTTTTAGCAACAGTGACCCTGACCTTGATCACAGATACCTGCGGCAATCCCAAGCTGTCTTTTGATATTAGTTACTCATATACTAAGTTTGGCATCCAGAGGTAAAAGCGAACTCAAGTTATTGAGGGTAAGCTGAATTTCTATATTTAGCAAGTGACCTTGACATTTATCACAGACACCTGGGTAGCAATCGCAAGCTGCCTGTTGATATAAGCTACCCACAAACCAAGCTAAGCATCAACAGGCAAATTGGCATCAACAGATAACATTCACAAAAAACTTAACAAAAAATCTAAGTCAAAAAGGGGCATAACTTTTGCAAAACACAATCAAAACCCCTATGAAACTTGACCTGATAATTGGTACTGTGATGTCAAACAATTATGAAAAGTTTTAAAGCTATACCTTGAATGGTAACTGAGAAAAGACAACTTTCACAAAAAACTTTACACAATTTTTAAGTGAAAAAGGGGCATAACTTTGTCAAAATAAGTCAGGGATTATGAAACTTGTCCTCATAATTGGTATTGAGATGTCAGATAACTATGTTAAGTTTCAAAGTTGTACCTTGAACGGTTACTGAGAAAAGCACAACTTTCACAAAAAACTTAACAAAATTTCTAAGTGAAAAAGGGGCATAACTTTGTCAAAATACAGTCAGGGATTATGAAACTTGTCCTGATAATTGGTTTTGAGATGTCAGACAACTCTGTTAAGTCTAAGTTGTACCTTAAATGGTTACTGAGAAAAACACAAATTTCACAAAAAAAATTCACAAAATTTCTAAGTGAAAATGGGGCATAACTTTGTCAAAATACAGTCAGGGATTTTGAAACTTGTCCTGATAATTGGTATTGATATGTCAGACAACTATGTTAAGTTTCAAAATTGTACCTTGAACGGTTACTGAGAAAAACACAACTTTCACAAAAAACTTCACAAAATTTCTAAGTGAAAAAGGGGCATAACTTTGTCAAAATACAGCCAGGGATTATGAAACTTGTCCTGATAATTGGTATTGATATGTCAGACAACTATGTTAAGTTTCAAAGTTGTACCTTGAACGGTTACTGAGAAAAACACAAATTTCACAAAAAACTTCACAAAATTTCTAAGTGAAAAAGGGGTATAACTTTGTCAAAATACAGTCAGGGATTATGAAACTTTTCCTGATAATTGGTATTGATATGTCAGACAACTATGTTAAGTTTCAAAGTTGTACCTTGAATGGTTACTGAGAAAAACACAACTTGAACAAAAAACTTCACAAAATTTCTAAGTGAAAAAGGGGCATAACTTTTGTCAAAATACAGTCAGTGGTTATGAAACTTGTCCTGATAATTGGTATTGATATGTCAGACAACTATGTTAAGTTTCAAAGTTGTACCTTGAACGGTTACTGAGAAAAACACAACTTTAACAAAACACTTCACAAAATGTTGACGCCCGCCCGCCCGCCAAAAGACATACCCCAATCTAATAACCAGGATTTTTCTAAAGAAAACCTGGTTAAAAATGGTAAATCAAAGTTACCAAAGACACCAACAACAAGCAATGACAGATCGATTGATCACACAATATTATGCAAACCACACAGAGTCGTTGTGAGTACGGAGGGTAGGACACCACTAGCTTACCTTCACTCCCAACATTGTCGGCTAAATAATAACTCTATGTTAAACACAATCTCTTCCAACTTTCATCAGTTTTTAAAACACAGTATATGAAATCACATTTGAAGAGCCTGTTTCCCAGACATATTTCAGAAGCCTTAAGACTAAATCGATATTTAAAATGTACAATAGTTATTTGTATTGTCTATATAGCTCCTATTTGGAGTATATCTTTGCATCTCTGTAGACAAGTCTGTCTTGTGTATTAGGTAACACTTTAATCATCTGAGGAGTTCATTTAAATGAGCATCTTATCATCACATCAGTCACTAACATTCAATCAACCATTCATCATTAAATACTGTAGACTAGGTATAGTTTGGAGGTAAACCTCACTTTGTGACTTTTCACCATAAATACCCCTTTATCGTTTAGGCGCACAGTGTAGATCCGGATCAGCCTGCACATCTATACTGTCTGATCAGAATCTGCAATGTTTGCCTAGAGATGAATCAGGTTATTTCAGACCAATAAACAAACACTAGATCTTGATCTGATAGCATGTATGTGCCAGCTGATCTGGATCTACTCTGTTACCCATACCATAAAAGTCATATACATTAATATGGAGTAAAGGGGTAACAGGCAATGTTAGCTTACTTCTGATACAAAAATTCTTTGCAGCAAAAGAACCAGGTAAATGTATGATAGAATCTTGTGGTGTTTTTTCTGTAATTATTATAAATTATTAGAGAACACATAGATGTTATCATTATAATTAAAAAATAGATAAGTAAGCAAAATTAAAACAAAAAGATAAATATACTGTTCATTTGTATGTTCATCCTAAATTAGTTAATAGCAATAACATTGAGAGTATTTTTTCTACTATCAAATTTTTGAATCTTGAATGTTGATAATGAGTAAAGTATTTCCTCTTCTTAAAAACCTTGACTTTAAGGATGGTTGGTCAAGCTTATGATGTGTTTTAAGAATACTGACTAAAATGTACCAATAAGCAGTGTCAAGCTGAAAATTAATTTTAATCATTTCAATAGATCAGTTCTAATTTTTAACAATATTAACAGCCTAACAATGATATCTGATTTTATTCTTTGATAACATTCCGTAAATTAAATAAATATTAAGCAAATCTAATATTATATTATATAAACATGCAACTTAATTCCAAATATAATTTGACAAAATTATGTCTATGTCCAATTACATTTATGTGTACTGAATTTACATGTAGTGTTTACATAATTTTGTCTAAAAACACCAGGATATTTATTTTTCATACGGGGGTGATCTAAAGTATATAAATATTTTTAATTCATTTTAATGGAATTTCAAGATATCCGTAAAAGTGTATTATATGATTCTGGGTGACTGCTCTGCTGACCAGTATGCAGAAAACTGAATATATTGCAATGTTTATAGTGTTACCAGTCCTTACACACTTCACTCTGTGAATTACATTACATGATAAATACATTGACTGTCATCCCCTTATTTAAACACCACATTTTTCCCTCAGTGTTACAATAATGGGGGATAAACTAAAACAATTGCTAAGAGGCTAGAGATGTTTATAGTTTATCTATTGAAATCTTCCGGGACTGGTGATTGTGTGTAGCAACTCCTTTTGTGAGAGCAGCATTTTCTACATTTTATGGTAAAGAATACTCAAAGCCTTATCACAACTCTTTCTATCAACAAAATGCACTTAAAACCAATTCAGCACAGCAACACTCTTACCTTTGCCTTCTCATTCTGTTTCTCAACATCGTTTGACATCAGTCTGAGTTTCTCAAGCTTGGTGATCTTGGCTTGCCGATCCTCTAGCCACAAGTTGACACGCTCCAGTCCCACCTGGAACACCTCCCTAGCATTCAGGGCCTCGGTCAGCATCAGTTTCCTGTCTACAGCAGCAGCATACACTCGGTTGTGCTCGGTGCTCAGAGACTTGATAGAGTTCTCCATATCTTCACGGTCCCTAGGTGTCAGGTCTGGCAGAACCGCCTCTACCTTCTTGTTCACTGTGTCCAAGGTCAGCTGACGGTTTTCCAGTTCTGAGCAAAGATCCTATAACAGATTGTTTAAACATTCTGTAGAGTATTCAATGTTCATTCAAATTACACATGGATTAAAATTTCCCAGAATTTTGTATATTCTATTGCAATCAAATAACCATTCAGGGTCAGTTTTATCAGGCGCTGTCTGCAGCACGAAATTATTGGCACCATATGAGACATGTGTATACTTGGTTATTCAGCAGCAGACAATAAATGGGGAGACAACTGTGTCTGAAGTCTTGCTTTCTCTAAATATACATTAGGGTCCTAGCAATGGTTCTGTGCTTCATTTGTGTATACTTGGTTATTCAGCAGCAGACAATAAATGGGGAGACAACTGTGTCTGAAGTCTTGCTTTCTCTAAATATACATTAGGGTCCTAGCAATGGCTCTGTGCTTCATTTTACCAGCAAGCATAATAACATATATAACATTTAACATTTACGCAATATCTGAGAGCAGCATATCAAATTGTTGGGAGTCATTATTGTTTGTGACAACACCTGACTTCCTTTTATCATGAATAATCACAATGAATTGTAACTGATGGTTTTGCTTAGGCCTGTTTCTAATAGTTTGTTATATGCAAATCAACATTAGAGTTTATATATTAAAATCAAAGACTGAGTTGAAAGTCAGCTGACACTAAAAACCTGTGTCAAACAGATTTGTAAACATAAAAAAAATTTAATAATAATAATGGATGGCATTGGATATTTGACTTACATTGATATATTGCAGGGTGTTGTGAGCATCGTCCACGTCATAGCCCTGTGGTTTGGTGAGCTGTACTTGTTCTTCTTTCTTTTGGAGCCAAGCTAGGTACTGGTCAACTTTACCCTGAATTTCCTCCAGATCCAGCTCCAGTACCTGGAATCCCTTCTGTGTCCGCTCTGATCTTGCCTTGACGTCGCTAAACTGTTTTTCACGTTTTCTGTAGCACAATGCAGATTCATTTGTCTCAACTTAGTTATGTTGTTTTTAATTTCTATAATGAGTTGATTTACATAGTTAAATATCAGTATGACATGAATTTGAATGAAGTGTTTTATTATTATAATCCTTATTCAGTGCTCACGCTGTCAGTCGACATTGTCGCCATTTGCGATAATTTTAAGTTTTTGTCGATTATTTCAAACAATTGGCGGTAAAATTTGGCGATTAAATAATTGTCAAAAAAAGAGAAGATATTGTTAGCTAATTTGTATTCACTTTGCCCTGAGCGGTCACCACATTTCTGATAATTGTGGGTCGTTAATCCCCTTATTGAACTAACAAAGTGTCACTAAAGATAATCACCTTGGTTTCCTTGCCTACGGGTCAATGATTGATGTTTGTGATCGGTAAACTCTAGATATTTCCACTGCGTCATGACAAGGGAATTTTTAGAGGCTGTTACTGTTGCTATTTATAGCTATTATGGATTCCCCTATCATTTGTTTAACAAGCAGAAAAATATTTTAAGAATTAGAATAAATGATGTGTTCTTCTTTCTAACCTTTGAGTAAATACTGGCCAAATCCTAAATCCATTCTCAAAGCAAAAACCTAGCCGGATACTGTACCTCAAGTAATGAATAGGACGAAAATTCGCGGTACAAACTGCCGATTTTTTTAACCATGTTTACGGAGAAAATCCTTCCTATTTTCTCATAAAATTTGTTTAAACATCTGCTTTGGTTATTCTTTGCTTTGGATATGTTATTACATTGCATTTATTGGTAATTTCGTTTGTCATCCATTTTTGCGACGTCGATTTTTGACATACGTCAATCTAGACCCGAATCATCTTTGCAACTACCCATTAGGCATTAACTAATAAACTCATTCTAAGCAGAAAATAGATGTGAATTAAACGATTTTGCCTAAAACTTTAATGCAATATTTTACATGGTTTGATTAAGACCTTTTGGTATAAAAAAAACAAGTTTACATAGCAGTGAATCCAATTGATTTTGTCTGCAATAGTGAAGTGAAGAATGCCTTACTAATAAAAAATCTTCAGTTATTTTACTAAAGCCAATTATTTTCATTCAGGTTAAGTTAATTAAGAAATAACCAGATAATCTTTATAACATAGATGTTATTTTAGATAAAATCTAAGGAATTAAAAAACAAAACAAATAATAATAATGCTATTTACCACGCATGTGGAAACAACCTGTGAAACTTTGGCTATTAATTTATTTTTCAAAAATGTTGTGGCTATTATTTTAAAACAGCCAGCGTAAGCACTGCTTATTAATTCAGCTATTTTTACACATTTCAGCATACCTGTGAATTTTCTAACCCTACAACTGGGAGACTTATCTTGAAAAATGGGAGATTCTGAGAATATATGCCAAATAAGCACTCTTAACCATAAAATTTGACCAGGTGGTATTTTATCTTATTTGGAAACCCCCTCATTTCAGAGCAAAAGTGGTTTTCAAAAGTGAATGAGATCTCAAATGGGAAACTTCATAGGTATGGGTCAGTTGATAAATCTAGCAAGGACTGGTGTTAAGGAGGAGGCAAAAAAACCTGTGTTTGTCAATTCAAACTAAGAACTACATGAACTGTGAAGTCAATTTATTATGAAGGGCTTTAATAAAAAGGATTTTGCACATGCTTGAACTCAGTCTCATAGTGAAAATACACAAAATCAAACTATATCGAAGGAATATCAAGAATTTTCAAAATCATAGTTTTATGTCAACACAAACTGTCACAGCAAACTTCTGTGAACATTTATCCTAGAATAGTATTATTGAATTGGGATAACACTTTATTTTGTGTTTTTGTGTATATCAAGGCAAATCCTTAATTTATAGGGAGTACATCACAGGAATAGGTGTCTTTGCTAACATTTTTTTTGACATTTTAGTTGTTGCTATATTTGGAAAGAACTTGCACTTATCTATTATTGTCTCTTAACAAATAACATTTTGACTAAAGAATGGTATTTTGACTAAGCAATGTCATCTGCTTAACTTTATGATGTCATTTCAAGAAATGAAGCAAACTTCCCAAAACACCTTTTTTCCCTGATGCATGAAATATGCACACAACATGGTGTCTTTAAAGACATTTCCAGGTTGTGAGATCTATAATAATCCTAATAATCATAATGAATTAGGTATGAACAATATAAAAAATGAAGATACACATATATTATTTGATTAAAAACACACAAGTGTAAAATATATGTAATTAATTATTGATCTTTATTCAGTATACACCATTCACATCCCCTATCAAAAGAACACAACACACATGATATTACTGAACAAATTGCACTATATCGCTTTTGTTTGGAGAACTTCAATGCTGCCAACACAAGGTCCCAAGATTATAAAACAGAGATTGGAAACCAGTCTGAAATCTCAAGCATCTGATTGGCTGAAATGGCAATTGGTTGCCATTTCAGCCAACCAGATGCTTGAGATTTAAGACTAGTTTCCAATCTCAGTTTTATAACCTTCAGCTCTGTACTTCAAAATTCACAGCACCATACACAAGAACACAACACACTCACATGATATTACTGAACGAAATTTCACCATATAGTTTTGTTCTGAAAGTCTGAAAGTGCTGCCAACACCAGTACTTCAGTTTCTTACCCAAAATTACAGAAAAACACAGTGAATCACCCAAATAACCTCCAATGATCACACAACAACTCTACCTTGATTTTCTTTTGGACAGAGATCTGTATTTTCTATCAAAGATAACACAGTTACAATGAAGGTACTGTAGAACTGGATTTATTCGCGTTGGTTTTTTTTTCTCTTATATTCGCTAATCACTTGCCTTGCGAATTCATAAATATCGCGAATATATGATGAGTTTTGATATATCCAATAATCATTATTAGAAAAGAGGCAACTTAAAAAAGAACTGTTAATCACTTCAAACGCCAAATATAATTTCTTTTGGGCCACCATTCATTTATTTGATTTAATTATTTTAATAAACTTGGCAAATAATATAAACGATTATTTCCATAAACTATGTTAAGTTTTGAGTAATTTATTTGATACAGGAAACAATATAGCTATTGTCAGCGCTGTTTGTTATATTTCACACCTAAACAAAAGGCAGCTTCCATAAAAATGTTATGTTTATTGATAGTTCATTGTTCTTTACCTCAGAAAGTACAATGGTATGTATCTGTACCGTTTGCATGTGTTTAACGATAAAATCGTGATCATGGTTATAAATTATACTTTTATATTTTCGGTTGCGAGTCTGACGACGTCGCAAATTTTTGAATACGCGAATTAAGAAAATTGCTGATTTTTGGCAAAAATTGCGAAATTTTGACCTCGCGAAATTAATGCGTTTTACAGTAAACAATTGCAAATAATACATTTTGTTCTTTGACCCGATTTCATACAGTAAAGTGTCTTTGTGCCTCAATTTATGCACCCCACACCCACCTTAAAACATCTGAGATTTTGCCATTTGAAGAAAGCATAAAATGAACAAATTTTCCATACTACATTAATTATGATGCATTATAATTTTCTTTTTAACTCTTAACTCTATATATAACACACATGCGACCAGTGTAGATCTAGATTTGTATCGTCTGATCAGGATCTGCACTGGTCACATCTTGGTCAGAAATAACCTTTTAAATCAAAAAGCAAACAGTGCAGATCCTGATCAGATGGATGTGATGGCTGATCTGCATCTTCACTATTCCCTCATGCCATCAAGGCATGTATATAGAGTAAAAAATTAAAAGGAAGTTGTATTACTGGCACAATTCACAGCTGGTATGCAAGAAATTATATCATTTGAAATTATGTAATGATCTTACTTGATTTGATCTTCCACAAGTTCCCTGTCCAGCGGGTTGACCCGTTTTGCCACTTCACTGCCATGGTTACGCAGTTCATCAACCTTGCTCTCATATGCCTCAAGGCCCTCTTGCAAGGTCTGAAAACACATTGTAAATACATTATACTACTGTATTTGTATCAAAAAAGCCAACTTTAAAAAAAATGTAGGAAATCTAAACACTTTATATTACTTTTGGATTAGTTTTAAAACTCAGGCACTGAAATTATACAGAGATGTTTATGTCACAATTATTTTCTAGATGTTTCAAACAGTAATACCAGAGGGTAAACAGCATTTTCTTTTGTGTTTGTCTGTACTCAATTAATAGAACACTCATCTAAATTGAGCTACAAATATAAATACAACGTTTTGGAAACTAAATTTTGCTTGCTATAAATATAAATTAATGTCAGGGTTTGTAGAAAAGCGGCAAAGTTCTTTACCCTTGAAACTGAAAGGAGAAATGAATGGAGACTTTCTTGAATTTCTTAAATAATACCAAATTACGACAAAGTATTGTAGATGAGCATATACCTGATACAGGTATGGAATTTTGAGATATACTATACATTAATTTCAGATTTTTGGTACAAAAACATTTTAACTTTTTTGTTTTAGTGTGGACTGATAGTTGGAGCACTAATTTATCTGGAATGAGCAAAAGTAAACAGAACCGCGTATGAACTTGATTTGCCAGCAATGATAAGTTTTACTTAAATTCATATTTCAAATTTTAGCCTATTTTTTGTCTTTTTGCTCCAAAGGAAGCCCTTAAAAAGAACTTGCATTTATGTAGCTATTTGTGGACAGTGCCAGCATTATCTTATCAAATTTTCACAATGTTTGTAAAATACTGTAGTGATATATTCAGAAATAGAACACTTTGTCAAAACACAAACAAGATTACACTGTTTCTCTATCTGGTGCTTATGTCATTCTGCACATGCACTGAACACGAACAAAATGTTGCAATTGAGAAAACAGAAACATCTTGTGTTGAGGAAATACACAGCTTGAACTATTGCTGAATTTGAGCAAAGGATAAGACTTCTAGAAACACAGATTAGTAATCAAAACAACAAGAAAAAGCAAAGTAAGTGTAGCAATTTCTTAAATTTTGATCAGTTACCCCAATATATAGTATTTATTTCTCATTGATATCACACTGTGACTTGGAATAGTATTATAACAATTTAGTATTGCAGACCCAAACAACGTTTTTAAATATTGTCTAGGATTTCCAATTTATTGAAAATAGAATAAATGCATCTGTTATCAACAAACAGCAGTGAATGACGTTTCATTGGGTGAATCAGTAACTTGCTGCTGTAATAAAAATCTGGACACCATGGCCTTGATGATAATTGATTTCACGCTAAATAAAAAATCCTAGCCTATTTAAAATGCTGTATTCTGCTGTATTTTTAATATTAATGCATGGTTTATCTTAACAAAATCTCCTGAATATTTGATTTTCTCGACATAGTACATGTATCAGTATTAAGCAACATTTTAGATATAAATAACTTTGCAAACTCTTATTAATGAAAAAATTAATATTTTTATCAGTTGTCTCCCCTTATCTCAGCAAAGAGATGTTAGTGTATATTGAATCATCTATTCAGATGAAAAAAATTATGAAAATGTTGAAATCCTTAATTTAGTGAACATCCTCAAATAATCAATGACAATTTAAGTTTGATTTCAAATTTATTGTGCTCCTTCTGCACTGAAGATGTTCAGAAAATTATTACTTCTTTGTTTGAGTAAATGACCATCAATGTCACCTAACTGTATTGCAGAGATCTGAAACTTAGCAGTTATTCCATAGTAAAATAACTGCTAAAATTCATTGATAGGAGAATAATAAACAATCAATACTCTACAGTCAAATATAACTTTTACTTTCTTCAGACATCAAACGTTTAGCAGATCCAGAGATTGTTGCTTTCACTGCTTATGTTGGATCCTTTCCTGATCACCTTGGCATAGGACAGCCAGTACCCTATGGAATTGTGCTTACCAATGTTGGAAATGGCTTCAACATGCACACCCATGTTTTCACTTGTCCTACCAGTGGCCTGTACATGTTTACCTTTACCATAACTGGCTATCATGTGGAACAGTATGTTGCACAACTTGTAGTTGATGGCAAAAACATTGTTGATGCCATATGTGAACCATCACATGCTAGTCAAGAGATACAGGGACATAACTCTGCCATCATCCAGGTAAACTAATCATTTTTAATAATATTATTAGTTTTTAATTTCAAAACATTTCAGCCCTTTCTGATTTTATGTGATACAAAACTAGATACTTAGCTGAAATGCTGAAATTATAACGGCTATGTGTGTGGAAACGGCTATGATAAAAATGTATCATGATCTCCTGCATGCAGCTGACAACAACCAAGTTACAGTAGTTGTGATGGTTGACCTTAGTGCAGCCTTCGATACAATTGACATACCAATGACTATCACAATTCTAGAGAATGAATTCGGAATAAAAGGAACGCCCCTGAATTGGATCAAATCATATTTAACCGATAGATCTATTAAAGTTATCATAAATAATTGTTGTTCAGAAACTGAGCTCCTAAGATATGGTGTCCCACAGGGTTCCTGTGCAGGCCCAGTAATTTTTACCATGTACATTGCAGCTTTAAATAGGGTTGTACAAAAATACCCTGCTGATCTTTATGGATATGCAGATGATCACAAGCTCGCCTTTAAGATCCAAGCTGGAAACCTTCAACATGAAACATCTGTACTACAACAACTAGGAGACTGTGTAAAGGATGTCATTGAGTGGATGAATCGTTTTAAATTGAAAATGAATAATTCCAAAACATAAGTTATCATATATGGCACTAAACAACAACTGTCAAAAATTAACATATCAAGTGTAGATATAGGTGGTTGCCAAATAAGGTGTGTAGATCATGCAAGAGACCTTGGTGTACACATGACCAGTACCCTAAACTTTGAAGATCATATATGAAAGAAATGTCAAACTGCTCACGTACAGTTACGAAATCTGAAAGATATTCGTAAATACATATCACAGAGATCAGCAGAGATTCTTGTACATGGACTTGTTCACTCCCATCTAGATTTTTGTAATGGGCTTTTTGTCGACATTCCAAACTATCAGATAGACAGACTACAAAGAGTTCTGAACCGTGCAGCTAGAATTGTAACAAATGAATCCTTTGATCAAAACAGCAAAGATATTTTAAAATCACTTCATTGGCTCCCAGTGCGTGCGCGGATTATGTTTAAAATTCTAGTAATGGTGTTTCGTGTAATACATAAAACAGCTGCAGTGTATCTCCAACAACTGTTCACTCGCAGCCAAAGTCGCTACAAACTACGGTCAAGAGATGAAATAAATCTTAAATCCCCAGAACACGAACAAGAATGGCTGATAGATCTATAGCCGTTACAGGCCCAAAGTGGTGGAACGCTCTTCCGAACCATTTAAAGTGCATTGAGAAAGAAGATCAGTTCCGATGCAAACTTAAGACTCATTTGTTTAATGTTTTCTTTGACTAAAACATACTAAGCACGAGAGCAGTGTAAATAGGACTGTAAAGCGCAATCGAATATTTTCGTACAATAATTTTTGCGCTATATAAATGTACTTGTATTTGTATTTAATAAATGCTTTACAGTGACTGACTTAGTTAAAAATCTCAGCAGCTTTCAAACTATAATATATCCTAAATGTCATATATGTAGGACATGAATAGGACCAGATGTAGACAACTCTCACTTTTATTGTTCATTTTAAGGTAAACAAGGGCCAGGCAGTGTGGGTGGCTGTGTACGACCAGGCTGATATTCTAGAAAGATCTGAAGAATTGTACAGATATTCTGCCTTTTCCGGATTTCTAATTCATGTTTTATAAGTTACATTCAATAAATGTGAAAATTCATGTGTTACTCCTGCATTTGAAGCAAATTATGTGCATCCACTGAGTTCCATACTCCATTATAGCTAAGAATACTATCAAGTTATATATTTACTTTAGCAGCCAACCTGTTTTTTTCATTTAAGAGCAAAGTCAGTTTATTCAATTAAACAAGAGCATCCATATAACTGGTTAACCCTTTCCTCCATAGATACACCTTTATTGCTAGGGCAAACAGTTTAGATCCAGATCAGCTGGCACAGCTGTGCCATCTGATCAGGATCTAAACTGTTCGCTTTTTGATACATTAGGTTATTTCTGACCAAAATGCGACCAGTGCAGATCCTGATCAGATGGCACAGATGTCCTGGCTGATCTGGATCTACACTGGTTGCACATGCGTTAAAATGCGTATATATGGAGGAAAGGGTTAATGCTCCCTGATAGATCTACAGATATTTGCATCATTTATAGGGAATAAATGAATACAAGTTGATAAATCAGTGAAAAAAAATTGCAGCTATAATTCTTGCAAAAAGAAAAATTAATAGAACACTGATCTAAATTGAGCTACAAACATAAATACAACCTTTCGGAAACTAGATTTAACTGGCGATGAATATAAATTAATGTCAGGGTTTGTAGAAAAGCACCAAAGTGTTTTACCCTTGAAACCGAAAGCAGAAATGAATGGAGACTTTCTCTAATTTCATTAAAAAAAACAACATTATTTTGACAAATTATGATAAAATATTGTAGATGAGCATTTACCAGTATGGAATTTTGAGACATACTACTTTAGATTTTTGATATGAAAACATTTTGGCTTTTGTTTTAGTGTGGACTGGTAGTTGAAGCACTAATTTGTCTGAACTGAGCATGCAAAAGTAAACAGAGCCACATATGAACGCATTTCCACACTTGAATTTGGCCAGCAATGATAAGTTTTACTCAAATTCACATTTGAAATTTTAGCCTATATTTTGTCTTTTTGCTCCAAAGGAAGCCCTTAAAAAGAACTTAATCTATGCATGACTTTGTATGTAGCTATTTGAGGACAGTGCCAGCATTATCTTATCAAATTTTCACAATGTTTGTAAAATACTGTATTGGTGTATTAAGAAATGGAACACTTTTGTCAAAATACAAACATGATTACACTCTCTCTCTATCTGGTTTTTATTTCATTCTGCACATGCACCATACTGCAACAAAATGTTCTACAAACAACTGAGAAAACAGAAACATCATGTATTGAGGAAATACACAGACTGGAGAAAACCTTTGAGCAAAGGATGAGACTTCTAGCAGCACAGATTAGTAATCAAAACTGCAACAAAAAGCAAAGTAAGTATTGCCAATTTTTATATGTTGATCAGTATCACAAATAAATAGTTATGTTCCTAATTTCCTATGATATCACACTGTGACTTGGAATAGGATTATAATAAGTATTGCAACCCAAAACAACTGTTTTAAACATAGTGTAGGATTTCTAATTTACTGAAAATAGAATAAATGCATCATGGAGCAGTGCAGGACTTTTAATTGTTTAATTTGCTTAATCAGTTTTTTCCTGCTGTAATGAAATCTGGACACCATGGTCTTGATAATAATAGATTGCATGCTAAATATAAAACCCTCACCTATTTAAAATACTGTATTTTGCTGTATTTTTAACAGTAATGTGTTATTCATCTTAACAGGATCTCCTCCTGAATATTTGAATTTCTCGACATAGTGTCAGTATTAAGCAACAACTTAGATATAAAGAACTCCGCAAACTCACAAAATAAATATCAGTTGTCTCCCCTAATCTCAGCAAAGAGATGGGTATAATAAGATGTAAGTGCATATTGCATTATCAACTTAGATGAAAAAAAATTATGAAAATGTTGAAATCCTTAAACATATGTAGTGAACATGCCTAAATAATCAAAGGCAATTTAAGTTTGATTTCAAAGTTATGCACTCAAGATGTAAAAAACAGTTCAGAAAATTATAACTTCTTTTTTCGTGTAAATGACCATCAATGGTCACCTTACTGTATTGCAGAGATCTGAAACTAAAATAGCAGTTGTTCTATAGTAAAATAATTGCTAAAATTCATTGATAGGAGAAAAATTAAGCAATCACTACTGAACAGTAAAAATATGTTTTTTATTTCTTCAGACAAACGTTTAGCAGATCCAGAGATTGTTGCTTTCAGTGCCTATGTCGGATCCTTCTCCGAGCACCTTGGCATAGGACAGCCAGTGCCCTATGGAATTGTGCTTACCAATGTTGGAAATGGCTTTAACATGCATACCCATGTTTTCACTTGTCCTGCCAGTGGCCTGTACATGTTTACATTTACCATTACTGGTTTCAATGTTGAAGAGTATGTTGCCAAACTTGTAGTTGATGGCAACCATATCGTTGGTGCCATATCCCAACCACTACATGCAGGTCAAGAGATACAGGGACATAACTCTGCTATCATCCAGGTAAATGATTTGTAACACTATAAGTTTATATCTTAAATGCAAAACATTTCAGCTCTTCCTCCACTTTTATGTGACACAAAAATTGCTACTTGTTTTAGCTGAAACACTGAAATTATAATTAATGTTTATCAGCAACTGATTTCGTTAAAAATCTCAGCAGCTTTCAATCTATGATACACAAAGGATTTTTATTTTACCAGACAGAAATATATTTCACTAAGTCAGCTCTGGAAGTTGTATTTCCATGAGTTGCAAATTTTTGGAGTTAAAGAGTAAAATATTATTTCTATCTTTTACTGATAAAAATAAATTTTCTTTTTATTTAATGCTTTAAATGCTTAATTTGTGTGAATTTAAAAATAAAATTGACAAAAATGATTGTTTATAACATTACGTCATGATGTCATATACCCAAACTTAAATCCGTTTTCTAAATGCTCTCATTCTAAATATTTGGTGTGTATGGGTACCAATGTGATAAACAGTGAAAAAAAACTAGATGCCTGTAGGCAGTATACTAAGCCTGCTTTCACATGACCTTTGACCCCTGAGACCTTGACCTTTGAGATGGGAACCTGGGGTTTGCACATTACAAACGGTCTCATTGAGGTTAACATTCATGTCAAATATGAACAAGATTGCTCAATGCATGTTAATGTTTTGGGCCAGACAAGCTTTCACATGGCCTTTGACCCCTTACTGTGACAAATCCGGATAGATGCACTAACACAATAACTAACTAATGCATGCAGATACACTGACCCGCGAATATGACAACTAAATCAAACTCATAACATGTAGGCTCAACAAAAAAGATATTCCACTGTTTGAAAACACTGGAATACCACTTTCATTTCACCTCAGAAAATTCTATAATTCTCTGGAAAGCATGAAATAAATATATATCCTTAATGTCATGATTGTAGGACATGAATATTATATAGTTATTTGGTTTCTTGACAGGGAATGTGAGGATATATTGCCGGTCTGGGTGTCATATTACCCGAGCCGCAGGCGAGGGATAATATGACACCCAGACCGGCAATATATCCTCACATACCCTTTCAAGAAACCAAATAATTGTTTTATTATACTGCATAGACTTTTTTCAGACAAAAATAGTTAGAAAACATCGATTTTTCATTTATTTAGCTTATTTAATGCCGAACGGCTAAATTCCCCTCTGAGAACCTCAATAATTACATGTCTGACGTCATTAATTTACCTGCATGACGTCACTTCTATAGAAATTGAATGGACTATCGATTTGATATTTATTTACAAAATTATAGGAATAATCTCATCGTTTTCTACGTTAAAACAAGACTTTCTGTAAAAAATTTAGTAATCCCTAAGCATACCGCTTTATAATTTACAAGATCGGCTTCAATTTATGCATTTTAAAGGAAATTCAAAACAAAATGGCGGACGACAACAAAAGGTAGGAGGTCAGAGAGGGAAATTAAGGCACGTCGGTTAATATCTACGGCCGATCCGTAAATACGATTATACATCAACGGCACATTATCCAATCAAATTCAAGCAAATTTCTTTGCAGTATAATAAAATACATGTATCTAGAAAACTGTTAACTAGCAAGTACAACTATATTCCAATGTATTATAATGGTTTATTTTCAGGTCAACAAGGGCCAGACAGTATGGGTCGCACTGTATACAAGAGGTGATATTACTGAAAGATCTGAGGAAACTTATCGGTTTTCTGCCTTTTCTGGATTCCTGATACATCCTTTATAAATTACATTCAATAAATGTGAAAATTCATGTCTTACTCCACCTGCATTATAAGCATTCTGTGCATCAACTGAGACAGTCTGAGTGTCATGCTGCAATATAACTATGAATACTATTAACTTATATATTTTCTTTTTCCAACCAACCTTATTTTTTCATTTAAGAGCAAAGTCAGTTTATTGAAGTAAACAAGAACGCCACTAGAACTGGTTAATGCTCCCTGATAGCTGCAGCTGTACAGACATTTGCTTCATTTAGAGGGGATAAATGAAGAAAGAGGATAAATCAGTGACATAAAAAGCAGCTATAATTTTTGCAAAAAGAATATTTATCAGATTTGTTTCAATTCCTTTTGATAGGTATGCTAACAAATACCAGAGGATTGTAAAAACATTAAGATTGATTTAACAAAAGCCATGTATACATCACAACTCATTGCTCTGTATCATTATTTTAAGTTTCATGTTGTTCCCTTCTGTAGCGATATGCCTTATACAATTTGTATTTATAAAACCTCACAAAAGGGAAATATTTCTAAATATAATATAAGCAGAGTTATGCTTCTTGTTCAGTGTATATTTCTCGTCCATTCATCATTGTTGCAAGTCCCCTACAGCAGTTTTAGAGATAAGCTCTTGATTTAGTTTTTTTAAACAGATAAAGGAAACAGTTACAGTTGATGTGCTCATTGCCAATCATTATTTCAAATTTCATTAAGTGCCACTCATCATTTTTTGAGCTTTGCTTAAACAAGCTTTTTATAGTAATAAAACAAAAAGGGAAATAATTCTGGAAATCCTGGAGGTAGATTTATGGTTCTTGTGCATTGACATCTTCTCATTGCTATTTACCAATATTCATAGTTTCATCATCATTTCCTTTTAAACAGTATTTTTTTCATATGTTCCTAAAAAGATTTTTATATAAACTAAATTTCAAAGGGAGACACTTCTTTATATACTTAAGTTAGACTTATGGTTCATGTGCAATTCACATCTTCTCATTGCCCTCTTATTTATAATCCAACAATCATTAAGTTCTCTTTTACAGTCATAGAGATATGCTCGGGGCAAGCTGTTATAAAAGAAATTAAAAGAAATAAAGTTCTGTAAATATTTGAGCTAGAGTTATGATTCTTGTGTACTGCCAATATGCTCTTTTTCAATATTCCAACAATCTTTAGGTTCCCTCTTACACTTCTTCATAATGCTGGAATGTTGATGAAGAGCAATAACAGAACTTAAAATGAGCATAATTCTGTTAGTACATAAGGAAGAGCTGTGGTTCTTGAGCACTGCGAATCTTCTCATTGCCCTTTATCAATATTATTCCAAGATTTACTTATTTCCTTTATAGGTTGGGATAGAATGGACAAAGCAGGGTCTATATGCTCCCCTGTAATCTTTCATAGAGATTTAACAAAGTTGGTAATTGTGTCATTTTAATTTTTTCGCAATTGATGTGAGTGCAAAGTGTGATAGTTACCACAAATAACTTAATACCTTAACTCTGATTATTATAATCTCCCATAACAAAGTTGTTTAATTTTTCAATAAAGCAAATTGATTTTGGTCAAATTTTAACCAAGATCAGATTTCAAATAACCTATTCCTAATCTTGAAGGGAATGTATCATATCGATAATTTTCCAATATCAACATTTGATACCTCAAGAGGTCAACAATTATTTAAGTACTTAAGACATTTTAAAAATAAGACACTTGGATAGAAGATGCAACAAATGTGACTGGGCTTGGTGTTTGACACATATTTTGGTCCCCAAAAATCCTAATTCTGATTTTTGTCACCTGACTGAACAGTGCTAATCTGTCCTTATGAATAGGGTTTTTTTTATCATTAGTATTTCTCTAAATTACTAAAACCATGTTTATTATGAAGTTCAGGAAAAGTAAATTCCCAATACATGTATCTCATTGCAGAAAATACCTATACAAGTATACATGCTTGAAATGGTATGAAACAATAATTGTTTTACAGTAGCTGCTTCGGTCAAAGCTTCACGACATTTTTCCTAACAAAACACTGGCTTTATGCTCAAACTGTGTAGTTTTATCCATGGGAATGACTCTCATCCCTTTATCAAAATCTGCCAGACATTCTTTCTTGGTAAGATTACCTTCAAGGTAACTTTATACACAGCTAAAGTTATATTTGCCACAAGTGTAGTCTTAGACCAGCATGTACATCCACACAGTCTGATCAGGGTATACACTATTTAATCAGTAAATTTCTGCAAAACACCACATAAACAATGTATGGACTGCCTCAAAGCATCCATTATATTAATTGAGCAGGTCTGGATTAATATTACTGCAAAACATATCTTTTGGACTTTGATGTTATCAAAGAATGCAAATGGAGTGATAAGCTAAAGGCAGCATTCTACCAGTATCTATTTCCTATATGAGATACGATAGTTTCAAGCTAAACCTTCCATAAATGACATTATGTGAAAGACCAGTGAGTTACCAGAAGCCAAGAAACAGTATGAACTATACCCTAGTGGCCAATCTACAGACTCTGAAGACATTTAGGTAGATACAACAACATACAACTTGCTGAATCTGGACAGTCCACAGACTAACCAGAACTCATCCATAATTCAGGTAATTAACTTTAATAGCAGTTCCATGTCAGAGGCAAATGTTTCAAGTCTGGATTAACAAGCTGTAAGTCACTGTCCTTAGAAATTTTGGAATTTCAGTACAATTTTCATTATGTCTTTTCAACAGCAAAAGTTTATAGTTAACCCTTTCCTCCATATATATGCATTTTAAGGCGTGTGCAACCAGTGTAGATCTAGATCAGCTGGCACATCCGTGCCGTCTGATCAAGATCTGCACTGGTCGCATTTTGGTCAGAAATAACCTAATGAATAAAAAAGCGAACAGTTAAGATCCTGATCAGACGGCTGTGCTGGCTGATCTGGATCTGCACTGTTCGCCCATGCAATAAAGGTGTATCTATGGAGGACAGGGTTAAGATATGTTGGTCTGCATAAAAAGGCTTTTTCCCAGTAATGATACCCACAGTCTTTGGAAATTCATGAAAATTTAAGAAAATATGCATCGATAAATGTTAAGGTTTAATGTTGTTTTGTTTATTTGTTTCTGAGCTCTAAGTAACATGAAGGTCCTTATCTTTCATTCAAAGATGACTTTATGTCACATAACTGTGTGCACCATTTCTGGCTAAACTTATATCTTTATTGCTATTATCTTTAACCCTTTTCTCTGTATACAGGTGTTTTATTGCATGTGACATCTGATCAGGATCTATGCTAAACTGGTCACTTCTTGCTCAAAAATAACCTGATACATCTAAAAAGAAACAGTGTAGATTTTGATCAGATGGATTTTATGTTAAAGCTGATCTGGATTTACAGTTTTCATCCATGCCATAACAGTCATATCCATGAAGTAAAGAGATCAAATTAGTGAAACTAAAAGATGTTTAGAAAATAGAAATTTGTTGAAATATTGATTTGGCAGAAAAAACAACAACAAATCATCAAAACAATCAACATTATATGAAATTCCTGCTTTTGTTCTGCAGATGTTTTATCGCATAATTACAAGTTAATAATAATCAATTTCATGTTTATTTCTTTAACATTGCTTTTCGACCATAATGGGCAGATCCACCCAACTTAAATAACCTTGCTATTTAAATTCAATATAAACACTTTGTATTTACATAATATCAAACATTTTAATGTCTCATTGCCGAGACCATGTAACAGCATGGTCCACTTATAATGTACGAATTATACCTTTATCCTGTGAACTAATTGCCAAATAATGCAAATTGGATACAAGAAACACTTATGAGCAACAATGATGGTGACAGACTGGTCAATTTCAATCATGTAACCCTTGAATAAAGTTTGGAAACTCCAGACATACACATGATACACTGTATACATAAACTAACAAACTGACCCTGATTGCTCCATGTCAATACCAAACAATGTGGAGATCACATTTTCTTTATCTGGATCTAAACTGGCCACACATGTGTAAATATTCTGTATGTAGGAAATGGTTAACTTAAAAATATTTTTTGTTGGTATAAGATTTTGAGACTAGTAAAGATTTGCACTGTTTTTTTTTATAGAACAGACAATGATCAAACACAAGGCAAGCTGGAAGTCTACAATACAGCAGGTCATTGATGAAGATCGTTAGGTTTGCAAAAATGCATGAAAACATTAAGAAGTTGTCTGTATATTGAAGATCTACACCAGATTTCCTTAACATATTTCAGTTTTCTAGAAAATAAAACTTAATGTAGCCTTGCACTACACTAAGCTTATCCTATAAATTTATGACATTAAAAAGGTGCCATTTGAATTATAAAAATATGTTCAAGAAAAAAATGTTGAACCTAGGCCTAAAATAAAATATTGTTTGTTTCCCCATCCAAGACCGACCCGAAAAAATCAGCGCGACCTGAAAAATTTTATCGCCAAAACCTTAATGATATTTTTTTTATTTGGCACGAAAATCATTGAGACGAAAATTGCATTTTCTTCGAATCATTTTGATCACGAAACAGATCTGAAATTTGTACTAAAATGTATTTAAGTTTTTAGCAATGAGGAATATAAGAAAACAGAACTTTGAAAGCCACAGAACAAGACAAATATGAAAATATTGCAAGCTCGGGTTGATTGAGCCTGTTCATGGGCAGTCAAGGAAATGCATTTTACTGCCCATGCCTTCTAGCCCCGGGTTGAGCGCAATTCAATAAATTTTACACTAATAGAAAGTACAATTTCGATCCATCCCAAATGATGGTATGCAAATGGCAGTAAACATGAAACCTTCAATGTGGTATTTTCAGATTTATATCATTCCATGCGGCGTATTGTCCCCAGATAGAAAGAATGGGTTTGCCCTCAACGAGAAAACAGGATAGAATTTTGACAGGGGATCAGAGAATGTAAATCCTGCATGTCACAGACAACGCCAAATGCAAAATTAAAAAAGCAGGAAATATATCCTTGGGGTGATTGAACAATATCCAAATCTATATTGGCTGGGATATTGAAACCACTCATTTATAAACTGGCCAAAATATTGAAACAAAAGTTATTTTAGAAGTACTATTAACAAATTACATAAGTATAGAGCGCCAAAGGACGTAACCGATAACAGCATCGATTGAATATACGTTGAGACTATTCATTATTTATATAGCACTATTTCATTATAGTTTATTTCATTATTTATCTAGCACTAGTTTTGGGCAGGCTTATCAGAAGGACGTCATTTTGCAGAAAGGCATTCATCTAATATGCATGTAAACTTGCTACCTATTTAAATTGTGTTGGTATTCCCGTTGATGTTAATCCTAGAATATCCATATGTGAATCATAATTCTGAAAATAATTCAAATAAAAAAAATATTTTGACCTACCTACCTACCCATCCTAAATCTGCTTGGGTCGGGATGGGGAAACAAAACATATTTTAAGTCTGGCCCTATACAACTTGTAGATTTTGGGATATGAAGAGGAACAAATTTGACAAAAAATCAACCTTTATCACTGCTATTGAATGAAATCCAATTTTCCAAACACTGACTGCATTTAACATGAATTCAATCAATATTTTATCTTGCCTAAGACAAAACAATTCATTATAGCTGACAATGATTTTATAACTGCTTCAAACATGCAATGTAATGTTGTAAGCCAAAACATGATAAAAGAAGAATTATATGCAAAAATTAAAGTCAAAGGTCCTACCTCAGCTGGCCTGGAATTTTTTGAGCCACCTTTCAATTTTAGTTGGTTCTTCTTTTTATGCTTTTCCTTTTTCTTTGACGTACAATTCAAAATAGAAGAACTTCCTCCCATACTTTAAAGCAATTTTTGTCGAAAAACTTTACAAAAATCACTTTTCCCGGGAGTTTCGAAAATTAAAGTTATTTTTTAAATTCCATTTTTAAGGTGTAACTCCATTTTTTGTTTAAAATTCCAGCTGAGTCGCAAGGTTCTTATTATTTCCACTTTTTTCATTGTTGTCTGCTAGAAGACCCTGTTGACAGTATCGGGTAACAATCACTTGTGTTTCTGAACGCTTGATCTATCCTATAGTATATCTATAGTATCATGTTTACCAGTGGGTGCCATTTCATTTACATTACCTACAAATCTATATTTGAAATTAAGTTGTGGTTAAGTATCAGTTTATGCAATTGTTTTCCATCCACGGGTGAATAACTTCATCGTAATAATAGTGCAAATCCAGATTAAACAGTCATTCAATTCCAAATTTATTGTACTTAATTAAACTTCAATGCAATCTAATCAACCTATGTCTCAATGTGATAGTTTGATTGAGAAAACTTGTATGTATTGTATTGCGCATGCATTTTATTCAATTTATTGGTATTCACTGCAACTTTTTGTCTCTAAAAATTGGCAATCCAAGTATTTATCGATTGTCTTCCTTACCCAACACTGAGCATTCTGTAGAGTAAAGTATAAGCATTTAAATGTAATGGTATTGCATTATCTCTCTGCTTTTATTTTTCATTTCACTTAAAAAATTTACAAATTCTTCAGGCCTTTATTAAAATTGGAAGCTTACATTCATGTGCCGTAATTTGAATAGTAGCTTTCACACCACTTGTTTGTCAGTATTGTGATATTTTATTATTTTGTTTATTCTCGTCAACTGATCAAATATTAATAACAATGACCAACTGCTTACAAAATTGTAGTTTATTGATCTGAATTATTAAATCAAACAAAACAGGTTACAAAAGCCTTTAAAATCATTTTTGATAAAAACTTCAACGAGGACTATCATTCTGTTAGGGTACTTATATAATAGTTTGACCCTCCACAAATCGTTAAATACCTACAATGCTATCTGTTTAATTTAATCATTTCCAGCTTATACAAATACTGGGAGATTTTAATAAGATTTAAGAATCAGAATGCAAATCAAACACAAACAAATCTGGTACAGTTGACTTTAGAATGTTTCCTTCACTTTTCTTTGAATATGATAATTTACAGCTCTCACAGAATTTATTCAGAAATATTGATTTAACAGCAAAAAAATTGGAATTGGATGAGCACTTTGAAAAGTGGCAAATAATGTAATTTTATCGAATTTGAGTTCACTAACCTTTAACCTTTACTCCATGGATATACCATATGTGAAGTGTAGATCCAGATCTGACTGCACAGATGTGCCTGCTATTCAATTGTGCCATTTGATCAGAATCTACATTATTCATTTCTGTCAGAAATGATGTAATGAATCAAAAACTGAACAGTGCAGATCCTGATAAGATGGCACGGATGTGCCAGCTGATCTGGATCTACACTTTTTGACCATGGATAACAGCCATATCCCATGAAGTAAAAAGTTAAAATTAAATAGTGAGCAGTGTGACCATTAAAAGACTGTAAAGAGGCACAAATCTGGGTCCATCTTGTCAGCAAAATGTATGCTTAGAAATTAAATGGTTAGTTCCTCAAATACTGAACTGAAATTTTCTAGTCTCTATTAGGGCCAAGATCATAAAACTGAGATAGGAGACCAGTCTCAAATCTCAGGCATCTGATACGCTGAAATGGAGACTATTCCCAATTTCAACCAATCAGATGTTCATGATCTCAGACAGATCTCTAATTTTAGTTTCATGATCTTGGGCACAGGTCACTCTAATTCTGGAAATACCTTATTGTTATAAATGTAATGTGCAAGCTAGGACTGGAGAACTATTTTTCATATCTCTCCTTTTGCTATCAATCAAACGCCCATATGAACCATGCCTGAACTTTGGCATAGCTGAGGTACATTCTAAATAAGGTCATAAAAGTTTAAACAGCTTTTAAAATGGCCTTGTTATTAAAGTGATATAACTAAGCCATTAACTTGTTGTTGTAAGGACAAATGGACAATTCCAGTAATTGGCTATTGCTACATTAAACATACATGAACTTGACATGGTACATCAATATACCTAGATCAATAACTTTGATTGTAATAAATCTTTGGACATTAATGACATTTCATTTGTGATCTTTCAGGCATAAAAAACTATGCCACAGAAAAGATAACCCAGGGTACATATTTGACCAGTGTAGATCCAAATCAGCCTGCACATCCATGCTGTTTGATCATGTTTTTTTTTTGACAAAGAAGCAACCAGTGTAGATCAATGTCATACTGCAGTGATTTGCAGGCTGATCTAGGTCTACACTGGTCAGAACACAGACCGTGTACTACTCAGAGGTTTGTAAATCTGTAAATTATGCAAGAGCATCCTTGCTCTTCACTAAAATTTACAACCTACCAGTCACAACTGTTAGAGGATCTACTTTTCACTATCCTCCCAAAACACTTCTTAAAGAAGTCAGAAAAGTAAGTGGTGTGGCAGCCAATAGTTAATAAACTAAAGATGCCATATAAAATGTAATGATAAAGCAGGAATCACTTATTGTACTATGAACAACAGCACAATCCATTTTTTGGCAGGTATCAAATTTCAAAAAGTATGTTTTTAAAACTTAAAATCTTTTGTTTCAGCAATAAATGGGTTTCATGCATAATTAGAGATACTAATACCTATACATTTATACAACATCTCATTGGTTTTGAGATAATTTCAGGAACTGCACATCACGTTTTACCAGGTGATCCATGGGACTACAAGGGAGGTTACTCAATTTATCAGATGTAATGTAAGTAATTATCAGTGCTCTACCTTAATTTTTGTAAAGAAAGATAACCATTTGGAAAATAATATAAAACAATTTAGCAGTTACCTCCCTTGTAAGAGGAGATTTTTTTCAAAACTTGAATTACCACTTACACCAAGTGGCTATCTAAGGACTCCATGTTTGTTTGTTTGTTTGTTTGGTTGTTATACAGTAATTTTTAAAATATTTTTTTAATCCAGAGTTTAAAAAAATCTAGACTGACCCTGACTTCAGTTAAAGATTTAGTTTCATCAAGTTGGATTGCATAATTTTGGAAATATTGTTGAGATAAGGTTACTGGATGGATTTAGAATTGCCTTTCTTTGAATCCGGGCTAGTTCATATTATTTATATGTATGATGTTTTTCTTTACAAATATATAGATTCAACAGCAAATGGTGTTGACCCTGAACTGGTTGCATTGATGCCCAGGCTGATCCAAGTCAACACAAAAATATGTTATGAAAGTGGAATTCACTTAAAGGATTATTTAACCATTCATCATGGAACTACCATTAAGATTAGAAAATCTATTAATTTGTCTATTCAGCAAAGTTGGCAGTATTATCCAGTTTTCACCGAGATTTAAATATTGATGTATTCAATTAGGTGCAGATTTCTTTCACCTGTCAATCATTGTGGCAGGATGCCAGATCTGTTTCTTAAGGTTACCAACATCAAATGGCTGGAACTAAACTGTGTGTACTGCATGTAATAAAGGTAGTATGTACAGTTTTTACAATCGGACAGTTTTCAAAATTTGCAATTATTGGACATCATCTAGTCATTGATAATAATATTATTATGTTTAATCTCTGGCTGATGGCCAGTCTTCAGATGAAAAATTACATTGCAATATGCTGTTATACTAAACCCTGGAAACAGTAACAATCTTGTTGGCATTCTCATGGCCTTGAAAGGCTAAGCCGACATGCTAAAATTTCTCTTTTGTTTTATAACCATGGTGCAATAACAAGCTACAGTGAATCAAGGAGTTATCTCGCTATTACTACATAATTATATTCATTTTTCAGGGTAACATTGGTTCAAGTCATTTGGACATTGACAGTTCAGTATCATAACAGTGTTTAAACAAGTTTAATTTCCATTTACACTTGACTCCATGAATATGCTTTCATCACATGGGCAACCAGTGCATAGCCAGATCAGCCGGCACATTCTGTGCCATTCAATCAGGATCTACATTGTTCGCCTTTAGATTTATTAGGTTATTTCCGACCATGAAACAGAAAAGTATAGATCCAGATCAGACTACTTGGAGGATCTACTCTAGACACAAATTGGATAATGTTGTATCCATGGAGTGAAGCATTAGATTTCAGTAAAAGGAGTTATCCTGTTTTTTTACAATGAAGTAACCTTTATCTACAGTGCTTAAAATTTAAGGTTAAGTATTTGGCAATCAAAACAGAATATTGCAACAAGCATCTAGAGGAATAGTTTTCATGATGTGGCACTTGGAGAGTTTAAATCCTTGGTAGTTGCAACTGATTCATCATTTTTATTTGCTTTCCGCTTGGCTTGTGACGAACAACTTGCATCAATTCAAGTCTGTAACATTCTAGAATAAATTTTGATGGAAAATGCAACACAGAAATGAACACAAGGAATAATACTGCATATATAACTTTATTATTTAATAAAATGATCATATCTAGACAACTATCTGTAATGACTCAATCACAATTTCTCATAAAACACTCTAACAATACACAAATGCAAAAGGCACACTTCATGCTTAACCCTTTACTCCACAGACACGCCTTCATTGCGTGGGCGAACAGTGTAAATCCAGATCAGCCGGCACATTCGTGCCATCTGATCAGGATCTGCACTGTTCGCTTTATGATATGTTAGGTTATTTCTGACCAAAATGTGATCAGTGCAGATCCTGATCAGACAGCATGCTTAACCCTTTACTCACATTTTATCACGAGTGATCAGTGTAGATCCAGATCAGCTAGCACATCTGATCAGGATCTGCTCTGTTTGCTGTTTTGGCCAGAAATAACCTAAAAAATCAAAAAGCAAACAGTATAGATCCTGATCATATAGCACAAATGTGCCATCGGATCTGGATCTATAATGTTTGTCCACACCATAAAGGCGTATATATGGAGGAAATGGTTAACTGTAAACTGAGAAGTCAGATTTTGTGGCCCTCAAACTAACTTTCCAGTCTACATCAAGCAACAGCTTAAGAGCATGACTTCATAATAAAGTACCGGTAAAAACATATGCTTGTAACAGCGAAACTGTTAGGACGGACTCTAAGAATAAACTCTCTTATATATATATATAAATACAAACTAAAATTTATTAAAACACAACTAAAAATTTTGCAACACTGACTTGTTGAACTAGATGAAAAATGATCTAGAAATACCACATATTGTATAAAGGAGATGTTTATAATTCTGGTAAAGAATCAGACAGCTTTTTTGTTCCATTATACATGCATGCCAAATGTTGATAATTATGCTTTCTTTAATATTCACTGATGGTTTAATAAACAACAGTGACATGAACCTGTTCCTTTCAAGCAAGGGAGCAGACAAAAGGATTTCATATAATTTTTTTAACAAACACTATATTATATAAATTTTTACCCTAAATCTAACAACTATAAATGACGAAATATATCACTCAAAAACACCAAATAATAATAATAATTCTCTGCAAAATTGTATTACAGAAGAATTCGGTTATTTGAACAGTCCATTTGTCAGAACCCTTGATTCAATTAAGTGGAGTATTTACAAATTCTATCCAGTTTTTGGTTTCGTTCGTATCTCCGCCATTTTTTGCCGGTGCGTCATGAGAAATATGCACTTGTGAAAATCACTTACGCCGTAACTACAGCGTAACGTTAATAACTACATGTGGGGAAATCAAAGATAAAAAGATATTGTAAATAAATACACTGCGATCCGTTATATCGCGATATCCAATAAATCGCGCTTGGTCCGTGGATATCATTTTTTGTACATTAACAATCTATATGTTTGTTCATTCTTCGTGGCAGGTAAAAAGATCAAATGATTAAATCAACGTTGCTGACAAATTCATGAAACGCACGCTTTTTTCGTGTCGTATTACGTCATTATCGGCGAAGGTTGTTTATTACATTTGTATGCAGGGATTTAAGAGGCAATTTACAAGTTTACCAACGGATACAATTTAACGTCGAACATATGAATTTTTTTTTTTTACAATTCAGTTGCTTCTAATTTGACATGAAACCACTTTGTGACGAACAATAGCCAACAAATAGGTGCGAAAAACACCAAGCTGATACTGTACTGGCAGAATTTCGTTCACGTGACAAACAGCAAATTAGTGAAAATTAATGCAAGCCGCTAACCATAATAGACATTGAGCAGGAAACATCAAAACAGTTTGTTGTTCTGCCATTACCTGCTCATCGACCTACCGAGCAAGTATTTTTCTGTTTTATGTTTCTTTCTTTTTACGAATAAAAAATTTTTATTCGAGAATTTCACGTATTCCATAAAACGTAATCATCTAATGAACAAAAACAAATGAAAATTCTCGGTGCGGGGAAACCCCGTTATGTGACGTCATTGCTATAAATGTACACGGTAAACACGCATGCCAGTGAACGGAAGTCATTACCGGTATTTTAAATAGGTGCTAAACAATGACAATAAATTTATCGAGTTTATCGGATAATGAACATTGCCTTGGGGCAGAAACGTGTGAATTTCAAGTAGGATTAGCGTTGTAAGGTGGGAAAGTGCTATCTTAATAAACGAAATGCATGTGGTGACCTATTCAAATAAAGAGATTTTTTAGCATAGAAATAGATAGAAATGGTTTTGTGTTTTAATATTCTACTATATTAAGCGAAATATTCAAATAACCGCTATTCAAATAAGTGGAATGTACTGTATATGGAATGTCACTTAAACAATGGAGCACAGTTATCTACACCTAATGTTTGATAAAATATTACAATATATTAACAACTGAAGGCACCCTGATAAAAGAATTTAAAGAAATCATTAAAACATTATGAAATTCTAATGTATATCATTCAAGTTCAATATTCTTACAATTTTATTAAACACTGACCAGGTAGATCAAAGATTTTTAGGTAATCCAAGATTTTAAGATGGCAATTATTATATAATCCAAATAGACCACGATAACATAATGGATCAATATGTCAAAGATAAAGGTTAAATTAATCATCTGCGAAATTTGCTCTGTTTACTACATATATATGCCTTTCACATGGGCGACCAGTGTAGATCCAGATAAGCCATCACATACATGCCATCAGATCAGGATCTGCAGTGTTCACAGATGTGCCCGCTGATCTGGATCTACAGTGTTTGTCATTGTTATAAAGGTGTATCTATGAAGTAAAGTGTTAAAGTAATTTTCATTTTCATTGATGGAAATGCAATGAGAACTGGATCGCCCTTAAAAGAAAAAAAACTGTAAAAACAAAAAAAGACTGATGCCTTCAGTTGCACTTAAGTAAGATGACAATATTATCAAAATGGAAGAGTATAATCAAATGAGGTGGTTGGTTAGAAAGCACCTATACAAAATAAAATGCATTATGGCTGGCAGCTTTGTAAATGAATACATCAAATACAAACATTTAAACAGTTGTAAGATATTATATATTTCATTATTATACTTATGAAGTTAACTTTAGTATTCATTGAGGCGGCTGCATAAATAACTAAAATTAAGGGTTCTTGCTGATTAATCCTACCATAAACATTGCATCATTTACATAATTTTTGGATTACAATTGGATTAAAACTGAATCTAGCTTAATTATATAAATAAAGTTTGGTCCAAATTTGGCATAAATTGGTTTATACAGATTGAATTTAGATTATATGTAACACTATTTGGACGGACGAAAGAGAGATCTTTATGTCATGGCTTAAGTTTTCATAATACTTCACATTAACAAAATGATAAAATAAATAATGTTAAAACAAATGTGGATGCTCCTTCATATATATCACAGTCAACTAATCACAGCTCTGAGTAAATATAACTACCAATCACATCTCTAAAATGCGCATCAAACTCATAAATACTTCGTGGAAACATACCATGCAAAATAAATACATATTCATAACACATTACATGCATTTGAAAGAGACATCACACATGCATTAAACATGTGCAACTTTAAAAATTAAACTTAACAAAAATGTCAACAAAAATGGATGTACATAAATGCCTCAAGATCTGTTGAAAATAAATTAAATTTCACTAGTATCACTTGTTGTCTATAGTTCACACTGGATAAATTATCCACTACGAAAGCTACTTCACTACTTTCAGTAATATCAATCGTTTCTACCAGACGTCTTCTCTATTGTTTAGTTAGAGTTATATGGCAAATTATCAGAATGTTGCGTCAGTTTGTCGGCAGAACTGTATTCTTTTGAGTTGATAGAATCACAAGAAATCGTATCTCATATCATCCCTGAGCGAATCTTTCATACGTTTCGACATTCTCTTCAATTGAAGAGCTGACCTTGATGCTTCTGCCAAAGCATCTTCAAGGTCGGGTCGTATTCTTCGTCTACGTGGAGGTTCTGCGTCTCCATATTCACTTTCGTCAGATAAGTAAGCATCTTCTGGTGCTGGTCTACGTCTTCTGGGTGGAGGTGCTGCATACACCGGTACCACATACTGAGGTTGAGGGGGAGGTGGAGGAGGGCTAGGGCGTCTTGGGAGGGTATAACTCTGCAACCTCTCTAATCGGTGACTAATACTATTCAAATCATCCTGTGTTACCATTCGGCGACCTGGTATGAATGGTTGTACATGTGGCATAGGCATTGGGGCTCCCATCATTCCTGGGGGCGCAGTAGCGTTCAGGTTCTGAGGGTATGTTGGCAATACATATGACGGTGTGTAACCGTTCTGCATAGAAGCATCCATTGTGGTATTTAACCTGGTTGGTGTGCGAGGTCTGTGTCTCTGCACTGGAGTTACACTTCTGGTACTGGCTCGAGATCTGGAACCAGGAGTACCAGGCCGGCTGCCTTTCATGTCCTTCACATCATTCATTAACTTATTGAATTTTTCCAGTCTAGCATTTCTGATTGGATCTCCCTCTGGAAACAGTTTCATTGATGTTTGTGTACCTTCTTCTTGAACAGTCTGAGTAGCAGCAGTACCCGTTGCGTCTGCTTCACGCAGTTCACGGACATCATGTAAAACATGCTGCAGCGTTTCTTTCTTTATGGTACTGTCACTTCTTACTGAATTAGCATCGTCATCAGTTCCATTGTAACTGCTCGTGTCTAAACCTCTCTGTTGCTTCAATCCTTTCACTTCAAATAATATGTTTCGCAGCAGATCTGCTCTTGCTCCACTAGATCGACGAGTCTGGTTTCCAATAGAATGCAGTGAAGGGTTTGAACCAGTCTGAGTCTGCATAGCGCGAGGTTTACTCTTCTTCCACATGTCAGCAGGTGTCTGCGTACTTGTATGTCCAGGAGTTTGTGACATGGCATCTCTCAAATCTTCAGGATTTGCTCCGAAAGCCTGAGTCGATAGGTAGCTGACAGTTGATTCACCATCAGAAAAGTGATTCTCGAGTCCTAGCGGTGTTCCTCTCATGGTTGTAGGTGTGGGTTCTCCAAATACACTATTATCTAAAACATTGTCAAAACTCGAAGCGTGCATAGTATAGTAAGTTTCACCATAGCCAGATTCCTCACTCTCTGAGTCTAATAAAGCAGCAGAACCGGATTTTTTCAAATTGTCAAATCTGCTGCCTGGGCGACTACCGCGACTTTGTCTCGAAGGACTCCTGGGTCCACCAGGAGGATGTTTGCGTTTCAATGACTGGTTGCTCGAATTTCTACTTCCTGGTCTCGGACGAGGTGGAAAGAGGAACCGATCATCATCACTATCATCGTCACCCGTTAGAAAGCTGCGGTTGGGATTTCTAGCACCTCCCCTTGGTGTCTGGGTTGAGCGGCATGGCTTTCTAGTCTGTTTGAAGGAGGAAGGACAGTGTATCAGTAAAACATGCATAAGTCATGCAAAACAAAAATATTGCACATTAAAATAATAACTTATCTCTGCTTGAGAATTTATTTGCATTCCAAAACAATGAAAATGCTTTTTGTAACTATATAGGTATCCCAGAATGCAGATGAAAAACTCATAATCCTACAGAAGCTAATGCAGGCAGTTTAGAAGACATTGATCAAATGCATTTCTTCCTTTTGAACATAATACTTTGCTTTATATCTTCCAATGCAGCAAAAACTGTATGAATCAGTGCTTGAAAAGTTCATTTAAATTGACAAATGATTAGATCTGGTATTTACACAATCTGATCAATAAATTGTCAATAAAACAAATATGATGTCTTTATTTCAGACAACTCCAAACAAATATTTATTGATCAAAGTTTTATCTTTTCTTCAAATCATATCAATGAGAAAATAAGCATTCAGTCATTTTCCTTTTCTGTTAAATAGCCTAAGCCAAATAAACTGAAAGTTAAATTGGTAAATGAGTATTCAGAAACACTGTTACTTCGAAATATAATATAAAGCAAAGAACATTAATTAGACACAACAAACATATTATTAAATTGCAAGCACACATTTATCATGCCCCACAAACCACAGCCCCACAATGCTATGCAACATAAAGCTTCTGCAGAACACAGAGTGATCTCCATCAAGTTGAAGTTTAAATCAGTCACTGTCATGAAGTATGAAAGTTTATTTTGATCAACATTTACAAGTGTTTGAGTTATATTTTTGCAGCAGCACTATATATTCTGGTTATAGGAACATACCATCAGCAGGGTAAATATTTTGCAATGATATAATGTGGCACCAACTTCTGAATATACCAGCATTTTTAAAGTACATTGATATATTTGATCTAGTGATTATTATGCTTATTTTGCCCTTTAAAGATTGCTCACTTGCTTTGCATGGGAAAATGATTTGCCAACACCATACAAAGGGATTTTTTTATCTTGTGTCACCTTTTGATTGTAGCCATTTTCCATTGAACAAAGAATGTCCAACTCAACTTGTGCAAACCCAAGAAATCAGAAAGCAGAAGCAATGTCATTGCTGAAGCTACGAAGCAATTTCAAGGTCATGAAGCAATGTCAAGGCCATAAGGCAATACTGGAGCCAAGAACCAGTGTCAAGGCCACAAAATAGTGCCAAGGCTAAAACAAAGCCAAAGCCTACATGCAATGTCAAGGCCACAAAGTGAAGCAAAAGCCAAGAAGCAATGTCAATACCATAAAAGCAAGAAGCCATTTTAACACCAACATAAAACAGACAGCCAGACAGACACTTGGTCAGACAGAGAGTATTGATTTTCAACCACCACATGTGATGTTGTAATTTGAATCACACTAAATCAGTTACTTGTATTGTAACTAAAGTAATTTGCATCAAACAGGTGGTTGTATGAAATGATTAACTAGCAAGATTTTTAACAAGTATCATCTAAAGTAATGAGTCATACCAAACACCTTATCAGAAGGTTTAGAAATGTTCTTTATTTCTCTTACCCCAGCCTTCTTTGTTACAGAAATAAATTACTAAAACACACCTTGTATCTTAGCATTTTGAAATTTTACTTCTCCTTGTCACCTAATACATGTTTTAGTTTAGATGATACTTGAATCAAATCTTACTACCTCTTACATGTATGGAATTTGCATGTTTTATATTGTCAATTTTCAGAAACAAATTCTGCTTACCAAAATAAATGTGAGCTGCTGTTTAGAAGTGCATTTATCCACTGCATTAAGGCCCGTCTTAAAGTGAACTTTTGCTTTAAGCAGCATTGCAAATTAAGCATTTGAATTAATTCAATGCAATATTAAGTATTTACATGCAATTTTCATACCAGTATGAGAAATATTTGAACTGGTGATTAAATTCAGGTCAAACTGAAAACAGTAGCTTACAATCCACTTGCTAAGCTTAAAACATAATTTTGCTTTTTACAAAGCTATGTTTTTATTCATGCTTACAAAACTGGGTTAACATTGTTATAAAGCATTTAATCCCGTTAGTTTTGCTAAGGACAACTTCTGCTTAACCCAGGCTTTTGCTTATTTGAATATATCTAAATAAATATTTGAAAAATCTCCAAAATAGAATCAATTTGTGCCCAAATAAGTGTTTCTTTCTTTGTGATAAAATGGAAATGAAATTGTAATAAGCTCTTTGTGCAGTTGTCCGAATATTAAGGAAATTAAACGTGACAAGTTTGATATTCAGAATTTTTTATTGCCCATAAATGATATATTGTATTTTATTAAAATTAAAAACAACAACATAGCTTTGTTTTGCTGGCCATTAAACAAGGGTACACTAGCATTTGCATATAGATGTAACTTGGCATTTGCACCTAGAACAGACATAAACCACCAGAATGCTTACAGTCTACTCTTTTAGGTAATTTTAGGGCATATATCCCTAAAAGCCTGCACATCCATGCAGTCTGGTGAGAGCCTAGACTGCTGTGCATTCTGATCAAAGTCTATGTAACTAACATATACCCCCAAGAGACAACATATATTTTTGTAGTATAATCAGGGTCTACAGTGCAAGCAGAAACCCTCATTATTTTACACATTTATACATTGTTATCAGGGGGTCTACACCACTGTAATTTCCTCTAGCCATATAGCTCATCAGCTGTTAATAAATGGAGCCACCGTTTAATGATGGCATGGACTCACCTAACTTTTAATGAGTCAGTCCATTCATAATAAATAGTAGTTCAGCAGGCACCCTGTTTTTTGCAAATGCTAGTATATCCCCGCTCAGCAACTTACAGATTACAAACAAAATAAATGCTACTTTCAGTTAGCAGTAAGAACAAGCCAAACTCACACTTGTAATTCACAGCAAAAGCAGTACTAAACTTTAGCCAGAAATGTATTGTCCCATGTTTTTGTGCAAACAGCTAAACCATAAGAATAGCAGTGCTTTTGCTGTGATCTACTAAGATACTGATGGATGAAAGATGGTGAAATGCACAATGAATAAGAGAAGAAATGGTAGAAATGAAAGAAACAAAATATCCTGATTACTATTTGAAAAAAAACAGTTACAGCATTATTGTCACAGATGTTTGAACAACAAAATCCAAAACATTTCAATTATTCCTACATTTGAGTTTATTTATTTTCCCTCTAAATTCCTTTTTATCCTTAATTATGTATATCTGAATGCAGTATATATATACAAAGATCCGATTGTCACTTAGAGAATTATCTAAAACTTTTTACAATTTTAATGACACTGTAATTTTAGATATGAAACCTTTTAAGAATAGCTGACTCGTAAAACCACAGTAGTGGTCAAACAATTTTACACGCTATCAAGGTGTAGGGCAGTTAAATAAATATTTGCCAACATTAAGCAATTGAGAACTCAATAAAGTTATAACCCTATCTGGAGGCACATAGTGCAAACTTCAATCCAACATTTTACAGGTTATATTTGAGTCATGTTTCAACAAGCTGCACTAATGTTATAACCATATCTGAGTTATTCCCGCTTTTTATTGATATCAGCGATCTACCGTAAATATTTCAAGTTCACAAGATCAATATACGCTCAAAGAGTTCCGCACATTTGAATAATTGTTGTCAACAGCTCTACTATCAGATAGCTTAATGTCTGACATGTCATTTAAGTTATGCTTTAAGGTTTGAAATTTTGTAAAGCTTTTAACAACTGTAAGCAATTTTCATGTTATTATGCTTATTAAACCTTTCCTCCATATAGATGCCTTTATAGTGTGTGCAAACAGTGTAGATCCAGATCAGCCAGCATATTCCTGCCATCTAATCAGGATCTGCAATGTTCACTTTTTGATAACTAAGGTTTTTTCTGATCAAGAAGCGAACAGTGTAGATCCTGATCTGATGGCACGGATGTGTTGGCCGATTTGGATCTACATTGGTCGCACATGCATTAAAAGGCATATATACATGGAGGAAAGAGATGACTCACACATTTAGTAAAATAATGCTCATCTAATTAGTTGTACTCAATATAAAGCAAGAAGGAAAGGAAAGATGGCAAGGAACCTTCAGAAATAATAAGCTGTTCTGTGTGAGAAAGGTGTAAAGCAGTGCAAAGTGACTGGGAAGTCTAATGTTGGAACTACAACAACCAAATATGAGGGTAAAAAAATCTACAGCCAGCTCAGACTGGTTCCAGAATACAGTGCTACATGCAGACTACTTACATTGCAAAACTGAGAACAAGTCCAAAATTCACTTCATGACAGTGCTGATCTTCAGTTACCCAATAAAAACAATTCGCCGACTGCTGTGCAGTGCTTGCACAATTTCTAATCTGTGTAAAATTTTAATTCCTCAGAAGTGCAATATTTTTGCTTAAGACAATAACGCATGTGATGCAGATTTAAACTGTCCATCCTCCGTGAAAACAGAAGTGTAACACATCACCCCTCACTTGAGTGAGCTTGACTTGGTATTATTATTATGGCTAATACCCTAATAAGGTCACAGAAGAGATATCTCATTCAAATTATGCATAAGTTTATTCCGAGTTCAAACTATGTCCAGAGTACATGGCGTAATACTATTATATTTGATTTAATATGCCTTTCAGTAAATTCAAGCAAGCTGTAAATGTTTTATCTACTCTCAAATCATTGATTCGTCAATACCTTTATAATACCAGCCTATCAAAAATGGTAACTTGCCAAGGTATTTAACAGTAGGAGACATTAGCTATTTATTCCCACAATTTATCTTTTCATGAATAAAGATTTAAACTGAGTTCTCCATCAATAAAAACTGAAAGGTTTTTCCTTTTAAGAAGATAAGACTCCCACAGATAACTTGTGCTGAAGGTTATAAAACCAGTCTCAAATCTCGAGCATCTGATTGGCTGAAATGGCGACTGGTCGCCATTTCAGCCAAACAGATACTTGAGATTTGAGACTGGATTCCTTGCTGAATTTTATAACCTAGGGCATTGATAATCAATTTAAAGTTTTTCAAAACCCAATCTAGGGATCATGTGAGATTAAACAGCGATTTAAATGTCTTTACTCCGGCAACAAGGGATATAGTAGCTAATGGATCATTATATGTGACTTAAGAAAAAAAACTGTCTAAGGTAAATGAATACAATTCAAAACTATGCAGAAATTAATACAGCATATAGAAATAACCGCCATGTCTGTGTTTATAATTTATTTGTGTTTGGTCTGACAGTTATACAAATTTTTGGCCATAATGCTAAATTCTTTAATTACAGCATCGTAAATTATAATAAATACATTAAAAACAATAAACAAGTCTAATAAATGGTGTTTGAAGGGGAACTATCTGAAAGTGAGGAAACTGTCAACAAAAAAGAGAAAATAACGCTTATATGCATGCAAAGCAAGTTGGCAACTAGGAGCCAAGTGAAAAATAAAATTGAAAGATAAAACACTAAATACACTTCTTCAGATTCTCATTTTTTTTTTGGTGAGACATTAATAATTAGAATAATCGTATGTGAATGTCTAAGGTAGAACATAACCTGTGATATAGTACCCATAACCAGAATCTATATATCTCTGTACATTTGTTAGATCTTCATGCAAATACGAGTTTCCGTACACCAAACTATGACATGTTTCTAAACAATTCCAAAACAAATTCTACATCAATTTCTTCCCATTCGATCACTGGGTCAATCTAAATTATGATTTTATTTCAAATTTTTAGCGTGTCAATTTCTACTAAGATTATAATGATTTATGTAGTGCTCATTAGAAATGAATGAATGATGTAAATGATAATGTGGAACTGAATTTCGCAAAACAGTTCCACTGTTTTAAACTGGCACATACAAAATTAGCACACTAAATCAGTTAACCATTCCTGAAACTGCGACACTCCAAATTATTTAAGTAGCAATTACTTGCAAACCTTTGCCACAAAACTGTGCATTAAACTTGTTAAAAATAAAGCACAAACAGAAAATGAAAACAACGTTCTAGCTAGCAATTAGGTTTGAAGTTCCCATTCCCTTACATCTAAACCTAATTTAGATCTATTGTAAAATGTCGCAATTTTTCATCCAAAAAGAAAATCTCTACAATAAATTTAATTATATATTCTTTTGGGTGATTTCCAGTTATCAGCCAATCAGGAAAATAAGAAGTTGTAAAACTGCAAGTTCCTCTTGTTCTGGGTTAAATCTGGCTCACCTACCTTTATTCTAGCAGATTTCTGTGCACAGGCTGCATCAGCAAATTTTATATTCTCCAAGTCATTGATGTAATTGTTTTCACCTACCTTCATCATGGCAGCTTTCTGAGTTGTAGCCACATCTGCAGATTCGATTTTCTCTAATTCGTTGATGTAATTCTCTAGATCATCATCCATCTCATTCTCTCTGGCCTGGAGCTCTCTAGCAGCTTGAAGTGCTTGTTCCCGGTCTTCAATCAGATTCTCTATCTGTCCCAGCAATTCTTCCCAGTCATCTTTAACAGCTTTAACAATGGGATCCTGGAGGTTTGGGTTATGTTGTGTGAGCTCCCTGTAACGAGCTAGGAGACCCTCAACAGCTGGGCCTCTAGCTTGAACCTCTTCTCGGATAGCTTGAAGCTTGTTGATATCAACCTCACAAGCTTCAGCATGTAGTTTGGATGGTTGTTTTTCAAGTTCATCAACTTCTTCTTGCATATCATGCAGCCAAGCTCGAAGGTCTATACGCATACGGTCCACAGAATCCCATTGCTGCATGTTATCACGTAGCTCACTTAACCGGCTCTCAACCTGAAAGTAGATGAAAGAAGCAAACAACATTAAATACTATGCTGTAGCATCTATAGCTCTTTCTTTCATAGTTTGAATTGCTTTTAAATTATGCAAGCTTAAAAAATCCTTCTATACGCAATTTGAAATACTCATTTAACACGAAACAAAAAGTTGTGTCTTGTTTTGAAACCAAACAAATGCTAAAGCCTTCTTATATCCTTATCTTGCCAGAGTTGCTATCATCCACTGTGATTCTGCTGTCTTTAAATTTCCTCATTTCTCTACTGCTTGTTCTGTCTTCTTGTATTTTAGGACTCTGGGACTGAATGTAAAAATTGTTGTCTGATTTCGACTTATAACCACCGTGGTTCCTCACATTAAAACTGTTAGAATCTAGCGGTAATTTGCGTTTTCTCCTTCCAGTATTATATGGAATGTCAGCTCCATGACTTGTAATATTGGAAAATTCTCTTTCAGCTTTCACTTCCTGAACAGGTTCAAGTCTTCTTGAATTTGGATATTCAACATCTCTTAAGTATTGTTTCTGCCAATGAATTTTTTGAAGTTTTTCTTGTTGAAGCTGAACAAGTGTTTCATTTTGATGTGAATCTGCTCTGACTTCACTAGTGTTCTCTTCAACTGCTTTACTATGACTGGTTTCTTCTTTAACTGTTTTATCAACAATGTTATCATTTTTATCATTTACTCCTTTTGATCCACTGTTGGAATACTGGTGCATTTTCTTTTGTTTTAGGTACCAATCTGGTGGGGCTTCTTGCTTAATGAGTTTTTCTCTTACTTCTAACTTGTACAAGTCTGGCAAGTGTCGAAAATGACTGGATCTTAAAATTTCAGTGCTGGATATATTTCCTTTTAATGCAGGTTTAACAGGCAGACTTCCAACGTGTTTGCCCTTGGCAACTAAAACTGATTTATCTCCAGTATCATCAAATGCATTCTGTTCATATTCACAATCATCTATGCCATGTGGAGTTTCCATTAAACTTTTCTTGGCTTCTTGTGGAAAAGGTTGCATATCAATCACTGATTTCTCTAGTATTTCATCTCTGTCTTTTTCACTGATGGTTGTCCTTAGAGATTCTTCATCAATATCTGATTGTGAATCATCAATATGCAAGTCATATACATTGTTTTTATCATCATTTGTTGCTTCAGTAGTCCTAGAATATTTTCTATCACTAAATGGTAATGGTGGTGGAGGAGTCTCGTCTTGAATATCTTCTTCCTCATCAACTCTGTCCTTGATTTCTGGCTTAACCTCTTTATGGGGAACTGGTGCAATTTCTCTTTTGAAGCCATTAGTTAAGAAACTTTCATTAGCTCCAGACTGAGTGTCTTGCTGTTCTTGACTGACATAATTTTCATGAACTTGAGCAATTTCTCTTTCACAGCCAGCAGTAAGGAAACTGTTATTAGCGCTTATACCTGACTGATCTTGATTGTCATACTTTTGGACAACTTCTGCAGTTTGGTTTAATCGTCTGAAAAACTGCTCATCCGTTTCATACTCATTTACTTCATTTACTCTATTTCTTATGCTCTTGATGTCAGCAACCAATTCTCCATTGTAACTAGGAGCAAGTTGATTATCTGTTCCGGTATCAACAAATCCCCATTCAGAAGGATCAGTTGAAGATTTGTGTAGCACACTCTGTAAGGGTTCCAGTCTGTTTCCTTCTTCCTTTATCTCAGTATCATATCGTTTGGCCCTCATCACGAGTTTCTTATTTTCTGCTTTTAGTCTATGCTTTGTCTGTTTTGCTAGCTTTTTTCTTTCTTTCTTTTCTCTTTTCTCTATCTTCCCTTGAGTCTGTCCCATTGTTTTCTAAATTCTGTCATCAATTGTGCAGCTCTTCTAAATTTATATTCCAGCAGGTGCAATTCTGTTACATTTCTTTGCACAAAATAATTTGTCTCCTGTTTTATTGGTCTAAGATGCCAGTATTGTTAATCTGAATAATGTTCTAAGTTTGTGTAACTCTGTGTTTTAATTTGTGAAAAAGACTGTGTGATAATTGTTCCTAACATTCTTTAAAATCAAAGAACAGTGCTGAAAGAGATCTTGAAAAAAGAAAATTACAAGTAATTTTTTATTCTATAGAGATCTGTGTGAAAAAGTCATATTATTGATACAGAAAGTAAATACTTAAGATATAATGAGATTTTAATTGACTTACAATTATTGGTGAGATTTATATGTTTTCGGTTCAGTTTGAAATACCAACAGAAAAAGTAAATCTGAATGGACTACAAACCTTGAGTAAAATTACTGCACGTTAAAATGAACGAATGACCTTCTTGTATTGCATCCAACAATATTTACTTCACAATGATAATGTTCAACTCTCAGACAATGAGATCTAGTCTAAATACACAACATACACACAATCATTGCACAGAACTGGAGAAACAGCAGACTCAAGTTTTACTGAGCATGTTCATGAGGGTGTTGAAATGTAACTCTCGGAAGTACAGTAAATTTTTAAGCCAACAATTACACTAAGGACGCTGAAAATGTAATAGAATGACTTTCTTTGAATTTGAGTCCATTCACTATTAATAGCGATGATGATAGATTTACTGAATTGTGAAAGCAATTGTGATCAGAATGTATGACTGTTTCGGCGAACCTAAATCTCCACTGGTTGCAGATGCAAATAGTGCTTAAAGAGTGAAAGTTTTGCATGATCCAAAGGGTTTCAGGAACCCAAACTGATTCTATAAAACTTTATACCTTAAGTTACCTTAATGGTAGAGTACCAATTCTGTTTTATGATGTTGATTTAATAAGCAAGGCAAACACAGTAAAAGGCTGTAAATTGTTCTTCTCAAAACAAGAAGCCAAAAATTGTAAATCAATAGAGGTATTTGTCAATGTAGAAGTCAATTGATGAGGTGGTTTATATGAACACACCGTTTGTTTTGTTCTTCAAATATTTGATGTATTGGAGATAAGAAAGTTTCTGAAGTGTGTAGTCTCAGCATATGTTAAGAGTGTGCAAGGAAATTCAGTGTACTGATAGCTGGTATTCAAAGAGCGGGTATTCCTCTTTATTTGTTGCATGTGCTGACATGATTGTTTCTCTGTCACCACCGATTCAGTGTTATGAAAGTTGAAGTAATGGTACTGCAGTTAGGTATGTTTCATTATTTGTCCATTATTGAAACTTTCAGATGTGAAAATGAATTGTAATGAATAAATAAATATAATAGTTTCCAAGACTTCTCTTTTAATTAGCTCTCAAAGTTGAGAAAAGACAAATGAATTATGTATTATTAATTTTTTAAGCAGACAGTAAATGCTGTGATCAGAAAGTCTTCCGAGTTCAGGGTTCCTATAGTATGATTCCATAGCACTTAACCCTTTCCTCCATAGATACACCTTTATTGCATGGGCGAACAGTTAGATCCAGATCAGCCGGCACATCAATGTTTGTTTTTTGACCAAAATGGGACCAGTGCAGATCCAGATCATACAGCACAAATATTTCAGCTGATCTGGATCTAAACTGTTTGCCCATGCAATAAATAAGAATATATGGAGGAAAGGGTTACGAACATCTGAATGTCAATTACCTCAGCAGTTGCGTCCTGTAAGTCAGCATTGACTTGTTCAGCCAGTTTGTAGATGGGTGTGTTTTCTGGTAAGTCGGCACCCTCAAGGTTCTCTACACTGCCAAGGTTCTCACAGCGATGGGCGGAGTTATCAATCTCCTGACGCATTGTACTTAGTCTCTCCATCATTCCCTGCAAAACATAAGTATTTCAGTAAGACTATTTGTTTTTTTTTGTTCAGCACCCAGTCTATAATGTCCTTATTCAGAGGCAAACCAGGATTTAAACTTTGCCCAAGATCATAAAACTAAATCTGGAGAGTAGTCTCGAATCTCGAGCAATTGATTAGCTGAAATGGCGAATGGTACAGGGTTTAACAAACTGATATATTATTAAATTGATATCAGGCGGACCTAGGCATTAAGGCATAAACAGTGATGCATGTGCACACCCTTAAAATTCATCAACTCTGATTATGAATTGGAATATACCTTCTATTGCTCACAAATTAAAATTAAATGAAAATTTACAGACAAATTATATTTTAGTGAGGGAGAAATTGAGGCACAAAGTTGACATCTTGCATTTCTGAATTAAACTGAAGTAAAACAGCCCCTCACCTTGACACCTTCCATTTTCCTCTGAGCGTCATTTTTGCTGTCAGGAATATCACTGTCCGTCTCCTTCAGCCAATGAGGGAACTCCTCCTTCAAGAACCGATCAGTCGTCTCCAGGTTTCCACGATACTCTTGCCAACGCTTCAATACATCGTTAAGACGATCCTAGCAAAGGTAAAATACAGTGTTTGTCTTTGGTTCTTTAAAATAGCAATGGTACAGACAAGTACAGTAAAAAGCTTTCATTACTAAACATTAAACAAATCAAATTTAAATTTAATTTATTAGAAGTTTATCAAATAATAAATTAGACCAAGTTAATTCTGAAAATTCTAAAGATCAATTATCAATGAAATTGCACCATAACATTGAACAATAACAGTACAGTAAACTTCTATACAATGCTAACCTTCAATTTTCTCTGTATATTGTAATTGCATGTTATTTCCATTTGGAACAAAGCAGTGTGCAAACTGTACTTGCACTCACTTTCTTTCAATACATTTATTCTTTTCTTTAAAATAACCCTTTTATCAAGGTACAGGATTTAAATCAATGACCAAACTGGCTGCAATTAAAACATTTTTCACCAAATGAGTGTAATGATACAAGATGAGTCCTAGATCAATATCTGCTATTGTAAATATTGAACCACAGGTTTTGTCAGCATATTATTGCTTCCGAACTATCTCTAACGAGCAAACCATTTTTGTTTGTTAAGATAAACTAAAAATGTGAATTTAGTTCACGTGGAAATTGTAGCTGAATTAGATATTCCAGTGAAGAGTATCATAAAATATAAGTAAATCAGGGTCTACACTGATTTGTTAGGCCTTTGTAATCAATGCAGACAGACTGGATACTTAAGTTTGTGTAAATCTGAGAGGAGTGCACATGACTGACCCTTCAAGTGCTGAGCACAGCGTGTATCACATTTGCTACCAATGTGGACCCAGATCTGACAGAGCCTCTGCCAAGTCTGATCAGGGTCTAGACTATTAGCTATTCATTTACAAATTCCAAAAATCAAACACTGATAAACACTTCATAAAACAATGAATGGACCAGCCTAAACTAATAGAAAGGTGAGTCCATTATATTAATTCAGCCCTTAAAGGGCAGATAATTTTGAAAGTTTTTGTCACATAGAACATAATTACTGGAATACACATTTTATCATTGACACTCACTGAAAATATCTAGTCTGTTACATTAGTTAAAGAAAGTCAAACATTCAGCATAATGCTGGTCCATTTCATAAATTATGAATGAAGACCTCTTTCCAGGTTGATGTTTTTCAATGGAGGTTCATTTTATGATCATAATTTTGCCCTTATGCTGTCCTGCTAAACCTGGGTAAACACACACAGGCAACCAATGCAGACCCTTACCAGTCAACTCATTATTGCACCATGATCTGGGTCTACACGGTCTGCTTTGAGTGGAAAACATTTCTGCACAGAAATGACCCAAATTATGCAAGCCAGTGCAGTGTGATAGAAGACTGTGCCCAAGGATAAATCTAAATCTGGAGACCAGTCTTAAATCTCGCATTTCAAATGCTTGAGATTTGAGACTGGTCTTCAATCTTAGTTTTATTACCTTGGGCCCTGTTCTCATTAAAAAAAACATTGTCAATTTTCTGGTGCCATGTGAAATCGTGAATAAAGCTTAGCTTATAGCTTATATATCTACAAAGACTTTGCTCCATATTCCCTGTTGCCATGCCTTCTAACTAACCCGTAGCAACCTTCAAGCTTTCAAATCATCTTCTATGCATTTCAATTAGTCATTGTTCTTAAAATAAGTGCTATAAACCTAAAACAATTATTTATGTTCCTAAAAACCAAAACACTAATGAAGTTGTTTCTAGAAACAAGTAGATTTATAGAAGTTGCTACACTTAAGGAAAACAGTAAATTTCATCAATAATCTTTTTTATTTTATATGTTTTAAGGTAATACAGATTTTTATAAATAATGTGTTACCGAGTCCTAATGTTACAATTTTTTTACCAACTTACTGACTTAACTTTGGTTGTTGTTGTTTTTATTTTTGAAGCATAAATATGTTTTAGGTCTTAATTTATTTTAATACAGCACTTGTATTGTTTTTATATTTATGTATACTGTTTTATTTGCACCATGACAGGGATCAAATGTAAAATTAACAACAAAAATTAATAATTATTTTTTTATTACAAATAAAACATGTATAAGCAAATCTTACATAAATAAATAGAATACTGAATACAGATCTAAGGTTGAAAATGCTTCCAGGAGATGTCAATCCTCAGAAGTATCACAATTCACATATATGTAAAAATAGTCTGAATAGTTAACCCTTTCCTCCATATATAGGCATTTTATCACATGTGTGATCAGTGTATAACCAGAACAATTGGCACATCCATGCCATTTTATCTGGATCTGCACTTGTTGCATTTTTGTCAGAAAAGTATTAAACTAATGAATCTAAAAAAGAACAGTGTTGATCCTGATCAGACAGCTTGGATGTGCTGGTTGATCTAGATCTAAACTGGGTACCCATGTGATAAAAGGCCTATATATGGATTAAGGGAGAAAACACCAGAAAAAAACTTCACAACATTAGATCATTAGAAAAAATAAAATACTGAAAAAGTATTATATATAAGTATCACAGGAAAACACTGGATATGGTTTTTTTCATTGGACGGAACAATACTGATATGTTTTGTATTAAACACTGCAATCAAAAAAGAAAACCAAGGTTAGCCTCCCCTCCAAACTAGCGCTCTAACAAGTGTGTGTGTTTTGGTCATTTCTATGTTGCTATGGTAACAAGTCACCATTAGTATGTGCAGAGTCAGTTCAAGTGATAGAATGTCAATATTTGGGCAAAACTGTTTGTTGATGACAAGGCACTATCTGAAGTAAGGCAATTGTTAATATAAAGTATGTCCCTAATCATATCTTTATGTAATGCTTGATATCTTTATGTAAAGTTGGAAGCTCTTTTTAACTGAACCAAATATGTTTTCAAAGCAAACTTTTGTTGTCCGCTGTAACTTCACTACTTACATGGGAAGGACATATATGTGCCAATTAACTAAGGTAATATAATTTTAATTTAAGAAAGTATATTTTAAAGAACTTAATATTAAATGAACTTGATTTCTAGAAATCTATTATCTCCCTTGTACAGTGCACAGTGTAGTTGTTGTCAAGGATATAACAGGGTCAAGGTCAGTTCATGCAAATTTAGATGATGTCAAGATTAATGGAAGGTCAAGGTCAGGTTTGATCATGCAAACAGTAAAACAAGGTATTTATAAAAAGGAGGAAATTGGTGGATTATACATTCACCAAGAAAATGGGATTTTTTTATCTTAAATTTTTGTTCACAGACAGTCCTCTGCAATGACAAAATGTAATGATATAGAAACATTCAAACAACAGAAAAAAGAATACAGAAAGAAAAATGTTTTCTGCATTAGATCATGTACAACAAGCAGTGACCTATTTCTGCATGTAGAAAACAACCAAACAGCTAAATCAAGAAGCACTTCTATGCATTAACCCGTTGAGCATAGCTTACATAACATCTGCAGTCAATGTACAACCAGATCAGCCTGTGCATCAGTGCATTCTGATCAGGATCTACACTGCTCAGTCAGAAAATGTTTGACAAACATTCCTAAAATGGACTGTCCCAAATTGTTTCCAAATCTAGATATTCTGCAAAGAAATGCTTCTAAGAAACCAAACACTTCACACAAACTCCACAACAAACACAAACATATATCTCTTCTGTGAGGAGGGGAACTGCTTTTACTGTGATATCTCTTTTGAATTCCTTTAATCCTTTCCTCCATATATTCACATTTGTATGCATGTGCGACCAGTGTAGATCCAGATCAGTCTGCAGATCCATGCCGTCTGATCAGGATCTGCACTGGTCGCATTTTGGTGGGAAAAAAACCTAATGAATCAAAAAGCGAACAGTGCAGATTCTGATCAGAGAGCACGGATGTGCCCGCTGATCTGGATCTACACTGTTGGCCCATGCAAAAAAGTGTGTCTATGGAGGAATGGGTAAAATCAAATTTCCAGATTCATTCAATTTACATTTTTTTTGCCTAGGGTATTTGTTTAGTGAAATACAAGTAACTATAACAAGCAGCCGCCTAATCCTTGCAAAAACTAGCCAGCCATTTCAAATCCTCAATTCTAAATGTGACAGAAAACCCATGGTCCTAACTAATACTAAATTCATTCTTATCTACACACTAAAATCAAAGTTCATGCTAAAAATTAAAAAATTATCTAAATTGTAAAGATCAATTAATTGTTAGCCTGCTATATGTATTCTAGATCAGCCTATGAATGTGCACAGTCTGATCTGGGTCTACACTATTTGCTACTGAATTAATTTATTTCTGCAAAATATTTTAAGAACAATATATGGGCTAACACAATTAAAGGTAAGACCAGTTCATTTAACTTTTTGTGCATTAAAGTGTTAAAATTCACAATGAATTTAAATTCTGATTTAGTTCATTGATGGACTATGTGGAAAATAATGTTTATAAAAAAAATATTCCCCCAAAGTCATCAATAAAATGTGCTGTGCAGTTTGCCAAATATGTAAAGCAGGCATTGATATTAGCAGCACAAATATGAAATAAAATGTTACTTAAAATATTTTTTTTGTAAATGAATACTTTTACTAAGAAACTTGACCAAGTCATAATTGTATCTTATTATTATAATGTGTCAATCACATGACATCTTTCATGAGCAAGTAAAGAATCTTTTAAATATTTCTGGTTTGAAAGAACTTTTTACATCCATGTCCAATTTGGGCTGCTTCTGTAAACTGATGACTGCCTGCAGGAAACGACCAGTGCTAGTTTACAATATAGGCCCTGCAAACTGAGTAATGTTCTTATGGGGATGGGTGGGGTGGAAATGAGCACTATTGATGCATAAGCCTTGTTTTAAACATTGGTTTGTGGCTACAGTAATTTTGACGGAGAATATTCCATAACTTGGTCAAAATAAAAAAATAATAATAACAAATGAAGCGAACCTAAAACTTGATTAAATAAAATATTTTTTCTTGATACTATTAAAATCAAATGGTCTATTATATACTTCATACATTCTTTAAATTTTTATTTTAAAATAAAAGAAATCAAACCAACAGGTGGCATATGGCACATAAATCAAATTAAATTATTTAATTGCTGCTGTGTATTGAATGAAATAATGATAATTGTAAAAATAATAAATAAATATGTGTGTAACACTCAGCTCAAACAAGCTCCAAAGATCAAAATAAATAAATGTGAGACTTCAACAACGTGCAGGATAAAATACAGCTATTTAACATGATTGCAATGTTCAACCTCTACAAAATCTAGTGGAACCAGACTACTAAACAACTAAAGAACTAAGAAAAAATAGTATCACAGCTATAAAAATAAAATATGTTGTATAGAATTGTGGCCCCACATTTCACAGCCATATTTCAAAAATGGCTTATCTGCTGCGTTTCTCGTATGAGTACAAACATGCAACCAAATATTGGCCCAACTTCCCATTACACACTAAAGCTGTGCTGATCTTCAACTAAGTTACATCTCAAGTTTTACTGGGGTTTTGTTTTCAATGCTGTCTTCGGTGTTAATTGAGCTTATTCTGATGTTTACAATAACCTTGTATTGATGTGTGTAATCCATCAAAAGGTTTCAACAACAAAAATATAAAAATAATATGACAAAAACATTTCAAGAAAAATACAGTATTTTATACAGTTCAAGTGTGATTTAATTAAGTACATGTGCCATTATATTAAAATGGACTTTATAAATGCATGTACAAGATAATTTTTTGAAAATATAAATGCTTTAGAATAATAGAGTTTTGAAATATCAATCACTTATCAATAAAAGATAAACAAATTTGCTCGCTGTCAGAATGAACATTTCTTGAAATATTTTCATCTTCATTCTTTCAACACTGTCACTGATAATCAAACAACAATAGCCTCCAAACAAAGTGATGAACAATATGTGTAATGATACAACAAGACTGTCTGTATGTTTGCACAAGATAATACTGTCACAAGATATTGTCAGATGTTAGGATTAAGTAGATCAGGTCTAAGCAGCAAGAACAAAGGAACGAGCTCACCCTAGTACCAGTAGAGATCTATATGATCCAGTACTACCTGTGAAGAGCAAAACAAGTACACCTGTCAAATTCCTACTTTCACTTTCAGTTTCACTTTCAGTTTACATAGATTTTAAAAGTATGAAAATTCAAACACTAGTTAAGTCCCTTAATTTACACATCTTGAAAACTATTGGACACAATTAACTTTTAAGAAGAAAAACTGTTTATGTTACAATTTAGTGTAGTCTAAATATATATTGCACACAATAATAATTCTGGCAGATTATAAATTACTATTTAAATTATCTTGATTATGCTTAAAACTTGTGGAAATGTTATTAAAGCTTAAATGTACACATTTTCCTCATTTTAACAGAGTAATAATTTCACAAATTATAACAACAGATGTTTTATTAAACAGGTCCGATTTTTAAAAGCAAAAATAATTATTTTTTGTATTTCAAAGTAAAGATTTGTTAAGGGCACCCAGATCAAGAGTTGCATGGTAACTTTGAGAACCAAACACTGCTAAAATGCACTCACTATTGCAAATCACACACCAAAAACCCCGGGACCCAAGGTTATAAAACTAAAAATGGAAACCAGTCTCAAATCTCAAGCATCTGATTGGCTGAAATGGTGACCAGTTGCCACTTCAGCCAATCAGATGCTTGAGATTTGAGACTGGTTTTTTATCACAGTTTTATAATCTTCAGCCTTGATTACTCTAGGCTAACCACATGTTGTCATACAAAATAACACAGGTTTAATTATTAAAGCAAATTTACAAAATCTAACTATAAAACATACCTACAAATATCAAGTTATGTGTTCTATGGCTTGACATTGTAGTAATACAAACTTGATCAGTCTGGAGTTATATAGGAATCTTCAAATAAGGCAATGTCAGAGGTTTATTTACGATCAGAAAGTAGGTTAACCCTTTCCTACCCATACACGCTTTTTTGGCCTGGCAAACACTGTAGACTCGGATCACCCAGCACATCCATGCCGTCTAATCAGGATTTGCACTATTTGCTTTTGATTTATATTATATTTCTGACTAAAAAGCGAACAGTGCAGATGGTGATCAGATGGCACGGATGTGCTGGCTGATCTTGATCTACACTGTACGAACATGCAGTAAAAACATCATTCTATTATCACTACTCCTCAATATCTGAATGTATTTCAGTGGTGAATGCAAGTTTTACTGATTTCATACATAGCATTTCCATACTACGAAATTTAAAGCAGTTGGAGATATCTGCCATTTTATAAACACTTGTTAATTGGGATCCTTGATTGAAATCAAAACTTGAACAACTTTCCTCTGTCCTTTATGTTTTGAGGATATGTTCTTATATAATGACAATATACATATATCATAAATTATTCATGGTTTTGAAATTCAAAAGAGGAATTATTCAAATTTTCAATAAATCCATATGCATGACCCATTCTAATATTTTCCTTCAACTAACTCTCTACAAAAAATGAGATACAAGTCGAAAGTTACAATGTGGTTAGCCAAGAATTATTGTCTCCCAAAAAATAATAAAATAACAAATTGCAGAGTATCCAAGCCTCAAGATTTCATCAAACTAATATGCCTTCAATGCATTAAAAAATTGGATAAAGGATAATCTTTATTAGCAGTAATGAATAATAATAAACTTTGTCTGATATGCAAAATTGACCGCATTTTAGAAATCAGTTCTCAAAGTTGGCCAATGCATTATGGGAGCTCTCTACTGATTGGTCAGCAAAGAAAGCACATTTACAACACCACGAGAAAGACACAATAAGAAAGATGAAACACTCAACAAAGAAATAACAGTCATGCTTTTAACTCTTTCTAATGTCAAAAAGTGTTAAAGCTAAATTAGTTTTTTATCTTTATGTCTAACAGAATTATCGTATACCGATATCTTTATTAATTTATCATTTCTCTCTGACAGGTTAGTTATGTAAATGATTGTTAATACTATTAATAGTTATTACACACTGTACTGTTAGGCTAAAATACATGCTTTTTAACATTTTAATAAAAAAAAAATACAGCATATATGTCAAGCTTCAAATTTCTGTGTCAGTGTAAAAAGTATACATGAAGTGAGCTTCAAACGTGATCCACAACAAAAAATGACGTTTCATTCTATTTTTAGATTTGAAGAAGGCAATGGCAACAGAGAAGGAGTGCAATGACCTTGAACCAGCAACCCCTGACCCAGGTCGCGACCCTTTACTTTTTTTCATTGGTATCAGAAGTATGGAGTTTTGATTTTTGCTAATGGCCATGTTATAATTTGATTTGTTCATCAAATTAACTCAGCGAGGACATAATTGCACCTATCAATGTTTTCCGCGCACATGAGGGGGCAGTAGGTTAGCCTTGAAAATTAGACAAGGCTCATTTGTCCAATTTACAATCCTGTCCAAATTTCCCTTATATCTTATTTTTAGTGCCCATAAGGTTAGAAAAATCTGTATCAAATTCATGTTTATCAGGGAAATCATATTGGTTTAAACCTTCTGACCACTCCCTTGTACGTGTAATCAATGACAGGTGCTTCTACTACACATATATAAGATAGCAACATGCTGCACTTACTCGTATTTGTTCTGCTGTGGCTTGAAGGTTTATGTAACTTTCCTCCAAGTTCTGTAACTGTGACTGCATTTGTTCAGCCAGTCGTGGTGTCTTGGAATTATTGTCAATAAGGCGCCGTCCTTTCAGGTTTACACGGTCCAATGTACTTCTATACTCCTCTATCTCCCTCAATAGGGTCTGTAACAATCAATAAAATTTACCTATATTCTGCTAGTTGTAAATCTTACAACTGCTAATGCAGAAAGAATAATTCTTCGGATTTAATGAATCCAGAATGTGTAATAAAATAACAACATAAAATTAATAGCCATAGTTTAATCTGAATGCTCAGTATCTTTTTTGATGTTAAAGGTAACTGCTCAGTGTTAAAAAATTGCAATAACCTTTACCCATATTTGAGAAAATTTTTAGTTTACAACACGAACATTCTGTGTATGAAAAAATGTGCAGAAAGGCCAATGGGTCAGAGGAACCAAGGGTGACCACAACTATATATGCTCTCGTAACAGAGGCCGGGCAGGACTGTGAGCTGCTGTTGGACCCCACACTTACCCTGTGTTTTTCAATCTGTCGTGTTGTCAGCTCCATGGTACTACAATTGAGAGAGTTGTGGTTCATGAGGCGGAATGACGTCTGCAACAGCCATTTCTCGCTCTCCTGTTGCGCCTCATGGAAACCAAGATGCTCCTGATAGCTGCGATCTAATCGGTTCACCAACTCCTGAAAATAACAAAAACAATCATGGTATATCTGGGATAAGGTCTAAGTCTGGGAACAGGAAACCAAACTGTTTTATCATAAACTTCATATTCATTAACTTAACAATTATTTTGTTAAACAAAATTATATACACATATACCAGTATTTAGCTTTGAAACTCAATGAAAAGCTGGTCCGAGGTATTCACAATTAAACTAAGAGTTCTATGTTATGGAATTGACCATCAACAATCAATAATGTCCATGTAAACTTGGTTTCAATACAAACCTGATGAAGTTTGTACTCAAGCATATATCCAATATATATGTAAGGAGACTAAGTACTGGGGATCAGCTGTGATTTATTTTATAAGCAAGTCCTAGCTATGGAGTAACAATGTTTGAGATCAGGTCTGAAGGTTATAAAGCTGAGCATGGAAACCAGCCTCAAATCTCAAGCATCTGATTGGCTGAAATGGCGACCAGTCTTAACCCTTTCCTTGATATATACGCATTTTTACACATGTGCAACCAGTGTAGATCCAGATCAGCTGCCACATCTGTGCCGTCTGATCAGGATCTGCACTGGTCGCATTTTGGTCAGAAATAACCTAATGAATCAAAAAGCAAACAGCTTAGATCCTGATCAGACGGCACGGATTTGCTGGCTGATCTGGATCTAAACTGTTTGCCCTAGCAATAAAGGTGTATCTATACAGGAAAGGGTTAAATAAAATAAGTGGAGACCATAATCCATACATACCCTGCCTCTGGATCTAACACGGTCATATCTGTTCTGTACATCCTGCAGGGATTCTGTGATCTCCGGCTTCTCGGTGAGTGCCTCAAGGTTCGCCACCCTCTCTGCTAGCTCGTTCACCAACCTCTGATGGTTCTCTATATCACTGTTCATTAACTGAAGAAAGAAAACAAAACATGTTTAACAACATCTAAAATACTTCACTGTTTATTAACCCATATAAACATGTTTTAATGCATGTGTGATCAGTGTGTATCCAGATCAGTGAGCAAATTCTTGGTATCTGATCTAGATCTGCACTGGTCATATCTATAGTCATCAGGTTATTTCTGACCAAGAAGTGTAGATCCTGATCAAATAGCATAGATGTGCAGGCTGATCAGGATCTACACTGTTCACCTTTGAAATAAAGGTGTATCTATGGAGTAAAGGGTTAACGGTCGCAAAGCAGATCAGATTTCTTTCTTCTTCGTGAAAAACAAAACTTGATAATGATTTGGTTAGGCCATACTTCATAAAAATCCTTTTTATTTGTACTGTCAAACCTGTCTTTAGCAGCCACCCAAGGGAGTAACAAAAAGTGGCTGCTGAAGACAGGTGGCTGTTAAAGACAGTAAAAAATTAGAACAAAGTGTCAGTTTAGGTCCTATTCAAACTGGCTCTTTAAGACAGGTGGTTGCTATTCGCAGGTGGTTGCTAAGGCAGGTTTCACTGTATACCAAAAACAGAGAGCTTCTAGAATGAATGGAAACTTTACAGGTCTAAGCAATGCTTATTATTCATATATCAAATAATTTGATACTTGATATAGCTTCTAATTCAAACTGTCACAGAAAACTAGGCCTTCAGTATGCCGTTGATATATTACCTTATATTTGTCAAGTTGTGTTTTCTTCTCTACAAGTGATGCTGCTGGGTCTGGGTCCATGCCAAGTTTGTTCTCCATGTCAGCGAGCCACTTGACCAGGCTGCCATAATGTTCCTCATAGTCGTTCCAGCGCTCCTGCATACACTGTGTAAAGAAAAGAAGTACAAAACTTACTAAGTCTGCAATATACATGTTGTTCTACACATCAATAAAATAGAAATTATGATAACAAGATAATCCAAAGATCTCATGATTAATATAAGAAAAAGCAATGAATTTGGAAAATATAGACCTGCATAATTTGCAAGGAATGAGTTTTATTAGTGCAAAAATAACTTTGATCTGCATGTAACGATAGACAGCAGTTTACTTTACTGCTTATTTCAGTAAGTACATCTAAATATTTTTTGGACACAATTTCAGCATTTACAATGCCAAAGATCAATTAGTGCCAAGGAAATACTTATGCACAATATAAGTTGTTCGATCTGGGTCAAACAATCTGTATAAACTCCTACAAAATGAACCTCTCTAAAGAACTAATCAACTTACTAAGTTTAAGCCAATAAATATTTCAACATACCTCTAGCATGGCATTACAGTCTGTGATGGACATGTTGAGTTTCTCCCACTCATTGGTCAGTTCGGTCACCTGTTGTTCTATCAGGCGTTTACCCTCGGATGATGTGTTTGGCAGAATCCTCTCAGCCAGGTCACACACACGATTCACCTTCTGTAAACCTTCATCCATCGAGGCAGTTATGTTCTAAGAAATGTTGAAAAATACTGATAGAACATTTCACATTTTCATATTAGAAAAAGGTAAATTATCTCTGTAATCAAAGTTATAAATCATGCTTTAGAATATTCAGTTATACATAAGCAATAAAAATAGCAATTAAAATACTCATTTATATTCCATAAAATGCTATAAAGTGATTTTAAGCAGTAGGATTTTACAAGAATGAAATAATTCAATCATGATCCAAACTGTCACTGACCTTGATGGCATCCATTCGGTCTTGCAGTGTATGCCAGTCACCAGCGGTGTCATTACACGCCTGTACCCTCTCCTCCATGGCTGCCAACCACTTGGTGGCTGCGTCAAAGGCATCATTATACTCCTTATGGTCTCGGGCATTCTCACTTAGGGTGCCGACCAAGTTCTGTAGGAAAACAAGTTTGTAAATAACCTGTCATACAACACATATCTTTATTTTCAAACATCTTTTTTTCATCAATCCTTGTTATACAAGTTTGCCATCATTTTTCTCAGTGTAATCAAGAGAAATTAGCAAATTTTATTGCATGTTATTTTACAGCCTATCTCTGAAATATTTTTAAACAGAGTTTTTCAAAGTTATCAGGCATGTGACTAACAATTCAGATGAAAGTCACTTTCTCTAATTTGACAAAAAGCCATCCAAAATTTTATATAAAAAGAACATATTTTAATTTTCAGATGTTCAAACTATTTTTTTACAATGAGTTTCAATATGAAAATTGTTTGCTTTTATTAGGCCATTACACAGAAACTTAAATATCTGTAACATAAATTGTCCAATAATATGGCACAATAGCATACCTTGGCTCCTGACACAAGAGCCTGGTACCTGGTGGTGAGTTGCATCATGTTGTTGGAGAGCCGGGGATCAGTGCTGCGCTGGGCAACAGCCTCACCCTTCTCTCTTACCAGATCCAGTGAGGTTTTCTTGTGAATTATCTCATCTAGCAGTGCCTAGAATCATCCATATGTTGATTATTGCTGTTGTTTGTTAGCACTCTTAGCATAACATTGAAGTATTATATGACAAGAAATGGAAAGCAATACACTGCACAGTTCTATGAATATCATAAGTAGTTATTTTTAACAAGCTTTTTATTTTCAATCAAGAATAATTGTTCCTTTATTATGCTAATTAAAGATTAAATGAACAATTATTATAAAAGATAAGATGCTATATTCTGTTATGTAAGAAGCTACATGTATATCTATTATAAATGCATTGATTTTTGTAGGCAGCACAAAATATTAACGGATGACAGTATGAAATTACAGCGACAGCCTGCCTATTCAAATGTTCAATATTTCCCATGTTCAATAATTCCCAAAATTTAAATCTTGTAAAAGACATTTTTAACAAAAAATTACAAAAAAAAATGTAAATAAAATGACTGAAATCACAAGTCAATGAAACATATCCTAGCCTACCTGTTAACATAACAGTGAATTTTGATAGATACCTCAGCCTCTTTGAAGAGTCGTTCCTTCCTGGAGCTGTCTGACTTGCTGTCGTTGAGGTTCTTCATCTGTCGCTCCATCTTCTCCATCCAGTGTGTGAATGCCGACAGCGCATCATCCATCTCCACCCAGTTACCAATACACGTCTCCAGGTTAGACTCTACCTCGTTCACTGCAGAGCTGAAGCCTGACCAATCCTCCTTGAGAGTTTGAATCTCCTTGTGAATGGCGTCCTGGCCACGTGGTGCAGTCGAGTGGCAGACCCGCTCACCCAGCTGCACAGTGTTGTTCACCATGTCCTGGCCTTGTCGCATCTCTCCTTTGAAATCCTATGAAGTAAAATATCATATTATTGACAATAAACCAAGTATCTGGATTTAAAACTGCTAGATCTACTGCAGACATGAAATCAAAATATAACATCAAGCTTAGTGTTTCGGTTGTTTTTATTAAAACAATAGTAGTGTAAAGACATGTACCAAGGGTCTTTTGCCATTGAATGCTTGCTCTTTGCAGCTAAAAGACCTTTTACCTATCTTCAATAGACACACAAGGCAATCCACCAAGTCATTTAGTGACTTCAGTTGAACTGTCACAAAAAATATTGACAACACAAAAGATTTAACCTAAAGTAGTGCCAGGTGGCTAACCCAAGTTCCTAGATCAATTGTTATTGAACCAGTAATGATGAAGATATAACCTTAAGTTGTTGCAGTCTGTCTTGTAATGTCCTCCTGTCCCCTGACAGGTCACTCAATCTCTGTAGTCTATGTCTAGTGTTTGCCATCCAGTCTAAGCAGCCAATGTACGACTTGCGGTACTCTTCGTGACTGGTCACCTGACCATCAAGTCGAGCAACGATTTCCTTCATGGCAGCTGTGGTAGCCGCGTACCGTGATCTAAGGTCAAGGACACGGGACTGAGGATGTGCATCATTAACGTTAGCGGCTTTTTCTTCAAGACGTTCCAGCAGTTCTCTGTGAGCAAGGCAGTCTGCTTGTAAAGCCTGTAATATCCACATGATTAGTTTAACATATACAATTAAAAATGTAAGTTATATTTCTTGTACATCAAATAAAATTTAAGTTTATAGAAAGCACATTTCTGGACAGTTTTGGAAACAATCATTTAAGTACAATTAAAATCTTTCAATATGTTGACAGTCCTTAAATCCACAATCCACGAAAAGGAACCCACTCTTTAAAAATTGAATCATAAAGTAGCATTCAAACTGAAACTCAAAACATAAAAGGAAATAGGTTATAATGAAAAAAAGCTTAATTTCTCAACAAATACCTTGTATTTCTCCAGTGTTGACCTTTTCTCGGGAAGGTCTGTTTTAAGTCCTGGGTCTGTGTTGACCTTGGCCTCCATGGCAGTAAGCCAAACCTGGAACTGGTCAAATGATCGGTCAAAGTCTCCCCACTGGCTGAGAGCAGACTCCAGGCTGCGCTTGGCCTGTGAGGTGTCTGTTAGCAGGTTCTCATACTCTGCCTTAGCTGACTCACACTCATGTCGGATCACCTGACTGCCACGAGAGTTGGTGTTTGGTAAAGTTTTCTCGGAGCATTCAAGCAGTTGTCGAAGGTGATTGTGACCTTGATCCATGGCTACTTGCATCTCCTGAATAAGATTTACAATATTTAACAGCAGGATCGCATTTTTTTAGAATTACAAAATCATTTCATAATAGACAGTAAAACATTGGCATCACATCAAATTTATTTACAAAAAACGTTATTTACCATTTTAACATACCGGTAATACATTTTTTTAGCATTATTGTAATAAATGAAAGAGGTTAAACAGGTTAATCATTTGCATTTTTCATTTTTTGTGCAAGTTTGATTTACTTCCTCACTACAGGTTAAAAACATAATTTAGGGAAACAAGAAAAACTTCAAAACAACTGTAACAGAAAAACACTGAATTATCAAACTCACGGCCATGTTTTCTAATTTGGAGCCAACATCCTCTTTGGACCCAGCTGTCCTGTGCATGGTCTGTAGGCGGAGCTTAGTTTCTGCCAGCCAATTAGTGAAGGTATTATGTCCTTCCTTGTAGTGCAGGTGGTTGTTGTAGTAATTGGCAAGGTTTTTCACAATGTCCTAGAAAATCAAAGACTGTTGATCAATCATTTATTGCTTACAGATTAGGCCAACCCTCTTTCATTTCTTTTAGGAAGCAAACCAAACAGATAATGTTTTCACTCTGGCTTTAAATAAAAGACTGAATGTTAGACAAGAAATTGAATATTACTATGTATGTGTGAAACTCATGAAAATTAAACCCCAGCAGAAAATAAAACAATACCACAGTATTGTACAAACCTTAGAGAGAGCAATGACTCCCTGGTATCTTGTGGTAAGTTGTGTGATAGCATGGGATGTCTTGGCATCAGCGTTGGTCTGTAGTAGTGACTGGGCCTTCTCATTAACCTGGTCCAGCTCGGCTTGCTTGTACTGAATCTCCTCGGTAAATGCCTGCAATAAAATACAGCCAATGTCTTACAAAAAAGCAATGTTGGTGCTGTAAGTATTGTCACAGATCATTTATGATCCAATTTAAATTTACATTCCCTTCTTTACAATATACTGCATTAGAGAAATATATTTAATTTTAAGAACCTTCAAACTTTATTATATTTTTTGTGAGGATGACATAAAAAATGTTTTCTCCAACATGGCTTACAATTATGAATTAACATGTGACAATTCTATATTTCACTGATCAAAATTTTACCTTAATATTTAGAGCTTTGCCTTAATATTAAGAGTCTAAAATGATATTTACAGTTATTGTTATCAGAATTAAGGTTGAATTCATATTCCACTTTTGTGCACTGTCAATATTTCTTTTTTGTCTCATAGTGCTCTACCTGATATTGCTCCCAGTGTTTTTTCTTCTCTTCTAGTGTGGCCTTGAAGTCTAGCTCGGACCTGAGATAGCCCTCTGTCTCTTTGAGCCAGTTGTTGAAGTGTAGGTAGCCGTCCTCAAACTCTGTCCACCTTGTCAGGCATTCTTCCAGGTCCTCCTGCGCACTGATCAGCTCTGTGCGGAATTCTTCAAAGTCTCGGTTCATCTGTTTGATCTCCTGTCGGATCTTTGTCTGGCCAGTTGGCGAGGTGTTAGGAAGAGTGCCCTCCCCTGATTTCGTAGCTTCAGCAAGTCTTTGCGAGCCTTCATTTAAACCATCAACCAATGCCTAAAACAAATAAATTACTGTTAAAAATATGGCACTACATCTTCTTTATATTAACAGTACAACAGAAATGTTTCCCGCTGCATAATTCATTTCCTCAAGATATAGTTTAATCTAAATCCAGCTGCAACTTTTAATCTTTTACTCCATATATACTGGCACATCGTTGGCACATCCTTGTGCTGGCTGATCAGGATCTACACTGTTTGCCCATACAATAAATGTCATATCTATGGTGTAAAGAATTAAATTTTAAGCATTTCCTTTCAAAATTCTTATTAATGTCAGAAAAGAAAATTTATTGAATGAAAAGCCAACAAACACAGTAGACCTTACACATGTTTATATAGGTCTATCTAGACAAACTGTTGATGTGAGACATCCACACTTATATAAAAAGAAACAAAATTTTAAAGAAAACTTACTCTAGCTCTTTCAATCTTGCCCTGAATTGTAGATTTCTCCCCGAATGTATCTGAGCAGGTTGCCAGCTTCTCTCTGGCGTATCGAAGCCAGGAGACAAAGTTGTTACAGGCATCATGATAGGCTGTGTGCTGGGCAACATTCATCTCTGCACGAGCCAACATTTCCTACAATCATAATATAAATATCTGGTACTGGTGTCCAAGGTTATAAAACTGAGCATGAAAACCAGTCTCAAATCTCAAGCATCTGATTGGCTGAAATAGCGACCAGTCGCCATTTCAGCCAATCAGATGCTTGAGATTGGAGACAGGTTTCCAAACTCAGTTTTATAACCTTCAGCCTGGATGTTTATTCAAAACTAACACAAAACAGTATGGTAAGTGCTGTTACTCTTGGCCCTTTACCCCAAAGGACACGAATGTAATCCATCGGCAAACAGTGTAGATCCTGATCAGATGGCATGGATTTGCCAGATGATCTGAATCTATACTGTTTGCACATGTAATAAAACCTGTATATATAGAGTAAATGGATAACCTTTATTTTGAATTACAGAAAAAAGCAAAAGCATTAAGAAATATCATATGCAATGAAGATTTGTAAAAAAAAAAAAGAAGCATAGTGCTAAATACTTCAGTAACTGCCTAATGATAAAAATCTCATTATTTCTCAGAATCACTGAATGCAAATATTGTAGGAAGACAGCAGCTTACCATAGCAAGATCTTTGAGCTGGTGGTATTTGTTGATGATCTGTGAGGTGTCAGTAGATGCCTTGCTAGCAGGAGACTTCTGCATGAGGTCCTGAGCCTTGACACCGGCTGATTCTACCATCTGCTCAAACGATACCACATCCTGGTAGATACCCTGGTAACACAAACAACTATCAGATTAACATTACACATTGTACAGAAGATGTTTGCTAAAATAGTTTTCCATTTTATTCTAAAAAGGACAATTATGCTAGTTCTAGCACATATTACCCTTTCCTTACTATATTCACACCATAAACGCATAAATGCCTTCTGATCAGGATCTACATTGGTTGATCTTAGATTCATTAGGTAATTTCCGACCAAGATGCAAATCAGTGCAGATCCAGTGCTGATCTGGTTCTACACTGTTTGCACAAGCAGTAGAAGCATATATATGGTGTATAAGGTTAAAAAGAATTAATGGAGTAAGACATTAGGCAATACAAAACTTTGCTCCAATTATCAGCAACTGAATATAGTAAATCTGTCATTTAACAATATGTTTTCCTTTCACAATGTGTCAGGACTCTGAACGATGATAAACTTTACCTTAATTCTCTGCAGTTCAGCCTTTTTCTCGCTGAGATCCACTTTGGGGTCACTGCCTCGGAGCCGTTTCTCCATCTCACGGAGGCGTTTCTGAATCTGTTCGTAGCTGTCATTGAAGTCAGTCCATTGTAAGAGGCAACTTTCCAACATTACCTTAGTATCTGTCACTTCACCTGTAAACATATGCAACTTGTATCAATTTACATTCTAGAAACAGTATGACCATTAGTAACAACCCAAATACTCAAGCATCTATTATTGGAAAACACACATTTACTTTCTGCAGGGAGTAGTGCCAATGAAAAAGAGCTTATACAGTTTAAATTGACAGCAATACTTGGAAAACAGAAATATCTCAACCCTAACTTCACCGACTTAAATGCCTGTGTTTCTGTTAAGTTTCATTGATAAACACAAGGATTTCTGTGGCAGCCATTTTATATGACTTCTGAGATAGTAATTATTGGTTGAAGTATTACTTTTTCTGGCATACTATAAGAAAACAATCTGTGTTTTAAGCACTGTATTTAATAGCGCTCTCCACCATATGGCTTGGAGGAACAGTGCAGATCCAGATCAACCACCACATATGTGCCATCTGATCTGGATCTGCAGTTTGCTTTTTGATTTGTTAGGTAATTTCTAACCAAAATGGAGAGTGTAGTGTCCACTCACCAATCATGGCATCCCATTCCTGCTGGAGTTGTTGCAGTTCCTGTCGGATCATCTCTCTGCCATCAACGGAGGTGTTGTTCATGGTTTTCTCTCCCCAGGACTGGGCAGTGTGGATCAGTAACTGTCCCTCTTCCTTCATCACTGTAAACTCCTGCAAAACAATCAAGCATTAAAAGATGACAGAGTTGTTCAAGGCTTTACTGTTACAACACTTTAACTGTATACAATATACCACTGTCTCAAAACTGTCAAAGGACAAGGGCTGGAGGTTATAAAACTGATATTGGAAAGCAGTCTCAAATCTCAAGCATCTGATTGGCTGAAATGATGACCAGTCACCATTTCAGCCAATCAGATGCTTGAGATTTGAGACTGCTTTCCAATATCAGTTTTATAACCTTTGGCATTGCCAGAGTTTTATAATACTGGGATTAGTATCAAACTCTAAGTACAATGCATGTCAAATTCTAACAAGAACTTGGATTGTTGGTTTGTTAAAATTAGCATAAATTTATCTAAGATGCGAGAGGGTAAGATGTAGGACTATGGGCAAAACAAATACTTTACTGATTCTTACCTGTAGTTTCTCCAGTTGTGACTGTATGGTGTATTTATCACCAGAGGTATCGGCGCACACGGAGAGCTTGTCTCGCGATCCCTGGAGCCAGGTGACAGCCTCAGTGAACGTCTCGGCATACTGCTGATGGTCCTCTACATGCTGGTGGAAACGCTTCAGGAAATCCTACAAGACAGAAGAAAAGTATTGTCATTAACATTACCATCTACCCTATTCTGATGGTACTGTATTTTTGTGGTCTTTATAACTTAGGTAAGGAACACAGTAATTGAGTAACATTATCATATAAGGACTGGTTCCAAAATCAAAAAACTAAATCTGGAGATCAGTCTCAAATCATAAGCATCTGATTGACTAAAACAGCGACTGGTTGCCATTTCAGCCAATCAAATGCTTGAGATTTGAGACTCGTCTACAATCTCAGTTTATGATCTTGGGCAAAGACGGCTGATCTAAACAGACTTCCCATTTATTCAGATTCGAAAGCTGGTGAAATTTTGTATGCTAGTAATAAAACGTATTTTGAAGCTTTTCATCAGTTATTTTTTCAGACCTCTCACACAGTTATCAGTGTCACAGTTGCAACCAGTATAAATCAAATATGATTTCAAACAACCTCATATTATTTGCAGCCTACTCAAGATCTACAGTGTCAATTATGCATCCATTGATAAAAACAGCAGTTGTAATTATGAATGAACAGGGCCAAAGATCATAAAACTAAATTTTGAGATCAGTCTCAAATCTCAAGGATCTGACTGGCTGAAATGGCGACAGATCACCATTTCAGCCAATCAGATCCTTGAGATTTGAGACTGATCTCCAGATTTAGTTTTATGATCTTGGGAACAGATCTGAATGGGACGTTGGTCCACCTATTCAGATAAACAGAGTAACTGTCTTACCTTGGACATTGCAATCAGTGATGTGTATCGTGAGCTCATCTGTGTGAGCTGTGATGTCACACGGTTGTCAGTTGTTGATTGGAGGAGAACCTGGGCATGCTCAGTGAGGCCGTCAAAGTCTGTCTGCTTCCCACTGACTTCTTCATGAAGAGCCTAATTAGTGTAAAATTCAGTGATTTGTGACAGCATTTTAAAAAAAAATTGTGTTGTTATTTCTTGGTAACTTTGAAGTAAAAATGATCACAGATTACAAATTTATGCAAAAAGTGCAACAGAAATGTATTCCAGTTACTGTGTTTTTTACTTATCATTATTTATAGACTAATCCATATTCAAGAAAGTTGAAGTGTAACACCAAATTAAGTGGCAATGTCGGATGACAAAGCACTAAGAATACATGTAATATTTACATTTTGTCTCTCAAGTTGCATATTCTTCTCCTCCAGTGTGGCCTTGAGCTCGGAGTCTGACTTCATGTCCGTCTCTGTATCCTTGATCCACTGGTTCAACTTCTCATACTCCTCTTCATAAGTGTACCATTCATCTCTCAACCTCTCTGTAATATCAACAACATAGTGCACTATACCCCTTTCCTTGATATATACGCATTTTTAACGCATGTGCGACCAGTGTAGATCAAGATCAGCCGGCACATCCATCCCGTCTGATCAGGATCTGCACTGGTCGCATTTTGGTCAGAAATAACCTAATGAATAAAAAAGCGAACAGTTTAGATCCTGATCAGACGGTTTAAACTACATTATCAAATTTAGCAAATGTTAGGCTTAACTTTAACAAAAACAAAAACATTTGCTTTTTAAAATGTTTCATAAAAATACAAATTTTGTAGTTTTTTTTATGATACAAACTAAGTAAATTAAATGAATAAAACTGAATTTAAAAAAAATGTGTAAAATTGCCTAGCGAGCATAAAAATAACCCAATACTATCAAACAGCGAACAGTATAGATCCAGAAAAGACAGCACAGATGTGCTGGCTGATCTGGATCTATCTGTTTGACCATGAAAAGCAGCTGTATTCCATGGAGTAAAGGGTTGTGAAGAAGAACTTACCTAGATTGGCCTGTAATTCATTGATGTCAGTATCAAACTGTTCAAAGTCATTTGTGAGCATGTTAAGCTCTTCTCGGATCAGATCTTGTCCCTGACCAGATGTTTCAGGTAATACAGCGTCTCCACGAGCCAGAGTGTCATCAAGCTTCTGCCGACCGCCCTCTACAGTGCTCAGAATGTCCTGCAAATATCACAATGTTAAGGTTAACACTCAAATGACTTAAAAAACCTTCATGACTTAAGCTTTATTTATGTATCTTACAGGCAAATTAATAAGAAAGAAAAGCAGTTGCTTCATTTGTGTTATTTACAGATTTCTGAGCAATTTGCAATGAACAGGGACCAAGAAGAAACTGAGTGACCAGTTACAAACAGAAGCAGCTGATGGGTACTCGGTCTTTAAACTGTTATGAGCTAGATGTTCAATATTTTCCTCAATATCAGCTTTAAGATTGTCTAAGTTACAAAATAAATTATGAAAGATAAATTATCATGCCAAATCAACATACGACAACTTTCTGTAGTTGAGCCTCAATGGCTGTCCTGTCCCCTCTGACATCACTACACGCATTCATCTTGTCCACTGTGGTGCTCAGCCACTCTGACGTGTCCATGTACGAATCACGGTATTGCTGGTGATTCTTCAGGTTACGTTCACAGTTCAACTGCAGTTCCTGCATGGCAAAACGGCATGTACAGTCATTAACAGTTAAGAATAAGGTTAATGGTAAAGTATGCTGAACAGATAAAAGTTCTCAAAAGGAAAACAAAATGTTAAACAGATCAGTAAATATCTGTCTGCTTGGAGCAAACACGCAGTAACTGCAGAAATGTACTTCCCTTTTTGCTTCAAGAGCATGTTATTATTATTAATTTTGTCTCCAAGCATGTAAAAATATTTATTATTATAAATAGGGTAATGGCTTAAGTCTAGCCAGTGTGTACTCAGTTTGCTTTCAAGGCAATAGTTTAAGCAGAACATCTCCACAAGTAACATTTGTAATGACCCAGTATTAATGTACAGCCAGAGCATTACACAGTATCATCAGGTTAAGGATAAAGCTTGTCTTACCTTAGCATCATCACACAACCTGTTGTATTTCTCTACAATTTTTCGGATCTGGCCATTGAGGTCGGCATCACTGCTCGACTTCTGCTGCAAGTTCTCAGCTTTCTCATTCAGATTGTCAATAGTTGACTGTTGAGAGTTGATGTTAAGTTGAAGCACCTGTTGACAAGTAAAATAAAACATATTGTACATTTACAATATTGAAAGTAAAAACAGAAATACAGGTAGGCAGCAGGTAGCAGGAATTGGACAACAGTAAGACAACTGCTGAAAAAAATCTAGTCTCTTGAAGGATTCCAAACCATTATCTAGGATTCAGGAGTCAAGAGGTCTACCATTATATCACCACTTCAAAACCTTACTAACCAACCTTCTTCAAGCACTTATGAAAGAATCTTCAACTGAAAGGCTCCATTTTATAAACAGTTAAATACATCGAGCATACAAGAAGAAGCCGCAATGCGAGGCAAACCAGGTTTTCTTATAAAATTGTTAGTGCAAAAGGGGCATAACTACACAAAATACAGTCAAGAGTTATGAAACTTGTCCTGATAGTTGCTTTGGGATGACAGACATTAATGTTAAGTTTCAAAGCTCTAACAAAAACCTTAATTAATGAATCGTTGACAACTGCCTGCCCAAGGACATATGCCAATCTAATAAGAAAACCTGCTAAAAATTACCTTAATTCTCTCTAGCTGTAGTTTCTTCTCTTGCAGCGTGTTCTGTAGCTGGGTCTCTGTGTTCAGCTGGTTCCCGAGGTCATTTAACCATCGCCTCAGCTGCTCCACACTGTCATCATACACCGTCCACTGAGACAGGGTACCATCCAGTTTGTTCCTGGTCTCGTTCAGGTCAGCTGAAAGGGCATCATATTCAGCCTGTAGGGTCTGCATCTCCCGTCTCATGTTGTCACGCCCAGCAACATTAGTGTTAGGTAGGACTATCTGCAGGTTGTCAAGGGCGATCTGCAGCATGTGCATGCCTTCTTCCTTGTCAGCCATCAAGTCCTAGATATTAATGGTAGGAAACAGTTTTAAATCAAGAAAGTATTCACGTATTATTACTTAAAAGCTATGACTTAAGTGTTCTATAATTTTGTCAGTCAAATTTCATTTTCAGTTTAACTTCAAAACAATGCAAACAATGTAAAGTGAAAATGAATCTGATACTATGATAAAAGAATTTTCAACTTTCCATTTATAATAGATGAAAATGAAACTGTTAAATTTTGTCATGCAAGGGTTGCAAAATATGCTTACAATAGTTGCCTGGTAATGTCAAATGCTCTGTATGTAAGTTTACATGACGTTTTTCCATAACCACAGAATAATGAGTATCCAACAACCAGTTGCCATAGTTATTGTTAAAATCAAACTTTGCTAGCTTCTTGATTTGTTTTCTTTTAAACATCTCAGTTCAGTTACCATTTTAAACCTTTACTCCGTAAATATGTGTTTTATCACATGGGCAAACAGTCTAGATCCAGATCAGCTGGTACATTTGTGGATCTACACTGTTCACCCATGTGATAAAAAGCATATATATGGAGTAAAGGGTTAATAACATATCACAATACATAATCAGTTTGTTGAAACATGGTTACACAAACATGTGTTGAATAATCTCCATGTAACATTCTATGTTAGGGGACAACAAAGTTTGACTGTTAACATGATGATACTGTTGAAGCATGATAATTTATGGTAGATATGATACCCACAGTATGACCTGGTAGGATTTCTAATGCATAACAAGACAAATTTCCAAATCATCCTAAACTCTAAGCAAAGGATGCAAAGCCCTATAGAATTGTTTACAGTACAAAAGAAAAAGAAAAACTACCTCATTTCTGTAAGCATAGATTTTCCTTCGACTTTTTTACCAGGAAATTAGTATGCAACGAACTATAGAAGCTATGAAACACCTTGATATTTTTAGCTTTGATATAATTATCCTTTATATATTTATTTTATTTTATATGTCTATTATATCAAAATATGAATGTGAAAATATGAAAATTTTCCTTTTCCCAAATTAAAGTTGTTTACTGCTACAAAAACAAAAACTTATTTCCACAAATGAATTCAAAAATGAAGATAAATTCCTTTCCAGGCCCCTTTTGCCAGCTTGACCATATATGAAGCTACATGCTTTAAGGATAATGTAAGCCTGGTACATGGAACATGGTGATAGATGGTAGCTTACCCACACATTCTGCCAGGAAAACAGGATTTACATTAGTTATGTTGATTGATCTATTTGCACATATTGTCAAGAACACTGTTGAAAAAACATCAAAGTAATTTCTGTATTCCGAAAATTCAGTAAGATTGATTCTGCAAACTATTACTTCTTTATTTATCTGAACCCTTTCCTCCATACTTATGCCTAAGGAGTGGGGGAACAGTGTAGATCCAGATCAGACAGAATCTAATCAGAATCTGCATTGTTTGTTTTCTGATTTATAAGTTTATATCTGACCAAGTAGCACAGTGTAGATCCTGATCAGACAGCATGGATGTGCTGAATGACCTGGATGTACACTGTTTGCACATGAGATAATATGCACATATACGTAGTAAAGGGTTAAAAGATAGATTCAATAAATTTACATATTAAAATATCCATATGATATGTACCTGTAATTTTTCAATGCGTTCTTGCAGAGATCGCTTGTCTCCCTTGACGTCACTCTGTGAGAGAAGTTTCTTCCTCATACTGACTACCCAAGACTTGCACTGCTCGAAGGAGCCAGTGTATGCCTGGTGGTCCAACACATACTGCTCCCAACGTCGACACAACTCCTAAAAGTAAGCAGAAAACATGGGGATTTTTTTTACATTTTATTGCTAGTTTCTTGTTTCTTTCAGACAAACCAAAGCATTTCCATTGCAATAAAGCTGTAGATGACATAATAACTTGAAATAAGCTGTAGATGATAATACCATAATGTTGCTAATTAAAACACGCTACAGAAGAAATGAATAGCAGTTCAGAACATGATGATACTGAAAAGCAGTATCATTTATATGAAATTACCTGTTTCCTCATCAAATGCAAAGGCAATACGTAAAATTTTCATCTATGAAAACATCTTTGTGCCCAATGACAAATGAAGAAGTACCACTCAGAATAAAACCAATTACATTACAATAAAACATTTTGTCTTACATCATGACCACCACTGACCTTGACATTGACTTTGAGTGTCTGGTATTTGGTAGCGAGCTGTGATGACTGACTGATCACCCTGGTATCTGTGCTGATCCGGACTAGATCCTGGGCCGAGTCACTGAGAGCATCAATGTCTCCCTGGCGCGAGTCCAGCTCCTGCTGAAGCTTCCTCAGCCTGTCCAGCTGGTTCTGTTTGTCCTTGAGTGTAGCCTTGAGTTCTGTGTCCTTGACCTTGGTTTCTACATCCTTGAGCCAGTTGCTGCACCGCTCAAACCAGGAGTCAAACTCTTTCCACTGGTCCATACAGTTCTCAAGGTCTTTCTTGGTCTACAGAACAAATTTCATCAAACACATAAAAATACAATCAAGAAAAATATCAGTTGATCTATTTACCATGTTGTACAAAAAATCAATAATTTTATCTTCATAGAATTTTATTATTAATGTAAAAGGATGACAAACTTCATTGTAGCCTGAATTTCACTTGGTATGGGTTTTGGGCCAATATGCATAAAATTTCACAAAATGCCCATAAGCAGACAAACACAACAGAAGATGGTGAAATAAAATAGTCTTTGTAGATATTGTTATGTCTTTCAATTAAGGTTAATTTCTATTTTTGTATGTAATTAATCCTAGATTCTATATGTGATGATTCTGTACAAAACTGGACTGGAGGATTTAAACTGAGATTGGAAACCAGTCTCAAATCTAAAGGATCTGATTGGCTGAAATGGCGACCAGTCTCCATTTCAGCCAATCAGATGCTTGAGATTTGAGACTGGTTTCCATACTCAGTTTTATAACCTTGGGTACTGGTATGTCTCGGACTGTGATTTGTGTCTCTGCCTTTGTGAACCAACATACAATACTGAAACATCTCCAACTGACTTCCTCACCTTTTGCAGTGCTGTAACAAAGGCCTCCCAGTCTGCACGGAGGGCCTCAGTCTCCCTGACAATACTGTCCTTGCCCTGAGGAGCTGTGTTAGGGAGCACCTTCTCTGCTAGGGCTACTATGTTCTTCACTTTTGGTTCTCCTTCCATCTTGGTAGCCAGGATGTCCTGTTGTTGCAGGAATGATAGAAAAACTTGAGCATTTTACACAAAAGTGAAATATGACGAGAGCTTTATCCCTTAACCTGCTGAAGTGGTGTAACAGCCTTAATCTGGGCCCCAGACAATTTATGTTTTATGAATATATTTATCTGATTTTTTTAATAAACACTGTAGACCCTGTTTTGGGCTCTATAGTGAACAGGCTGATCAAGGTCTACATGTAAGTAACTATTAGTTTTAAGTGGCATTCTCTTCAACAGGCTAAAAGATTGAACAAAATTACAGCAATAAGAATATGAAATTAAAGTAATTAAAAAAAAACTGCATCATCCAAGCACAAACTTTGCAAATAGAAAGTTTGCTTCTTTGTGATCAAGCTTCATGCAAAAATGTTTGAATTTACATTAAATTTACTGCTTCTCAGTCACATTACAGCATGCAGCCACTTCAAGCATTATTGCAAAATCAAAAAACATGCAATAAATAAAATGGAAGTATACTGGCAACAAATACATGTATACAATATCACATGCATACATGGACACATGCAAAATGAAGTCAATTTTTAATTAGAAAATTGCTTAAATCCAATCCATCTTGAGAATTCTGTGGAACAAGGAATAAAATGTGAAATATCCTAAGCTATGAAAGAATTGTGCCCACTGTAACACGAAAACTGGTGATGACGACACAAACTATGCAATGCAAAAACAGCAATGGAATAAACAACAAATGATGTGAACATTGTGGTACTTTTACACTTCTTTCACATATTCCAATTTTCTTGCTTTCCACTACAATTTAAAATCAAGGAGAAAATAATCCCTGGAATGATTGTTATTTAGATATCAATTAATAATATTTCTGTTATTTTTTTTAAATTATAAATTTACTCAAGCATAAAAGAAAGGGCTCATGTTCATTCTTGTCATATTGTTCTGTACATAAAAAATAGCATGACTGGATGCTCACTGTGTTAAAACCCTTTCCTCCATATACACACCTTTATGGCATGAGCAAACAGTGTAGATCCAGATCAGCCAGCACATCCCTGCCATCTGATCAGGATCTAAACTGTTCGCTTTTTGATTTGTTATGTTACTTCTGACCAAAATGTGACCAGTGCAGGTCCTGATCACACAGCACAGATGTGCCGGCTGATCTGGATCTACACTGGTTGCACATGCGTAAAAATGCATATATATGGAGGAAAGGGTTAAGGACATTATTTCCTTGTAAGAGCCAATGATAATAAAAACTGTGCATTGTGTAGGCAACTATACAATGGAACATTTTCTTATGTCTTCAAATTCATGAACAGTTTTAATAATTTCACTGCTTACTAGAAGTCTGATTTCTCCTTATTCTTAGGCCGGGCATTTCTTTTGTGCTTGAGTATATAAACGAAAACATCTTTATAATGTCCAGAACCAAACAAACATTAGTAGCACTCCAAGAGATTAATAACATGAAGTTAACATACATCTATACCAAGTTTATGTTGTTGTTGTAGTATTAGAGAAATTACAACATGATAATGAAATGAAATTAGATGGGCCAGTCTAATCAAGCAAATAATCTAAAAATCTTCTGGCACAAAGCTTGTAATGTTTTCATTACCATAATTCATACAAGCATTTCTATTCTGAAAGCCTTCTGTTTATATTTTAGATCTGTTGGCAGTTTTTAGGCCATTTTGAGCTATAGATATTAATGTAAACAATTTCTTAGAGCTTAAGCCAAAATACACCTGGGCTAATTTTAGATCATCAAACAGCGATTGAGGACAAGTCCTGTAAACTTCGTTTTATGCAGCAGTAAAGGGGATCAAACTGTGACCCATATTGAAACTATTTCTGCAAGTTAACACTGGTTAACTTCCAAACTTGTTTTTTTTTTAAATATTTTTTTTTATTTCAATGAAACTAGCACTTTACAACTGCATGTTACATTCTGACCTGAGGTAGCCAGACCCAGGGTTCAAGCTTAGAACCCTTGCCTTGGGCAGAGGATATCCAGACCCAGAGGATCAAGCCTAGGTGCCCTAGGCTGAAGGTTATAAAACTGAGATTGGAAACAAGTCTCAAATCTCAAGCATCTGATTGGCTTGAGATTTGAGACTGGTTTCCATGTTCAGTTTTATAACCTTGGGCACTGTTTTCATAGTCTGAGAGTCAGCCAGGTTCAAAACATGTGGCTGTCTTGAAGTTGCAAGAAAAAGATTTATTTTTAAAAGATAGTTTTCATGCAAGTTCACTAGATAACATCTAGCAAGATGTTCACACCATGCAATATTATAAACTTTTAAAATTATACACCGAGAGGTAAAAATACTTTGACACACACTGTCTAGTTATGAAACTACTACTTCAAATAAGAAAACGAGCAAGCAAAAAGGATAAGAAATGTTTAAGGTATTATAATAAACTTACACAACGACGCTGTTTTAGATAGAACCACAAAACAACAGATTAGCAAAAGCTATATAACACACAAGTTAGGTGAAGTGTCCTCTTTGTAATTTTTATGGTGATTGGTGAATCTGAAGAATTAATTAATTTTCAAAATGGTTGTGTATACTGGAAACAATAAAATTGTTTACCATTTTCTGGTAACATTCAAGTAAAAGGTAAAATATCTTATATTAAACACAGAATCCAAAGTTTTACTTCATTTGTTTCTTTGGTGTTATCGTGTCACATAAATCACACATTGCCCTCATCCAAAAATTTTAACCCTTTACTCTATATATACATGTTTTTACACATGTGCGAACTGCATAAATCCAGATCAGCTGGCCCAACTGAGCCATTTGATATTGATCTGCAGTGATCACATCTTGGTCAGAAAAAATCAAATTACTCTAAAAGCAAACAGTGTAGATCCTGACCAAATTGCACAAATGAGATGGCTGATCTGGATTTACATGTACACTGTTTGTTCATGCAATAAATGTGTATCTATGGATTAAAGGGTTAACTCTAGAATTCAAATTTGCACAGTTCTTACTTTTTTCAGAATTTCTCTATCAATAGACTGTAAATTCAAATAAGGTTAATAAGTGTTGTTTTAAATTAAAACATTAAATATTAGCATCTAAACATTCATGCAGTTTGCACAAAGTCCATGACTGTACAATAACTCATGCAATTATTCTCGGAAGATGTTAGTTACTTTAGATCTTCAAATTACAATTATCCATGCAGTAAATACTGAACAGTATGTTTTTGGTGAACAAGTCCTTTAATAGTAACTTTGTTAACAGGAAGTTATGAATTCAGATAAAACGGCAAGACGGAATTGAAGCTTGAAACTTAAGCAAAATACGAAAACAATTAAAATTCTGATTGAATGGTATTATGAAAATGTTACTACTATGTATTTCTTTAAGCAAAACATATATACCTGTATTTTGTCAAGTCGGTTTTGTATGGTGTGTCGGTCCCCGGCGATATCGGCACACAGGGAGAGTTTCTCTCGGATGCTGTTTAACCATTCGATACACTGGTTGTAGGCATCATTGTACTGCTGGTGGTCGGCTACAAATCCCTCGTACTGGGTTACACGTTCCTAAAATAATTAATGAAATTTTGCAGATTTTGGCAATTCAACAAACAAATATACACCCAGTGTGGTCATTTTTTAGATAAGACTGCAAGAAAATTCCAATCTTTTAAAGTATTTTATAAGTTCACCTGTTTTGACAAAATTTAGCATATTCTAAGGGAAAGTTGAACACTACCCACTATGTCAATACATTTGTCGCCTTTTGTCTAATTCTGTATGTGATTCACGGGAAAACACTGAAATTGAATGATAAAACTTTTATCAGTATTGTATTTACCTTAGCTAGAGTACACAGTTTGGTGTATCTTGCTCCAGTCTGAGAGACAAAGTTGGACAGGTTAGGATCACTGCTGCTCTGGACAAGGGATCGGGCCTTATCATCGACAGAGTCTATCACACGTTGGTAGGACAATACGTCCTGATGAAGAACCTTGAAATTCTGTAGCTGTGACTTCTTCTCCTCAAGCGTGGATCTCAGTGGTACCTGGCCTTCCAGCTGGATTTCAGCATCTCGCAGCCATTGTTCTACCTGACCGTAGCTGTCATCGAAGGTGGTCCACTGTACCAAAGCCACCTCGAGCTTGCGCTGAGCAGATGAGAGGTCATCGGCCAGACTCTCCCAGTTCAGCTTATGTTGTCTCAACTCCTGTCGCACCTTCTCACGGCCGTCAGTTGCTGTGTTGGGGTAGAGTTTCTCACCAGCCTCAATGGCCTGATTTAACTTAGCAAAACCTGTATCTCTTTCACTGATCAGTTCCTACAAAAACAATGTAAAAGGTTAAACACATGCTGCATCAAGATGTGTCAGAATATATGTGCTTTTAAGCTTAAAGCTGATTGTTTAATTAACTTTTCTAAAGATAAAACTAGTGCAAACATTTTTATGAAAACGAGCATTCTATCCAGTTAATGTCTGATTTTTTCCCCACACATTTCAGTATCTAATACTGAATTTTAACATTTTTGTCACCTTAGTGCAAAAAATAATATAAGTACTATTGAAGTAAGAAGGAGTTAAACAGTTTTTGCATTAAGGTGATGTTATACCTTGGATTTCAAAAAGACACTGGCCTTAGAATCTACTTTGAAAAAAAATGTTTAACAAGCATGATAAGGGAGGTAACCTGTATTTTCTCGAGCCTCTCTTCCAGTTCCTGTCTGGTTCCCGACGTGTCAGCATTGTTAGCAAACTTCTCCTTGGCGCGGGTTAACCACTGACCCAGATCTCGCGACTTCTCCTTGTACAGCTTGTGATCTGCTACATTCTGCTCACACTTCTTCAACAAGTCCTGAAGACATTAAGAAAAAAATGTCACTAAGGTATTGTCTGAGCCAGGGACTGAATCCTCAATTTATGCCTGATGGTATTTATAGGCTAAGAACATTTAAAATGCTGATAACGTTACCTTTTTTACCCATGAACAATGATATTTATGCAGAATGCTATTGTTTTGATAGCTACGTTATGATAGCTACAACATAAAACAAATGTACAAGTAACTTGAGTCCCCTACCTAAGGGCCCACACTGAGGTTCTTGACATAGAAAACCAGTAATGTTATTGACCAGATGGTAATTTCAGGGTTTCAGATTTGCCTAAGGACAGGTATCAAATTGCTGTCCATCTTCTGACTTAGAATCAAGTAACAATTTTCTCACAGAACAATGGTAGATGAGGTGGTGTGGTGATACTACATTGGTAAGAAGCTTTGTATGAACCTCATAGTTCTTACCTTGACAGCTTGATGCAGAGACTGGTATCTTGATGTGAGCTGGGATATTGACGACGTCACTCGTGTCTCACCCGTCAGCTGTTGTAATGTCTGTGACTCATCCGAGAACATGTCAACATCTCGCTGACGTGCCTTGATCTCTTGTATCAAATCCTGAAACAACATCAAACATTAACCTTTAATAAATAGCAAAACACTCTTAAAAATTTTGCACACACTTAACTTTTAATGAAGTTGTGTCCTTGGATTTAATGGCCTTTAAGACTTCTCAAAAACGGATGGGTATGTGTTCATGTGTACTTCTTAGGCGTTAACAGCCATGTTTTATTCTATATTTTAACAGCAATGTTGTGTGAATACTGACCAAAGTATGTGGGGATAGTTTGTAATTGGTAATGTCTAAAAAATCTGGTGTTTTATAGATAAGCTTGAGAATAATACATGTTGATGATTCATTGTTTTACAATAAATCTTTGATAATGCTTTTATTTATTAACAATTACTTATGTCATTTAGATAACTTTATTTGTTGAACATTTAACCTTTAGTCTGTGGGTTATGGCTTATATCCCATGGGTTGACCAGTGTAGGCCTAGATCAGCCTGCATGTGTAGATGTAATTCAGCCAGCAGTCTGATCAGGATCTACACCAGTTGGTTTTAGAATCATTAGATTATTTCTGACCATGTGCAGGTTGATATAGATCTACACTGGTCACATGTAGGATATAAGCCTCACCCCTGGAGTAGTTAGATAAAATATGACCTGAAACAAAGAGAAAATAAATCATACTAAACTAGAACTACTTGTCAGTGAAATCACAAGTCAAATCTTTTCTCCAATTGTGTACCCAAGTACTGCTTTAATGCTGAACATTTAGCCATATAAGGTTAACCTCGATCATTGCAATATTTAACCCTTTACTCCGTATGTACAGATTTTATTACATGTGCTAACAGTGTAGATCCAGACTATCAGCCAGCACATCCTTACTGTCTGATCAGGATCTACACTGTTTGTTTCTTGGTCAGAAATAACTTAATGAATCAAAAAGTGAACATTTGTGACAAAGTTGATCTGGATCTTTCCTGGTTCCCCATGCAATAAAACCTGTATAATTATACGAAGTAAATGGTTAAATCGCAACTAAATCAAAAATGTAGTTATAAAAATGAGGAAGACATCATTACATTACATGCAAAATGACATATTAAATCAAAATAAGATTTCTTAAGTCTATAAGAACTAGATTCAATATCGTTCTTTGATACATGGCATGCAACCGCCACCAAAATGCATAGGGATTATGATTTCACTGATTTCCTACAACTGCAACTGAAAAAGAAATCATTCCAAATCAAATCTTCCCCCAAAAAGCTGAAAATAATCTACATATTCACCAACCCATTATTTTCTACTTGTGTAACCAATAAACTCATTTCCATGGCAACTGTCCTTCTAAATCAGATAGAAGAACCAAAGCTGACCTACACCAGCAGATAGTGGTTAGAATGCAATACAAATGTGTGTTACTGACAAATAATGATATGAAAAAGCATGCTGTTGAAACAAACTTGTGTCAAAATTATAAAACTTTTTTAATCTCAAAAAGCAAAATTCAGAATGTTTTACTGGCTCCTGTGGAATTTCTGAGCTGAGATGAGTTCTGAGATGATTTAGACCTCATCAATCCCATTACATTAAGAACAGACTCGGATGTAACAGATTATAATCTTGAGATCTGAGACTGGTCTCAATTTAGAATTTAAGAGCTTTGATACTAAACAGTGTTATAAATTTGGAATCTGATGTTATAATGAATATGCTGCAGGGTCAAACTTCTTTTCCATAGAATAACAAAGTTTCTTGGATAACCTGTTTGTCATCATTCAACAAGAAACAGTATAAAAAATATACCCAGTGCACTAAACAACTACTTCTCAATAATGCAGGGTCTATTGATTATTAGGCCCTGGATAATGCTTTGATAAATTATGTTGCAACTTTTGACAATATAGGATTAAAACACTATCATTAAGGAAATCTAATAAGAATACTTTTTTGCAAAAGTGAAATGCTTTAATTATATATATCATCATTAAAAGCTGGCACAACTATATTATGTACTAAAGACAACATTTAAAGCAATTTTGTTTGGATAACAGAAAATGTAGAATTTCAGGATTTGATGGTGTTGAAATACATTAAAGCCATGTATTATCATCGTTTGATACATTATTTTGCAAAACTGTTCATTGGAATACTAAAATCAACTAATAAGCATTTAAGATATGAGAAGCCATGACTTCAATCAATGTGACTAAAAATCTGTTATTAGAAATTGAATGAAAATTGTTTAGAATAATTGCCAGCTCAGTTATTATTATTTTCCATTTTTAAATAGCAATTGAGTCAAAGGTGGTGTTTAAGTAAAATGAATAGTAGTTTACAATTCAGGTTTCAGTTTGATGATGAAAGGAGTGCATGAGATCAACGTCATGAGAAACAATTCCATAATGAGCATTTTACAGTATTCACTTTTTTTCCAGTCAACATAATGCTAACTAACAAAGTGTATCCATGTCATATTTTAATATCATAGAGCATGATCTTGTATGGCAATAAAGCAATAAATGATATAATTACAATATGCTTCAGACAATGTTAAGCCTGAAATGCTTGGTTATGTACAACATGACAATGAGAAGCAATGAAAAGCAGTGGATATGATACGATGATGCACTTGATTAAAATGCGAGGACAGAACATGTTCACTTAAAGCATTCCCACTGCAGGAATAGGCAACATAAGCGCAATATAATGAAACCACCTACGTGTTGATCGGTCCCCTAGATGAACGAGCAAACACAGTATGTGACAGGGTTATAAGGTTTGATAAATGACAAGAATATATGGGTTTGGTCTGGTTACATTGGAAGCTTTTTGCAATGCTCTAATAGCCTAATGCAAGAAGCCTCTTCACAAGTATACAAAACGCAACTTAAAATATCTTTGATTGTTTTCTTTTCTTTTCAAACATCCATTTTTTAACCATAACTTTTTTCATAAATCTTAAGATTATGATAAATGCATTAATGATACAGCTTATACCCCAAGTGCAACCAGTGTAGATCCAGATCAGATTTTTTGGAAGTCTGATCTGTATCTACAATATTTGCTTCTTTATCAAAATAATCTCATAAATCTAAAAATGAACAGTTTATATCCAAACCAGATGACTGATGGATATACTCTGTTCCTGCATGGGATGTAAGCCATATCCATGAAGAAAGAATTAAAAATATGTGAATGTAGGTATATGAACTTGTTATTTTCAACAGAATTACTTTCTATGTGAATGCAGTAAATAGTTGGAAATGTTTGGTTTCTTCTACCAAAACAGTTTAGAAATTGTGAAACAAACAGTCTTTAAACATAAAACATTGAACAGACTGTGCCCCAACAGAAGCCGACAACTAATGTGAACAAAGCAAGTGAACCAGTCCACCATTAAACAAAATGGCTGCCAAGATGGTTGCAGTAATGTTCTGCAATGTCTTACATTTTCCACTTGGGAAAAGACAACAATAACGTCTTCCCAGTCTTCGATATCCTGCTGCGTTCCCTGGGTTAGCATGATGGTAACATGAGTATCAGAATTATCATGGCACAAACATATACAACCACAAAATGAGCACAATCTTAACAATAAAATATCTTAAACAATGAAATGATCTTGTCATTTCAATAATCTCTTAACCCTTTACTCCATTGAGACACCTTTATTGCATGGGCAATCATTGTAGATCTAGATCAGCCACACATTCATGCCATCTAATCAGGATCTACATTGTTTGCTTATAAAGTCACTTTAGGTTATTTCTGACCAAAATGCAACTAGTGTAAAACCAGATCAGATTTTCCAGATTTAACGGCTGGTCTGATCTACACTGGTAGCATAGCGTTAAAACTCGTATATGGAGTAAAGGGTTTAAACAGTATTTCTATTTAATGTATTTAGAAGCAAGCAGACTTAAATTACTGTTCATTTATGTAAGAAGAAAAAACCTGTGTTGAGATAAAGTATATTTCTCATAGTTATATTGTCAAGGCTCTTTTCAATCTACCTTCTACTAATCTGAGTAACTTTCCTGTTCTAAAGAATCTACTGTCAAAATACTAATTATTAAGAACTAATTCCTATAAGTATTTTTTTCACACAGTCTTATCTATTTAGGAAGAAGTTTGATCAGTTTATTTTACCTGGTATTTCTTTAACTGTTCTTGTTTCTCCTCCAGTGTAGACTTGAGTGGGAAGTCTTTGATACGTCTCTCCATATCTTTGATCCACTGTGAGATGATACCGTACTGGTCATCATACTGTCCCCAGTGCCGTACAGCCTTGTCCAGACTGTCCTGTAGCGAGGACAGTTTGAGGCTGTAGTCCTCCCAGTCCAGCCGCAGCACATCTAGTTCTTGTTGGATCATCTGACGACCCTTGAGTGCTGTCGACTCCATCGCTTGCTCGGTACACTCCTCACAGGCTCGGATCTTAGCCTCACCCTCGGGTAAGGAGCTCATCAGTTCCTATAATGTAAAATAAAAACTTAATGCAAATTCACTACGGACTTAAATAATAATATCAAAGCAAATTTCCTCAGTTATCTTTTTTATTAAAAAAAAACACAAGGAATTAAATAAATGTACATAAGATATCACATTAATCAACTAACAGTTTGTTCCAGGTCGATAATAATTAATCCAGTGTACTACTCTGTTGATTTTTTGTTCAAATGTTTTAGCCAGTTACTAATGAAAACAGCTCACAACTGCACAGTCTGATGAGGATCTACACTAGACGATTCTCTTATAGATCTAAAATTCAACAGTGTAGATCCTGATCAGAACACAAGCTGCACTTGGTATATGACATATCTATAATGGAGTTTAATGTTAAAATGTAAGGGTACAATAAATAAATAACTTTTTCCAACATTAGATGGAATTTTCTTACTATTGAACTAAAGTGACAGCCTACCTTGACTCTATCCAGTTTATTCTGAAGTGTATGTCTGTCTCCAGCTGTGTCGGAGCAGGTGCTCAGTCTGTCCTTCATCAGTGTTAACCAGTCTACAGCAGCCTGCAGGGCGTCATGGTGATCCTGATGGTCTTTTACACTCTTCTCACTCCGCTGAATCTGTGCCTGTAATCATCAAACACTTACATGTAAACCAGTGGTATCATACATGTGGTTTCTTATCCCAGACAGATATAATATTTCATATGTTCATCAGGGGCAGAACCAGAGGGTGTGCAGTAGAGTTGCTCGAGTCCTCTTTTTGGGCAGCTTATTTAATTTTCATGGAGATTTATGCTACGAATTTGTCTAGCATAATAAAAAAAATTGTTACAAATAATCTACACTTGTATGGGTTTTTTTAGTTATGCAACCAGTGTAGATCCTGATCAGCTGGCAAGTCTATGCCATTAGATCTGGATCAATACTGGTTGCATCTTTGACAGAAATAACTTAAAGAATCTAAAAGCAAACACTGTAGATCCTGATTAGAAGGTAGAGATATGCCAGCTGATCTGGATCTACACTGTTCACTCATGCAATAAAGGCATACATACAGAGTAAGGGGTTAACAGCAAAGTAATACAATATGCTGTGGTAAATGTTATAAACAATAAGAACCAGTTACCTTGGCAGTTTGTGCTAGAGCTTCATATCTGGAGCTGATGTCCTTAATGAATGCTGCCACATCGGGGTTACCTGTTGACTGCAAGACACCCTGGGCCTTCTCCACCACAGAATCTACAATACGCTGGTGGGAGGCAACATCTTGTAGCAATGACTGAAATGAGACAGTGAACAATTTACTAACACATTACAAAATAAACAAAATTCCAAACATATAAAAAAAACATGTTTACATTTCTTTACCTTTTTGTAAAAGAAAGATGTATCCTCTACATAGAACTTTTAGTGATACGGTTATAACATATGAGTATGTTAGTAATATGTTTCCCCAAGCCAAATCAGTTTGGATAACACCTGACAAAATCTTTGTTTATTATTTGAACCAGCCTACAATATGAAGAAGTGAATTACGTAAAGTTTATATGCAGAGATGCTTTTCATTATTATAAAATAGATAATCTTCACAATATATTTTATGTATGCATACCCTGCTGTTTTGTAGTTGCATGCGTTTCTCCTGCAGAGTATTCTTGAGGTCCAAGTCAGCCCTGAGACTGGCTTCAGTGTCCCCAAGCCAGCGCTGTAGCTGATCCTGACCCTCAGCATAGGAGCTCCACTGTAACAGGAAGTTGTCCACGCGACGCTGGGTGTCGTTCAGGGCGCTGAACAGTCTTTCCCAGTCTTCCTTAGCAGAGCGTAAAGTCTGGCGCACTTTCTCCCGTCCTGCCGCTGCTGTGTCAGGGTACAGTCTTTCTCCGGCCTCAACACATGAATTCAATCTCTGTAAGCCATGCTCCTTCTCTGCTAACATCATCTGAAAAATCAGCGAACAGTTTAAACACATTTCTCCAAGACCCCTAGTCAGAAGTTGTAATTTATATAAAACAATTTAGTCTTCCTTCATAAATTCCATCCAAAAATTTAGGTGAACCTGTAATTTTCTTCAATAATGCTTCAGTAAGAAGTGAGTGGCCCACATTTTACCTGTTTTCTACAGAGTACAGCTCAATTAATATAATGTAACACAGACTGTAGGACGAAGATTCTACTTCTGTATGTATCTTTAATTAACTAGAGACTGAGTCATTTAAAACAGATCACAAAAGATGTAACCAGATACCTGAATCATGGCTTTCTTTTCTTCCATGGTGTCCTGGTCAGCCCCTTGTTGTTGGCAAGAATCCAATTTTTCCTCGGCCTGTGCCAGCCAGTTCTTGAACTCGGAGTATCTGTTATCATAGGCTTGGTGATCCTGTACGTATTTATCCCACTTGCCAATCAAGTCCTTGATCAGTGTGAGAAGTCCTCGATAACGATTGGTCAGCTGACTGACCTGGGTGCTGAGACGTACATCGGCACTCGTGTGCATCAGATTCTGAGCATCGTCAGTGAATCGGTCAAAGTCAGGTTGATGAGATAATATCTCTTCTCGTTGTTTCTGAAGAAAGTAAACATCAACATGTACGACGAGCAACAGATTTATATTGAAGACCTGACAATGATAGAATTGTTTCATTGTTTTTTATTTACAGCAAGGAACACTAATGGGGAGATAGACTGACCCAGTTCCAACAACAAGGACCTACTGGCTGACAAGATTCTACACCAGAAGTAAAAGCTTATTCTTCTAAAGGTCAAATAAAATACCATTTAGTCATAACAAGTAAGTCAGCAGTGGTATTTGATGCATTTTGGATCATGTAGAAACTTTTTATTTTCAGTCCATTATTTTTTACTTTATTTTTTTTAATTGGCTTTTGAAACATAGAATCCTGAATTTCATTAAAAATCCACTTGTTCTTATTGAACTAATCCTGTATTTCATACTTAATCCACTTAAATTTCTAAAATTTCATGTCTATTCAATGTTGTCTGCTTAACTTTAAGTCATCATCTTAAGAATGACAAAATGACCAAAGACACATTTTCAGAGAAAATGACTCGGTTACTTTCAACAAGCAAACTTTCAAAGATCTCTTTGTGATTATTCCTATTTACCTTGAATTTGTCCACTTGGGCTTTTTTCTCTTGAAGGGTAGATTTCAGCTCATAGTTTTTGACCTGTTGCTCCATATTCTTGAGCCACTGAGAGCAGACGTCAAATTTGGTTTCAAAGTCTCCCCATTGTAACATAGCATGCTCCAAATCCTCTTCAGCCTGGAAGGTAGGAAAACAAAACACTTTAAAATCACCATGGTAATGCTTATTGAACAAAATCAATCAGGACTTTGTTTATTCACCTGTATATATTTTAGGAGTCTGTATGTCCATTAAAGCCTGATCCAGTGAACTTATAACAAAATTCTGTGTGATTAAAATTTATGATAAGGGACTCACTGTAACTAAACCTGGAAAATTCTGTACTGGTGGTATCTGATTTTAAATTTAAACCATAATGTAAAACTACTGAAATCTTGAATAGATTACAAAACTACTGAAATATGGTCATTTAACCCTTTCCTCCATATATACGCATTTTTACGCGAACTGTGCCGTCTGATAAGGATCTGCACTGGTTGCATTATGGTCAGAAATAAACTAACAAATCATAAAGCTAACAGTGCAGATCCTGATAAGATGTCACGGATGTGCCAGTAGATCTGGATCTACACTGTTGAGCCCACACCAATAAAGGTTTATCAATGGAGAAAAGGAAAACAAATAGAAGTATGCAAAGTAACCAACCTGTCTGATTCTGGCTACATAGTCCTGCCATTCTGACTGCAGATGGTCCATCTCTCGGCGGATCACCTCACAGCCTGGCATAGACGTGTTCTTGGAGGTCCTCTGGCTCAGCTCATGGGTTAGTTGCAGCTTGTGCTCACCATCTCCAACATGTGTGGCAAACTCCTGATCAGTTAATACAAATAAACTCTTTAAGAGCAAGTACAGCTTATCTCTCATCTGCAACCAGTGTTGACTCAGAACAGCCAGATCAAGATCTACACTGTTTGCTATTCATTATAAATTTCTGCAAATACCATCATACAAGCAGTAAATCGTCTGATTCAAATTGAAAGAAAGGTGAATTCATTATGTTGAGTGAAGGGTTAAATATTAAGGAAATCCTATTTGCAATAAAACATTATAGGAACTAACTTTTTTAAATAACACATAGACTTCTGATCATTTAGAGTTTTATTAATGTTGTTGTTGTAACTTTTTTCTATCAAATAATAAAGGCAAAAATGTAAATTTTATTTTAAAGTATTTTTTTCAGCTTCTTTTATCTCGATAATTTAAAAGAAAGATGCATTTATTTGTTAATCACATGCAGCAAACAGCACATAATTGCTACTTGAAAAAATCACAAATTGCATCAGAAATCACATACCCTGAGTCTCTCTAGTTTGTTCTGTATGGAGACTCTGTCACCTGATGTGTCAGCACACGCCTCCACCTTGTCACGTGATGAGTTCAGCCAATCAGAGCAGTCCTGGTAAGCATCCTGGTACTGCTGGTGGTCCTTGACAGCCACCTCAAAGTTCTCTAACATGTGTTTAGACTGGGTGCACAGTTTGCCGTATTTGTTTAAGGCCTCATCAACAAACTTGTTCACCTTGGCTATGGGAGATGACTGAGAAAGACTTGATGCTTTCTCATTGAGGTTATCTAACACATGCTGTCTTGACATTATGTCTTGATGAAGCACCTGCCAAACAAACACAATTATCAAATCTCTTACTACAATGGAAACATAAGGCCAGGCTATTTTAGTGAACAGAAACTATTTTGATAGCCCCTGTCCTAATTTTACAAGTCCCTTCCTATCCTGAATGAAATAAGTGAAAATATCATATTTATCTATTTAAAGATACCAACTTCTTGCAGAAAGTTCAATTTCATCAAAACATACAATAGCTGTGAAAAGGAGATCTGAGTTCAAGGTTAAGAAAGTGAGATTAAGGACCAATCTCAAATCATAGTGAACTTATTGGTTAAAATTGAGCACATTTTCAGAACTAGTCAAAGGGATGCACAAGATCTAAGACTGATTATCACACTCAGTTAACAACCTTTGATCTTGAATTCATGAAATAATATATTATCAGTGTACTTACCCTGTGATTTTGTAGCTGAGCTTTCTTGTCAGGAAGAGTTGCCTTCATGTCAGTGTCGTCATTGAGCTGGACTTCAGTGTCAAGCAGCCATTTCTGTAACTGCTCGTAGTTCTCATCATAGGATGACCACTGGATGAGACAGGACTCGAGCTTACGCTGAGTCTCTGAGAGTTGATCACACACATGCTCCCACTGGTCACGTAATGACCTTAAATTATAAGGCTAGGATGTTATTATCTCTATAATGACTGCTCAAGTCTTTACTCAAGAAAAAAGCTACTGTAAATATGAATCTGTAAGAAAACAAACACTATTAATTTATATCCATTAAAGAACTATATGCAACACTAGCTGATCTTCCTCTATGTGTGTAATCCATCTGCAACAAAACAAGAACTGTTGATCAATACAACAAAGAATTGTTAGTAAGCAAGTAGAGTAGGATAAAAGTGATAGGGAGTACCTGTACCAATGTCACAGCAAAACAAACATGGTTATATGTACATGTGAATGTGACAATAACTGCAGTATACTGCAAAAAATACATGCCTGCTCTATGTTACTCTATGTTATAAAATACATACATGATGGTGCAAAGGTAAATGATAATGCATATAGACTACCTAAACTATAATGCAACTAATGTTTCCCTCAGAATGAAACAAGGTATGACTAAAAGTTGCATCTTGGGTAATAGGTATTGCCAGTCAGGTTTTTTTATTGAAAAAATGGCCAATTGAAAATATTTTCCGATAGTTAATTAGATGAATGATCTGCCATCAAGAATGAAAATCAAGGTGATATTCAAGAACTAAACAGAAGATGTGTACCTGAGCTCTTGTCTAATGATCTCCCGTCCCTCGGCGGCCGTGCTCGGGTACAGTTTCTCACCACTCTCTACAGTCATGTGAATCTTGGCGGCACCTTGCTCCTTTTCAGCCATTAGCTCCTGTAACTTAGTGAGTCTATCCTCTACATCCTGTTTGTCTCCCGCCATGTCAGCACACACCTGCTGGCGTCTCTGCAGGGTCTCCACCCACTCTACACACTCGCTGTAGTTGGTCGAGTAGTTCTGGTGTTCACGGACATAATCCTGCCAGCGGTTGATGGCATCCTGTATAAAGATATGCAAACATGTTAATTTAGTTACAGTTGCAATTGAATACAGTGACAAGACTTTTGAATCTATTATTGAAATTGAAGGCAATAAACCAACTTTTTTCCAAGTAAAAGCAATTGAAGAAATCCAAAAACCATAAAAATTTATTTATCTTCTAATTTAAAAATACACTTTATGTAGAAATATTATTAAAGTATATGCCCATGTAACAGATTTTTGAAATACCATACTTCTGTCAACCATTACAACTGTAATAACATCAAATTCTATTACTTGTCTACCTTATTTGTTTACAAAACTATAAACTGACTTACTCTCAGGTTGGTTTTCAAGGTCTCGTATCTGGTGTTGAGTTGTGAGCTGTAGTTGACCAGTCTGGTGTCAGCACCCTGCATGTGGGCCACCATGTCCTGTAGCTCATCAAAGTGACGTTGCCTTGACAACACATCCTGCTGCATCTTCTTCAATCTCTCCACCTGGCCTTGCTTGTCTCCAAGAGTTCTCTTAAGGTCAATGTCCTTGATTGAGGTCTCGCAGTCCCGTAGCCATTTATTCAGCTGGTCACATGACCCATCATAGGCCGTCAAGGCCTGTAAGGCATGCATCAGGTTCTCCTTGGTGTCGTCCATTCTGCCTGCAAGGGCGTCCCAGTCCTGGGTCAGACCCTCAAGGTCACGTTGTATGGCTGCTTGACCTTGCGGAGCTGTCTGTGGAATGGTTTTCTCACCTTGTTTATGAACAGCCTTCACCTTTGCCTCACCTTCACGCATCGATTTTACCAGCTCCTAAAAAGCATTAAATCTGTTGGTAAACATGAGCTTTTAATATATTTCCACCCATTTAAATCAGGGGTTTAGAACAAAACTTAGCTGTTATTTCCAAAAAATTAATTTTGAATGCAGGAAGTCAAAATGGCTAATATAAGTCTTTGAAATTCTATAACATTACCTATAACATGTATAACTTCGTCACCTCAGCACAAAAAACACTCAGCACAAAAAACAGAGTAAGTCGCATTAAAATAAGAAGTGTTTGAACCAAGGTGATGAATTATCAATAAGTCCACAAGGTCATACTAACCTGTACTTTGTCAAGTCTGTTTTGCAGAGCCTGTCTATCACCACTGGCCTCGGCACATACTGCCAGCTTGTCCTTGGTGGCTGCCATCCAGTCCTGGCACTGCTGGTGCAAGTCCTGCAGCTTCTGGTGCTGTTCCACCTCGTTCTCTGCCTTCTTGACTTGCGCCTGTGCTGCCTGGCACAGCGCCTTGTACTGGGCATTCAGCTGGTTGAGCTTGCCCTTCACCTTGGTGGAGGCCAGAGCACTGCCCTTGTCACCTACACTGTCAATCATTGTCTGGTGGGATAAGATGTCCTGACATTTTGTCTAAAACAGAAGACAGGATTTCTCATTGAAATACACTAACAGCTTACAGCTGAAATATAATCAAATCCAATAACAGCCACTTTACTCATCATTCCACTGGATATGGCCGATATCCCATGAGCAACCAGTGTAGATCCAGATAAGTAGGCACACCTGTGCTGTCAGGATCTACAATGTTAGCTTTTAGATTCATTAAGGTTACTTCTGACTACAAAGCTTACAGTGTAGATCCAAATCAGACAGCATGAACGTTTCTGCTGATCTAGATCTACACTGGTCGCTGATGCCATAAAAACCATAGTCACTGAGTAAAGGGTTAAAACAAAAATCTTTGAGCTATTACTTAACTTTGTTTCACTTTTAACATTAAACCTGAACATCTCTAAACAATAACTAGAATGTGTCCTCGGACACTGATGCCCCTACTGCTGCAACATAATTTTTAATAACAAAGGGCCATAACTCTGGTAAAAATGGTCGCAGGAAAAAGTCCTTTATAAACGATCATCTACACATCCTGCTTGATCATCTGTGCAAGTCTGAAAGAAATCCGCCTTATAGTTTAGGAGGAGTTGATGCCACAAGATTTGGGGACGTACGGACGGACAGACGTATGGACAGACGGACAGACGAGTGCAACTCTATATGCCTCCCACTTTGTGGGGGCATAAAAAATCAACCACTAAAATTGTTTGCTAGTGTGAAAAATCCTTCCAATACAGAAAGCTCCAAATGGACTTGATTCAAAATGTTCATACTATAACCTACTGGTGTTTAAATCCACTCAGTATCATGTAATTATCAATAAAAACTTGTTTGCTTCACAGACTGGCTACATACCCTATAATGCTGTAGAGCAGCTTTTTTCTCCTGCAGGGTATTTTTGGGTTCAGCATCTTCCTTAAGAAGCTCGGTAGATTCTGCAACCCATTTCTCCAGCTGTTCAAAGTTCTCATCAAATGATGACCACTGCATTCTGCAAGCATCTAGATTCCTCTGGGTCTCGTTAACATTATCGTTGTAGTGCTCCCACTGATCTCTCAGGGAACGTAACTCTCGTCGGATTGCCTCACGACCTTCATTAGACGTGTTAGGGTATAGTCTTTCTCCAGACTCTAGCGCAGCATTGAACTGTGCCAGTCCCTCCTCATTGGCTGCAGCAAGTGCCTGGATGGTTTCCAGCTTGTCCTCTAGAGCCTCATTGTCACTGGGCATGTCTGAGCACTTGGCCAGTTCCCGCTGCTGAGCTTGGATCCAGGCCACACTCTGCTTGTACTTATCTACATATCCCTGGTGATCCTCAATGTTCTGCTCACATTTCTCTACTTGCTCCTGAAATTCACAAAAGCATCACATGAAAAGCTGGTTTATGCAAACATAATTCTTGTACACACTTCAAACTCAATTCTGCTAGTTCAATATCCTGTAATATTCCACCACATAAATATTGTTTATTGAACATCATCAGCTAAACAGGAACAGGGCAAAATTTGGCACCTCTTTAATCACTTGATCACTTGATCACACTTCAAACTAATACATATTTCATGACTTATATGTGAAACTATTATAAGCTTCTTAATTTATATTCAGTTACAATAGTTTTGCAAACAAGTGATGATTTATAGCCCAAACAAACATTACAGGACTGGGAGCAGAGTTTAATAAAACTTTTTTATCCTCAAATCTGGATCTACAGCACATAGGTATAGGATAATAAAAAGATGGATACATTCAACCGGATTACATTCTTTCTGGATAATGTAAACAAATTTATTCCAAGACAGTTAATTCATAGCTATTTAACAGATATTGGATGGAAAGCCAGTATAGATACCTGTACAGAGGCAGCGAGAGTCTGATACCGAGACACCAACTGCCCCGCATACGAAGCAGTTCTGCCATCTCCTGTTGACCTGCTGATGTCTTGAGCAGAATCTCGGATTGTCTCGAAGTCGGGCTGATGTTCAATGACATCCTGTGCTAATGCCTGAAACATAATAGTTGTTAGATATTATATTCTTCTAACAGAGAAAACAACTCTTTCTGTCTTTTAATAGAGGCAGCAATATTTCTGGAATTTATCAAATCAACCTTAGCAAATTATTTCCATGTCTAGCCATTTGGTTCAATTCTATTCATTAGTTTACTACATGTATAACTACTAATATAATCTTTTCTATAATTAATGCCATAATAATAAGAAATTTCTATGGTAATATTATTATAAGCGTAAAAGAGAATCTCTCACTTTACAAAATGCATGTCACAGTGGTGTTAAAACTGTTAAGTATTGGTCCATTCCTATTCAAAATTTCAAATGACTGATTGGACACGGACTACATGTATCTGTTAACTGACATACCTTAAACTGTTCATACTGTTCAATCTTTCCAGGTAAGTCAGGTTTGAGTGTAGCTTCATTTCTCACAAGAGCTTCTGTGTCCTTGAGCCACTGTGATAGGGTATCATACTCCTTATCATATGCCTGCCATTGGTCAATAGAAGACTCAAGCTTGTGTCTGAAGATAACAAACAAGGTGCCATTATGATACATTACCAGTCTATTCTGAATTACAAACCATATTTCAATAGAGTGATACATAAACTACATGCTTTATTAAACAATTCTGAATAACAGACCATATTTAAATAAACTAACTAGTTCTAAAAAAACTTTTTTTTGACCAAAAAAAACGTGTCAAATGAATTTAAACCTAGAAACCAGGATCCCTTTTCAGATTCTGACATTATTTTAAACTATCATACACTGAAAAGTGTCTGTTTAAATGTGACCACATGAAAATACCTTAAAAGATGCAAATTTGTGACAGGTGTTGTTTCTATTAATGCTTTGAAAAGTCAGGAGTCACATTTAATAATCAAACATCAAACATTTCAGTCAGAATGAAAACTTAGATACAAACATGTAGTGGAAATTCATATGTTATGCTTTTTAAAGTTCACTTATGATGAAATGCTTACTCCGTGTCCTTCATAGTTTTCATGAGTTGTTGCCAGTCAGACTCGGCTTGTTTCTTCTGTTTATCAAGCTCTGCCTGTTTTTCTTTAGGTAGGACAGCCTTTAGGGCATCTAGTTTCTCCTGAGCTAGCTTCTTCTTCTGTTCTCCCTCATTGGCACTGTTTATCAGGTCCTAAACAACAACCACAGTCATTGAAACACACACACAGTCAGTAAACAAAATTCTATTCTTTGATTATGCTGCATGTATGACTATAAAAGCCAAAACTTTCTTGTTTTCTGAGCGTTTTAAATGCAATTTGGTTCCTGTACCTGAATAACTAAGATTCACATCATGCCATCTGATCAGGATCTGCACTGTTCGCTATTTGATTTATATGGTTATTTCTGACCAAAATGTGACCAGTGCCAGCTGATCTGGATCTACACTGGTCGTATAAGCGTAAAAATGCGTATATATGGAGGAAAGGGTTAACATGATGATCTTCAGTATTAGACCCAGCACTGAACTTACACAGTCAGGAAACATGCTACTAAATAATAAAGTTCTTGTAAATAGGTTCAACAGATCAAAAGGTTGCTTTTTCCTCAACTAATAGTTCTTTTCTCAATCTTAACATACTATAACAGTGTTCATAAAAACAATAAATGGACAAGCCAAATCATAGAATTTAAGTACCTTGATAGTCGCCAGTTTAGCTTCTACGCTGTATCTGTCACCAGCAATGTCACCACACCATGCCACCTTCTCGAGGGCGGCACCTAGCCAGCGTTGTTGCTGCTGCTGGGCATCCTGACAGTGCTGTTCTAGGGTACCATGCAGCATATCCCCTATCTTTTCCCCGCGATTCTTTACTGACTCAAACTTCTTGTTGAGGACGGCAGCATCCTTGGCCAGGTTGGAGGTTTCAGCCGATGGGAACTTGGCTTGCATGGCCTCTGCCTTGTCCATCAAGTCAGCGATCCTCTGCTTGTGTTTGGCCATCTCTGCTTCCAGGGCCTGAGTAACAAAATAGAAGCATTTGACTCATTTAGTATAAACTGATTTAATTTAGCTATGGTATATAGGCATTGTTTGAAAATTTCAACCCAAGTCTAGGCGACTTGGGCAGTAATATGCATTTACATTACTGCCCATGAACAGGCCCCATCAACGAGGCCTGTAATATTTTCCTGTTTCTCGTGTTCTGTGGATTTCAAAGTTCTCTTTCCTTCTATTTCTAATGTTGACGTGGTAACCATAATTATGGTCTGAACCAAACTCACTTGGTGTGTATGTATTACAAGCAAATGAATAATTAAGTTTAATGTAAATTTATTTTTTATCAAGTGTAACAGAATAACTTGGGTTTTCAGAGCACTCACCTTGCAGGTTTTTATTCTATTAACAATATCTTCGTCAGTTCCTGACACATCATCACATTTTGCCAATTTGTCTTTAATTTGGGCGAGCCACTCTGACTCTGCCTCAATCTCCTTCTGTAAGTTCGATCTCTCATCAGTAAAGTTTGCCATCACGCCTTCCAGCTGATTGGCTAGTCTTGTGGCCTTCTCAAACTGTTCCTGAATCTCTCGTTGCTCAGCAACAAGTTTAGGAATGTCTTCATCACGGTTCATTTCTCTGAGATCTTCAATTTTCTGGTTGATATCATTCAGGACTTCTTGGAAGTAAGGTGCCTCCTCCTAAAATATAATGCAACAAAATTTATATAACTTGCACTTAATGTGAAAAGGTGTTCACATCCTGTGCTATTTTTCAATAGCTAGTAGAAATTCCTAAGATTTGGTGGAAATAAACTATTGTATCCACCAAATTTAAGGGCACGAACAGTTCTAACATGAATTCAAATTGGGAGAAAACTACATCTTTTTAAAATTAATGTTAACAGTGGATCGAGCCTGTATTTGGTTTACTGCTTAATATTTAGTACATGAACTAAGTATTGGTCAAAACAATTCATCCTTGTTAAGATTAAAAAATACCAACCTTAATATAGTTTGTGTGGTTAAAATGCAAAAACAATATCATTTGAGCACACTATGGAATCCTCTGTGATATTTTTTTGACCTTTTAGGTTTTACTCAATATGGAAAAAGTTCACAATTATCTATTAGTATCTCATAATTAATAGGGGTTTTATTACCCATTTCAACTATAAAATGTTATTTTTACTGCAAATGCATAATAATATTCCCTCACAAATTTTTGCAACGAGAAATGATATCTCAGCCTACCTTGAATTTCATGAGACAGGACTCTACAGTAACAGCATCATCAAAGTTCTGCAGACTGTCATCCAACTTGGTTACCATGGCGCTCAACCAGGACTGCAGTTCTTCTTTGCCAGTCTGTACCTGTTCCCAGCAAATGAGCTGCGCCTCCAGGTTCTGGCGGTGAGTGTCAATAGCTTCATTAGACGTCTCCCAGCGATGGTTGACACTATCAAGGTCTTGTTCGAGGGTGGATATGTCAAAGTTTGGAACATGTTTGAGTTCTTCCAGAAGCTGGAGACCTCGGGAGTTCATCTGATCCAGCTGTGACTGGTTAGCATGAAGCTCAAACTCAGCATTCTGCGAGGCAAAAGAAGACATACATTTCAAATACGGAAAATTATGGACATTTTTTTTTCTTTCAAACTTCTTATAAGTGAAGGTTGAAACTTTCAAAGAATTTTTTTTTTCTTTTAAACTTCTTGTAAGGGGTAGTCAAATTTCTTTTAAGAATTGTATATTTTCTTAAATACTTTTAAAGGGGACAGTCAAATATTGCAAAGAATTGTATTTTTTCTTTCTAACCATACCAGGGGGAGTTAATCTCCAAGTTGTGAAATGTCAGTCTGTTTAAAACTTTGAAACTCATTTTAAAATACTAAACAAAGGTGCTATGGAAATGTGTTTAGTGCAATAATGGCATATATTTCACATAATATACTCACTTTGTGTTGGTCTAGTGCTTTCTTTACTTCAGGTTGTGATTTCATTGCTATGTCTTGGTCTACCAGTGGTTGAACATCGTCGAGTGTTCTGCTGACACCCTGTTTCAGGTCATTATACTGTTGCCAGGCATTGGCTACAGAGGAGTAATACTGAAGTTTGTCTCCGAGCAGGGCCTGAACCCCGTCCCAGGACTCGTTCATCTTGGCCAGGCCACTCTGCACAGCTGATGCTTTACTGGGATCTGCCTGCAGTATCTGCCGACCCAGCTCGCGAAGCTGTTCGTATTCCGGATTGATTGCAAACACATCATCTCTTATGTCCTGAACAGCAAATAAACAGTTCAATCAGTTAAGAGCTGAGAGAAATAAATTTTGAAGAAGCTCTATGGAATTTTATCTGCTAGATCTAATAACTATCAACTTAACTGAAGCAAACACATTCATATGTTTTTAAATAAATATTCATAAACCCGAGTCGTGTGACCAGTTTTAAAACATTCAACTAAATCAGTTTGTTTAGATTAAACTCTCCCACCGAACATGGGAATCAAAAACTTTAGAGTTCTTTACATTTAACCACCCCCTCATTTCTTTTCCATCTTAATATAAAATGCAATTGAGGTATGTTTCACTTTCAAGAAACAACTCTATAAACATTGGCTCCTGTTAACGAGGATGTTCAAACAAGTCTGAGAGTCTTACCTCTATTTCTCTGACGAGATCTTTGACTCCCTGAAGACTAGATTGGTCCACTGCTGCAGAACCTATTCTCACACCAACATCTCCAAGTTTCTCAACAAGTTCTGCCTGCTTTGATTCAAAGTCTGCCCACAACTGGGCAATCTCACCGAGCTGTTCTTGTTTTTGTTTAGAATTAAACAACACAGAGTCGCACATTGAGTCAAGGGCCTGCAACTCTGTTCCAAAATGTAATGTTCTTTGAGTTGCCCGATCTTTGATTGTAAGCTGTGAAGTGGCCATGAGTTCGTCAAGTCCGTCTGCTTCCTGTTTCCACTGCTCCATATCATCTCTAATAGCTTTCACTTCAGCATTTATTTTTGCAACTTCTTCTTCCTTGATATTTGGCACAGCAAGTTTAGCTTGCAGTGTTTTAAGCCTGGCTTGAGTATCTTTATGAGAAGTTTGATACTGGTCCCATTTTTGGCACAATTCTTCACGATTCTTCAATAAATCGTCTATTTTAGTATACCCTCCCATCACCCGGTCAAATCTGTCTCTAAGAATAGCTGCCTCATCTTCATTACAATTTGCAATTAATTCTTTGAATTCCTCGCACAGTGCATTAAATGCAGGCTCATTTTCATCACATTCGCGCTTCAGAGCTCTAAGCTTCTGCATTGTTTCTCCAACTTCATCGGAATATATTTCACTACCAGTGTCCAACTTTCTTTGGGTCTTTTTGATCCATTTTTCAAACTCATTCAGTTTACTATAGAAGTTCTGTCGATGTCTGAGTGCACCATTTAACATGTTCTGTCTCTCGGCCGCCTCAGCAGAGACTTTTTCCCACTTGGCCTTCACACTGTCTTGTCTGGCCTTGAGGTCACGTATCCCATCAGGGGTCGCGTGTTGCTTCACTTGCTCAAACTGACGTTGTAAGGCGTTCAAGTGGGGCTGCTGACTTCTAACTTCCTCTTGCAATGTCTATCAAAAACATATAATGTACATAATTAATTATTAAGTACTTTGAGCTCCAAAATAAAGGAATATCATGCATGCACAGAATTTTCTTATTATAGAACTTTGGCATTTCTTTCCATAGACCTTGCAAACAGACTATATCCTTGTCATTTATATTATACTTGATAACATGAAATAACAGATCACGATAAGATGTACATGTAACTGAGTGTAGAATCTGGTTCTCTTTCACAACATAATAACTCTTTACTCCTAAGATATGATTTCAATCAAATTTGCAACCTGTGTAGATCCAGATCAGCCTTCACATTGTTGCAGTCGGAACAGAATATACACTGTTCGCTTTCTGGTCAGAAATAACCTACTAAATCTAAGAATACAGATCCTAAATAGAATGCATGGATGTGCAGGCAGATCAGAGTATACACTTGTGGCAGATGGGATATGAGCTGTATAAATGGATTAAAACCCTTTCCTCCATAGACATGCCTTTGTGGCATGGGTGAACAGTGTAGATTTAGAGCAGCCGGCACATCTGTGCCATCTGATCAGGATCTGCACTGTTCACTTTATGATTTATTAGGTTATTTCTGACCAAAATGCGACTAGTGCAAATCTTGATCAAACAGCAAGGATGTGCCAGCTGGTCTGGATCTACACTGGTCGCACATGTGTAAAAATACATAGATATGGAGGAAAGGGTTAAAGGGAAAATGTTAAAGCCAATGCCTTACCTTGCAGAGAGCCAGCTCATGTTCAAGAACATGGGGATCAGAAGAGTTGATATTGGGTTCCTGAGCGATTCTGTTCTCAAACTTCTCCAGGATCTCCTCAATGTTGTTAGCCTCCTGGTTGTAGGCTACCCAAGCTCCCTGCATCTTGTCCACTCGGACACTCCGTTCCTCAGATGCATGGATTACATCACCCCAGCGCCGCTGTAGGGTTTCAAGTTCTTTCTGCATGTTTGGTTGGTCCAGGATAAAACCAGCTTCAGTGGTCATCTTCTCAAATATTGGAATGTTTGCTTCACACTCACTCAAAAATCCCTGAAAATTAAAGCAATCAGTAATTATAACTAGACTAAGTATAATTATTATTTTAACTGTTTACTTCATATATGTACAGGTTTGTTTTGCATGTGCAACCAGTGTTGTTCCAGATCAGCTGGTAAGTCTACAAATTGCTTCTTGATCAGAAAAAACCTACTGAATCAAACAGGGAACAGTGTTGGTCCTAATTACATGTAGACAGCACAAATGTGCCGGCTGATCTAGATCTACACTGTCTGCCATGGGGACAAAAGCCATATCCAATGAGGTGAAGAGTTAAAGAGTTTTAAGTCTGGCCTTTTTGAAATTCGTTAAAAGTAACTTGATGGTTTTTCATTTACTAAATCTAAATGCATTCAGCCACATAGTAAAGGAATTATTAAGCCCACCACAGACAAAATTACAATTTTCCTGAACTTATTAAATATTTTTTATATACCAACTCATGTCAGATTCTATACATCTATCTTGAAACAGACTCTATAAAGACCCATGCACTACATGTAGGTTCTATTTGCATTAATTCTAAACAGTAGATGGAAAACTGTATCATAAAGGAATAGTGATGTGTAATGGGTAAAATTCCTCCATTGGTGAATTAGTAACTGATAACAGATTCCAGTATTACCTGATGCAGATCAAAGAGCTCTTTAGCCTCCTCCATGCTGGAGCACTTCGGCAGTTCTGTAGCACAGTATTTCTCTGCTTTCACAATCCAGGGCATAAGTTCCTGGGCCAGATTCTGGTACATCTGCCAGTGGGCAACACTCCCTGTAAGGGAGTTGCTCTGGTCCTTGGCCCGAGCACACAGGCTCTCCCACTGACGACGGACTGTTGCAAGTTTGGATTTGAGTGCAGCAGTTTCTCGAGAACGGAAGTTTTGGGACAACCCTCGTGCATCTTTCTCCAGATTTTCTAGTGTTATGTGATTTTCATAAACTTCTGTGGCAATAGCCTGCAAACAAAAAATACACAATAATATAGAATGTAGAATGCAACATCTTAGAAAAGTTGTAGAATTTACTAGCAAAATATTTCTTTGGCTTTTGACTGCTTCATTTTTATTTGTAAAAACCCTTTAAAATTTAATCAAGTAATGTAAACCAAATGTGACTCATATTATCAGGCTGACCAACAATGCTCCACTCACAAAGTTTTATTTCATAACTTCTTGTATTTACTTGTTAAAAACATTATATTTTGACAAATGCACTTTTTTTACAAGGTTTAGATGCAAAATATCACGAAAATTCATCAAGCATTTGGTTAAAATCTAAATTATCTCATCAATTTTATATTAAACAGACCATGGATTAAAAAATTCCGAGTGGAGACCAGTCAATTATCTCTGGCAGCTGTTTGGTTGAATTGAACTCCAGACCCAAACCAGCCAATCATTTTCTGGAGTTTTAAGATTGGTTTAAAATCACAGTTTTATAATCTTTGCATCAGTTATTGTACCACATACAACATACTGGTTCATCTACACATACCTTAGCCTGTTCTAACTGGTCCTCAGGGGTACATGTCTTGTTTTCATACACATTGTTCAGCTTCTCTTCTTTCTCATTTAACCAATCACAGAAGTGTGTCAGACGTTTGTAGTATTCTGTCCACTTGGCAATCGTTGCCTCCAGATCCGCTAACTTGGCATTAAGACGGACAGACACATTGTCTAGTCTTTTGTCTATATCGGTCATTTCTCCCTTGAGAGGCCCTCGTCTCTCTCTACTAGCACCCTCACAGAGGATGGCATTCAGTTTCTGCACTTCATTCAGGCTGCCTTTCAACTTGTTCAAAGTCTTCTGAAGCTCCTGTAAGGACAACAAAAAAGGTCAGATGCTAAAATTCCAGAAATTTCAGAAAGGTTCATTTGGGTAATTTATAGGGTAGTTACACGATAATTTCCATCTATGGGACACTCATAAAGCAGTTAAAAAATAATTTCCAACTTTCTGGCAAGAATTCCCCGTGAAAATTAAATATTTTTGTCCAAAAAAGGGCTTTGAGCAACCTCACTATATCTCATCTGGATCTGCAGATGGGACAGATCATTAGAAACTAGGGTTCTCGTTAACTATTACGCAAAGTTTTTAAGTAAAGTGCAAAGTTTATTTGTGACTTACAAGTAATGACAGTCTTACTTGTAGTAATACTGAAACTATTCTTCCTGTAAATCTTTTCTTAGGTTCATGTTTACATCATTCAAATTCTGGTTGATGCTCAAATTTTAATCCCCAGGAAATATTTATCACAAAATAACACAGCACAAATATGCCCATATGAAATAGCTATATTCTGTGTTTATATCTGCCATGAAATCTGATAAAGGAAAATTTTAAGATACTGTGGGAGTAAATGACTGAAAATGTACATACTTTTGCAGACTTAAACACAATTAAACATTATTTTAGCAATAAAAGGTTGCACAACTTTTACCTTTTTAGATTCATAATCTTTCTTGGCAAGTTCGTGGCCTGTGGTTGATGGCGGTTTCTCCAGTTCAGCCTCGGCCTCTTTCAGGTACTGGACCATGTTGTTCTTCTCTGTCTCATACTTCTCCCAGTCTGTGACAGTTTTCTGAAACATTCCAGTTCTACCACATCAGTTTCATAATGCTTTTATTGTCACTGTCATCAGTGGCTTGTTTTGCAGGACTTTTTAAAACTAAATCTGATCTTATAATCCATATTTCAGTGCAATAAATGGGTTGAAGAAAGTAGAATATTAGGTTTCCCCTAACTTAGGCTCATTCCTCAAACACAATTTGTACATGTTAAAATTATGACTGTGCCATAATAATTTTACGTAATCTGACGTTCTATGACACCAGTCCAATCTCAATTTCTATTGGAGCGGCAGGTGTGGTAGATATTTAATTTGTCTGTGCTAAATTAAGTTACTATACATAGTAAGTTATACAGTAATAACAAATAACTGAATATGAAACACAGAAGTACTGACCTTGAGTTTGGTATGTTTTGCTTTAGCCAGTTCATCTGTGTCTTTGAGCTTCTGTTCCAGATCCTGGATGTTTTTGGCAATAAATGATGGGGCATTGCGTTCCTTCTGCAGACGTCTTCCTGCCTCTATCTCACCCACTATCGCTGCCCTCTCAGTATCTAACCTTCCCATCAGACTCTGAAATGTTTGCAGCAAAGCTTCCGTATAGTTGAGTATAAAAAAATAAACTGCTCTTCTTTAAAATAAAAAGCTAAGTTTAAAACCACTACAAAAATATAACCACATAACCACATATATAAACACCTGGGCTGCCTGATCTGGATCTACACCGGTTGCACATAGGTAAAAATGTGTATATATGGAGGAAAGGGTTAAGCACATAGTACCATATTAAAACTTAATTTTGACTCATTGCAGATCAAACCAACTTAACAAAAAAAGGTAAGAACCTCATGTTCATGTAGGTAGGTCCTAGCATCTTCCAAGCCATCTATAAACGGTTGGTCCATCACTTGTTTCTGAGCATCATCCAACCAGCTTGAGCGTTTATTCAGCCCATCACGGAAGTCATAGGCCTTGGCAAATACAGCTGATTTGTCGGATGTTTTCTCCATGTTAGGAAGGATGTTGTTGAGCCTGCCAATCATGTCCTCCAAGCGCTTACGTTCACGCTTCGCATCAGTATCATCAGAGTCAGCAAGAAGCTCTTCCAGATTTTCCTGTAGCCACTTTGTATCATCTTTCACCTTGTTCATGTTCTTCATAGCTTTCTGTATATAGAAACAAAAACATTATTTGTGTCTGTTTTTATCATCAGTAACACAATTTTATATTTTAGGTAAGATAAACTTGTTATTGACTTCTTCACAAAATCCAGAGCAAAAATTATTGTTTATGGAATTTTACCCAACATATAAAATGATATGAATTGTAATGAAATCTCTCTTTTACCCATTTATTGCTTATATGGAGGTGTAACATTAAAATAACATGCAGCTTCTCAACTAGTGTTTTAAAAAAATAATTCTAAATGAAGTTACTACACACTCACATCCATTATGATGCATAAATAGCACAAATAATAAAATTCATAATTACTGACACATTATGACTCAGTAAGATATGATTTTACTTTGAGATACTAGGAATAATTTGTCATAAATACAAAAATATACTTAAACAAATTGTTCATTACACGTAGCCATCAGGTTTGAAACCGTTACAACATTTGTCATCTTTAAAATTCAGTTTTATCACCTGGAAAACAACAGGTCAAGGTGAGAACAGTTACCTGGAATTGGGCCTGAAGGTCCTTATACTCGTCACTGGTGAGATCTTCCTTTGCCAGCTTCTTCTGGAGGTCTTCTATATGCTCCAGGAACCCAGCAAACTCTCCCAGTCTGAAAACAAATTCAGTGTGGTGCAAATTAAGATGCACAGGGCAAAAAACTTCAGCCATGTGGAAAGAATCACAAAAAGGTTGAATAGTACACTTTACAATAAACTGAAATGACAACTAACCAACTAATAAACCAAACGATTGCTATATTTCTTTCCAAGGCTAGTCTCACATTTACTTTAAAGCTATCTGCATCAAAGAATGCGTATTTAAGAATTTCCATAATCATGCAGAAAAGGTTTTAAACCCTTTCCTCCATACAAACGCATTTTTACGCATGTGCGACCAGTGTAGATCCAGATCAGCCGGCACATCCGTGCCATCTGATCAGGATCTGCACTGGTCGCATTTTGGTCAGAAATAACCTAACAAATTAAAAAGCATTTTTATGGAGGAAAGGGTTAAAAGTAGTCCTATAGTACCTAGCATTGTATTCCTTCCATCGCTCAGGTAACTGTTTCAATGACAAAAGAGTGGCATCCATGGCTTCTTTAAGCTTGTTCCAGCGGTCAACATGGACATCATACTGGTCACGTAAGGAATTATCTCTGGCATCCAGACGAACAAGGTCTTTGGATAGGGTGTTCATGGCATCCAGACAACCGAGACATGTCTTCTGGAAATCTCCTTGGTGGAACATTTGCTGCAAAATATTTCATTGTCAGTATTTACGTACAATGTACTGGTGAAATGACAGGAGTAAGTATCAAGGCACTGTATCGACCTAACAAAATCACCTTTCTATCAAGGTAGGCTTTATTTCAGCTTTTATTTTTCACAGGTGTCTTTAAAAAAGTGTTAAAAATAGGGAACAGTGTAGACTTGATTAAACGGCATAGATTTACAGCATGATTTGGATCTCCACTGATCACAAATGTGACAAATGCTGTGCTAAGCACTTACTGGGTTAAAAAATGACTTTTATAATAGTTTGAACATTTTAAATAAATGATAAATGGATTGAAGTTCTCTCTCTCTCTCTTGCAACAAAATGTTCTTGCAATTCATGAATAATTTACCAATAATAACATGTGTAAATTAAATGAGAATCTCTTCTTTGGTAAGATTTGAACCGATAACCTTATTTCCAAATCACTCCTGGAGTCAAATCCTCTAAAACAAAGTAAGTTTTAAAGCAACATAGCTGAAGTAATAAATACCTTGTGTTTTTGCAATGTTTCTTTGACATTCTCTCTGCGCTGCAGTTTTTGCCGCTGCTGATTAATGGTCTTCTCAGCATTCTCCATAAGGTTGAGGAACTTCTCTTCCTGTACGCAGAACTCGAGCTTCGTCAGTTTGATAGGGGCCTGGGTCTGGATGACCTGAAATTTACAGCCAATCTCTCTCACTGAATGTCCGACTTCAATTTTAAATGTCACACTTAGACAAATATAACAAAATGACATTAAAGTTTACTTAACAACTGAGTCATATATATGGAGTAGAGGGTTAACATCAACATTTTCCAGTTCAAGATGTTTTATTGGCTAGTGTTTATTTCTAACACTTTTCTATCCTAGCAACACTAATATAGCTTTTAAAACAACAGATGAATTGTAAATTTAAAACAAAACATAATATAAATATGATTACTGAAAAGAACATTTGAAATTTACTCTATAAAATAATGACTTCTAGAATGGTACAAATGTTGTACAAGCTAAAAAGTTCTCTGTGCCCAAGGTTATAAAGCTGAGCATGGAAACCAGTCTCAAATCTCAAGCATCTGACCAGTCGCCATTTCAGCCAATCAGATGCTTGAGATTTGAGACTGGTTTCCAATCTCAGTTTTATAACCTTCAGCCCTAGGCTATGTTTCAAAATGCTAGCATGCATTTCTAATAAATTGAACAAAACATTATACATCAGTAAAAACAAACTCATTAAAGAAATTAGCTAGCCTGAAATTTCATGCATGTTATTACAAAATGCAACCAATCTGATTTTCAGGAATCCAATAGAAATAAAAATGGTTTCAAAAAATAGATACACTTTAAAGCTTACATGTCAATAAAACAAAGCAATACAGTACACTACAAAAGTTTGCTACACAAAGTAATAACCCCAAGACAACTAAAATGAGTAAAAGCTGAGCAAACGAGTACTAAATTGAAAGATCTGAACTATAGTCTGAAAGAACCTATAGTTTCAAATACTACATATTGATTCAATTTAGAGTTTTGTGCAATGTTTACAGTTATCTGCCTGATCTCATTTCAGCAAATATGACAGTAAACATTTCAATGCTAGTCTACTTTTAAAGTTTTCTTATAAATTGGAGAAAATGTCCCTTGAAGCTTGCCATCATTATTATAATAGACCGCAGAAAAATATACAAAACATTTTTATTCTAAAAAGTTTTTTGCAAATGGAAGTTTTATTACTGAGCTATAACTATTGTTAAATACAGGACATCACGCTAGCTAGCTAGCAGTAAACCAAACTGTAAGCTATGCAAGGCAACCAATCAAAGAGCACGATTCACTCACCTGACCTCTGACACACTTGATCACTTATCTGCGCTGATAAGATCTCGAAGCTCCGGAACAGTCGCGTGACTTACAATACCTATCTCTACAACACTGAGTATCAGCATCACTTACGAAACATACAATATATGTCATCCCTTTTTCAGCAATATATAAATAACCCAAAACTTATGCTTTGTTCCAAATGAAAGCTCATGCCATGAAAAAAATGCAGTAAAAGAACAGAAGGCACAGAGACTGAAATATGGGCGGGGCTTAGAAGTGGGACTGGCATCAAGTAGGTCAGATGCTCATCAGGCGAGCACAGACACACAGCGGGTCTTACCTCCCAGCGTTGCTGGATGTTCTCCATGGACTCGGTCAGGGCGGGGCGGTCCTCCTCCTCAAGAACGACAAGAATATCCTGGCATGCACGCAGGTAATCCTGCAGCATGCGATCATCTACCCGCACAAAGAAACCCTTATGTTTACGTATTATACTCTCAAAATCGTCCTCGTTGTCTTCGAGAACAGCTTGGGCCTGGTCTAACCATCCCTCTACGGCGTGCTGTTTCTGATGTAATGCTCGCCATAGGCGAGATAAATTATCCAGCTTCTTTTCCCAATCTTTGGCTTTAGATACACAGATCTGAAATGTTTCGGGGTATTTATCTCTACTTTCACCAAACAAAAACAAACACCACAACTGTCTACAATTTGAGGTAAACAGAAGCCAATCACTATCCTGGAAGGAAAACCCACTTTACATTTTGTTAAAATATATCTAATCTAATAAAAGAAGCATAAAGAATTAGCATAAATCAATCACAGCAGGTGGAATAGCAAATGTTAGGTTAACTTAATGTGATTTTGTTGACATCGGAATAAAGTGACAAGCACAAGTTGCCTAAAATCTATCTTCTATGAAGCATTAACATTACATGTTCATTGTGACAATTACATATCAGTATGCATTCATTCAGTCTAGCATCATGCATATAAGCAATTTTGATGAAATATGTTTCAGCTAAAACATAGATTATTATTTGGTAGGCTGTTTTCTTCAAACCCTGACTGAAAGCCATGCCATATTAATGGGCATTTTCATTGTACCTGATTATGTTCATGCAAAGATGCAAGACGTTCATGAGAGATGTAAGTACATTTATAGAGGATGATATTTGCTGTTGCAACTTTATTCTTGAAGAAAGAATTAGAAGAAAAGTTCAAATAATATTCTCCTTTTTAATATTTTAAAGTAGTCAATTCCAAAGCAAAATTAATGCTAGCAAACAATCCTCTAACTGTTCCATTGGCACAGTAAGTCAATAAGTGCTATAACTTTCTATAACAGTTACTGATCTTTTTAAGGGCCAAGGGGTATGTCCTACATAAACAATTTTTTACATCTAAATATTGTATCTGTTTTGCAAGATTGCTGTTATGATCCTTAACCATTGTTGCAGTCAGATATAATCATCCTCTATTACTTTGTCTATACTCTGTTAGCCACACATTGTTCTTACTTGGAAGCGCTGGTTCATCTCTTCCACTGGTTGGTCAATGACCGAAAAGTCAATGTTCTTCAATTTTGGCTTTGCTGTGGCGACTTTTTGGTAGACTTTGTTTTTACTCTCCACAATGGACTTCTGGTATGTGATATCTTGGAAATATTGCTGTAAACAGTGATAGAAATGCCTTCATGTTGTGGCAATATATACTGTAAATATTGAATTTCTTGTCTTCATGCAATATATACATGATGTATTAGATAAAGTGAAACTTCTCCTGAACATTATTAAAGCAAACAAAGATATTTTGTGATAAAACATTGTGGTTAAACTTATGATCTACATGTACACAAATTAAAAATTTATAGCCTAAAGATATTTGTTAGTATATTTATATTGTACAGAGTGGAATACAATATAAGAGTGATAGGGGATTGTATCATATTGTTAAATAAAGCCTGTATTTTTTTAAGTACTGTAATACAACTTATGCGAATCAGCGTACCTTATGTCTCTCAAGTCTTTGTTCTGTTTCTTCCTGTGTACCATCCAGTTTGTGCGAGTCCAGCAGTGCCTCTCCGTTATCTAACCAGGCATTCAGATCCAGTAAACCTGTCTCTAATGATTCTACATTAGGTAACACTGCTTTCAACTGTTTTGTACGCTCGGGAATTTCTTTACGTAATCTTACTAGCACCTCTTTTTGTATATTGAGCGACTGTAACATCTCCGTGACAACGTCCTGTGAGCTCTCTTTCACCAGGGATTGCGCTGTCTTTGTTGTTACTTTAAAGTCATTTTCTATTGCAGGGATTTGAGCACCATATGTCTGAAACATTACAAACATCTTAAATCATTCTTAAATCATTTCAATAACTGAAAGTACAATTTATTTGCTGTCATTTCAAATGAATGACATATTTATCAGATATAATAAATTAACACTTTCCTGGCTACTCATTCTTATGTAGATTTCACATGTTTGTAAATTGTCTTCTGAAGTTAATTTACAATATAAAGTTCCCAAAGAAAAATAAATACAAATTGCAGGAATGTTGCCAAATATAGGCTTCTCTAAAATATTGATGACAATGTCTCTTTAGCAGCCTCCAAAATTCAAGGCAATAGTTTACCCATTTACACCATATACCAACATGGTTATGAGTAAGACACATGTGCAAAAAGTATAGATCAAGATCAGCAAATTCATAGACCTGGATGTACACTGTTCGTCCATGGATGACGGCCGAATCTCATGGAGTAAAAGGTTAAATAACATTAGTAATAAGATAAGTAAAACTGGCCAATCTTGATACCTAAAGATCACTGTGCTTTGCTATAACTGGAAGTTCATGCAAGGACTTACATCAAGTTCATTAAGATAATCCCTCAGCACCACATGTTTACATGGCACCTCACGTGCCACCAGCTCCTCAGCCCCCTTCAACCACTGTGTGAGCCTAAGTAGACCCTCGTTGTACTCCTTGCGGGCCTTACCAACGACCTCAACCTGTTTGAAGTGCTGAAACTGGTCACAAAGGTCCTTAAATCGACGATTGATCATAAGTAATGTCTGTTTGATCTCCGCAGCAACCGGCTCTTCTGTTGTCTCGATCAGGAAGTTGCCAGCTTCATTCAAAATTTTGTGTTTCTCTTCAAATTGTGCCAGATCCGAGAAAAATTGCTGAAAGAAACATTGCTGAGTTTACAACACTAATCACAAACAAATTTTACAACTGGAAAATTTTGTAAAAGCCACTTTCTTCTGTCAAAGGTCTGAATAATTAAAACCACTGAACTTTTGTTTACTAAATTATTTTAACAGTAAACATATAAAGTAAAGGGTCCATCACTTGACTTTAGGATTCTAACTTTCTCAAAAGCAATTAATATTTAATATCTTAAATAACTACAAATAGATTATGAAACTGGACAAATCAGATTGGAAAAAAAATGAATTACTGTTACAGAAATTTCATGGGATATTAATTTTCATGGATTTTGTGGACATATTTAGGGAACTAAAAACCCATGAATTTAACCCTTTCCTCCATATATACAGATATTTATGCATGTGCTACCAGTGTAGATCTAGATCCAACTGATCTGGATCTGCACTTGTCACATTTTGGCCAGAAATAACCTAATGAATCAAAAAGCAAATACTTCAGATCCTGATCAGAGGGCATGGATGTGCTGGCTGATCTGGATCTAAACTGTTTGCCCAAGCATTAAAGGTGTATCTATGGAGACCCCATGCAACTTTATGCCAAAAAGAAATGCACCGTCAACATATATAAATTGCCACCAACCTTACAGATTTTGGATATTGTTTTCTAAAACGGCCATCTTGACCTGATATAAAACTGGAGTAATTCTTTCAAAGTGACTCTCCTTACCTGTTTCTCCTCTGGTGACCTGGTCATCACTCTCTCTCCATCATTAAGCCATACTGTAAGAACATCAACACAGGCGTTATACTTCCTCCAACAGTCAATCACTTCCTGTAGCATGGACTGTACGCTCTTGATCTCAACTGAGACTTTCTTCCAGCGACTGTTCACCTCGTCAAAGTAATTGGAAATCTTTTCTATTTCTTCTTTGTCTATTTTAGCTTTTCTATAAGCTTCAGCGTTCCTCTTGCAGGTTTCATATGTCTTGTCATAGTTCTTGAATAGGTTCCCAGTATTTACAAACTCCTGTCAACATGAATTACATTATGATACAATAGTTACAATGCCAACAATAAATCCAGTGGCAAGTATAAATCTAAGCTGCCAATCATGAAAACTAGCAGGATAGCAATTTGGCATGGTGTATCCCTTTTGCTTTTGTAACAAAATTTTCAAATATTATTTGACTAACAGATCATAGATCCCTACCTGCAAAAATCTTGGAAACAGTGATAATCTGATTTCTGTATCAGCCCTGAATATTATCACCTCTTGATTCCAAACAACCCTAAAAGTCTAGAAATCAGTCTATAATCTCAATCATATGATTGGTTAAAATTGATCTCCAAACTGACCAATCATTAGCTAGAGTTTCAAGAATGGTCTTGGTGTACTCCTTTATTATATTGGAAACTAAAAATTGCTCAAAAAGTCATTGTTAAACCTTAAGTTACAGTATTATGTGATTAGTTTAAACCAAACTTGGTATTAGTGGAATAAAGGTAGAAGACCTACCTGATAATCAGCTAGTAAGTGCTCTACACTTTCTTGTCGGCCGTATTTCACAGTCCATATTTTTAGTTTGTTTTCGGATGCAACAAGGTAAGCCAGAAGCTGGTATTTCATTTCCTCGTATTCAAGACGACGTTCTCTGAGTGGAGCCATCGTGCTAACCACTTGTAATCTCTGATTAAGGTTGTCCATCTGTGGGCCCGAGAGTAGTTCTCCTTCGTATCTGCCAGCACGTTTCACTTGCATGAAGAATTGTTTGTAAGGTTCAAGCTCTTTGAAGAATTTCTAAAATATAACAAATTAATTTCTATAAAAGGTATTGCATAATTTTTTAGATCTTTGGTTTGCATTTTCAACCTGGACCAGAGAACATAAAAACTAAGACTGGAGACATGGGTATTCTACCTGCATAATGTGCAGGCTGATCTTCATCTACTGTGTTGGAAAATTAGCATGTAAACTCACTTTGACAGAATAGTCATCTTGTTCGATGTTAATAAGGCAGGATAATAATTAATAAATATTTCTTCTAAAATCCAAATTATCATTTAATTATGATACCCTGAATGACTTGAGGTCCACATAAAGGAATGGATTCGGATAATTTAAAAGTGTAAGGTTTTACGATCATTAATACCAACTTGTACAACATCAAGAGATTCTTAATTGTATTCATGCAATACTTGGAGCATCTTGCAAACATAAAAGGAAAATAAACTATTTTGTTAATGTTCCAGATTATATTCAAGAAGACAGAACATCAGCTACATCCCATTTAGCTTAGGATAAAAACACCATAAAAAACCTAACAATCTTAATCATTGTGTGTTTCACATATTTTCTTCAACTAATGAAAAATGAATAGTGTAGATAAATTACAAACTTCTGTCATGAGAATCTGAGAGAAGTTAATTACTGCTGGGTATCCAATACAGATGAATCATAGCAAAAAAGACAACATTACATGTACATTGTATGGTGGGTAAAGTTTATGTTTTTGAGTAAAATTTAACCACTAAATTAATAATTAAAAACAACTTTTTCCACAAATGAGATGCTTTTTTGATGAATAAACTTCCAAACACCACAAAAAGTAAAACTATATGTTCTTTATTAACCTTGAAAGTTTAGAATAAATGTAAATACGTAAAGCCATTATTTTTATTAGTAACAAATTCCTGTGAATAAAATAAATGAAAAGAAAACAAAATTGGATAGTGAAACTACCCGCCATGACCATACTACTTCACCCTTTACTCCATATGTACACTTTTTGTCACATGTTGGAATATACTGTGCCATGCCATCTGATCAGGATTGAGGTTGTTTGCTTTTAGATTCATTAGGTTATTTCTGACCAAGACGTGACCAGGGCCCAAGATCATAAAACTATGTTTTGAGATCAGTCTCAAATCTCAAGGATCTGATTGGCTGAAATTGTGACTGGTGCCATTTCAGCCAATCAGATGCTTGAGATTTGAGACTGATCTCCAGATTTAGTTTTATGATCTTGGGCACAGTGCTGATACAGATCAGACCACACAGGTGTGCTGGCTGATCTGGAACTACACTGGCTGCACATGCATAAAAAATGCATACAATGGAGTAAAGGATTAACACTATCTTGTCACATTAGTGCAAAAAAAACCCAGTATAAATGCCATTATAATAAGGGATTCTACTGTTTTCTGCATTTAGTGACAATCTCACCTCATCAGTTAAACAACAGAAACTGTGGCCATTCGTATAATATCCCCACTCACTCGGCTAAAACACAGATTTCATTCCACTTATTTTTAAATATATTTATGAATTTGTTTACTGCCTAATATTTTGACAGTTTTCTTTGTATTTGTATGCTCTAGCAGGATAATACAAATGGTGTGGATTTAACTTCCCAGTCTATGTGATCACAACAGCTAAAATTGATTTGAATCCTTCTTCTTGTCAATCAACCATCAACTCTGTACAGATTTTAACAGTGATAACTCCTATAATATTGCATTGAACTCATAAACACTTACTGCTGGCAATGGTATGAAGACAAAAAACAATAAGCTATCAAATAGATGGTATTTGTTGTATTTGTTAAATAGCATTCTTGTTTCGGTATATACAACTATACAAAAATGCCAGAAAATTGTATGTGCATACCTTTTTATATAATCCACTTGATCACCAAAAAATTATGTAAAGCTATAAATTATACTATGCTTTTTTGTTTTGTTTGTTTTTTTGTTTTTTTAGGGGTAGGGGGTGGGGGTGGATGACATGATATAAAAGAGGTTGATATTAAGAACTGAGCAATTCTGTCAATAAAATCAAGCTTGCAGACTGCAAATACAAGATTTGTAGACTAATAACACCTACCTTGTGTTCTTGCAATATATTTCCAAGCTGAGCTGCCATTTCTTCAGGATTTTCCAATAATTCCTCTTCCTGTTCTAGGATTTCTTCTGCTTGGTTCAACCAGTCACCAAACTTGCCAAGCTTTCCTGGCAAGCTTGCGTCCAGTTTCCATAACCAAAGTCGTGTTTGTCTCTTCACTTTATTCCATACCTCTTCAAGAGGCGCAAATGTTTCTGGGGTTATTTTCACAGCTTTACCAGTCTTTACTTTTTCTTCAAGTTTATCATATATTTTTCCTTTAATGTCCACTTCTGCTTTAAAAGCTAAATAATCCTATAAAGAAAAACAAATTTCATATTAAAAGTAATATACCAATGTGTATTACATATTTTTAAACAGATTTATTTGTGCATTATAAAATCGGCCAGTCTCTGGCAGAATGACCCTTGTCATATTCTTAAAATTATCATATACCTTCTGGTGTGGGAGTGTAACAGCACCCGTTATATATTTTTGATATATAACTAGTTATATATCGTAGCCGAATCACTATTCATCTGCGTTATCAGCGACCAGAACTAATTTATGAAAATGACTTACTTTTGCCACCTGACCACTTCAGGCAAGCAATCTGCTTCTAAAAGAACCTTAAGCATCCCTTATATTGAGAATATCCACAGAAAATATAACTTTATGACATCTTCCTTACTCTGTGAGACAGCAATCGCCGAAAGTATATGATGAAATTCAACAACAGCAACAAAGCCATTTTCATATTGTTTAAATCGAAAACAAAATGACCCAGACGCTGACATTGTTTTCAGCCTAACATCCTAGGTGTTATCTTACAACATCCTCGGAACAAAATAAAAACACTAGAAACACATTTTTAAATCCAAAATATGAGTTTACATCCAGCAAATGTCAATGTTGTCATATGCCGCTAAGAAAGTTTACACAAATGACGTCATACAGGAGATCGATTTATTTAATAAAACACAACTTCAGAAGCCTATAACTGGTATATTCTTTTGTCTAGACTCTATTGCAGTTAATTTTATTTATTTTTTTACTTGTTTTGGAAAATGGGAAAACGGTAGGATAAATTCTTTGGAGGACTAGCTTATGTATTACTCGATAGGATTGAATTACACACGTTTTAATTTCGCTCTACTAGGCGATAGAAAGGGACAATTCGTGGATTTTGCTCGTTTTTCAGGGTATGTGATAAATAGAATACATCATTCGTGTTCATTTTATACTGAAATTATTAAACTCGTCATCTAAATCGATATAAAACTCGGCAAAAGCCTCGTTTTATATCGATTTAGACGACTCGTTTAATAATTTCAGTATAAAATGATCACTCATGTTGTATCCTCTATTTGTTGGGTGCTTAGTCCCATTGTCCTAACTTCTATGAAACAGCAAGTTTGTTCTAGATGAGATAATGATGAACAAATATTAAAAGAAAATTATTCCTGATGATGATTGATGATGATATGAAGGGAGGAGATTACCATGTATTCCTGCTGTCTGTCTGTGACAGGTTGTTCTACAATCTGTAGCACTTCCTCCGCCTCAGTTGTGCACCATGTCATCAGTTCCTGGTAGTCGGCCATTTCCTGCTCAGCAGGAGTCTTGATCTTCTTCCGTAACTATCAGGGGAAAAACCAGGACATAATTAGTAAAAATATATCCGCTACTGAACAACAAAAATCTCGAACTTAGAATTTAGAATCTTCCAAACAAATACAATTAATCTCAAACTTAACTGTATCAAGATTTCTGAACATTTTCATTATTAGTATTTCCTTAAACATATTTTTGCACAACATGTCTTTTTTCTGCTAGATTTTCTATCTATTTGCTGCTCAAAATGAAGGCAGTTTGATAAAGCATTCAATTTACACGATCAGAAAAATATGTAATGCACTTTTTTGATTTTTACAGCAAAACAATATTGCAGAAGTAATGTTATGCTTGGACTCCTGTGAAAGAATAACTTGCAGGTATTCTATAACTATCAAAGATCAAATTAACAGAAACAACATGCATGTCATTTGTCAAAATGAAATAAAGAAGTTACACTAAACATAGAGCCAATCAATTAGAAAGGAAGCAGGGCCCAAGATTGTAAAACTGAGATTAGAGACTAAGCTCAAATCTCAAGCATCTGATTGGCTGAAATCAGTAGCTTGAGATTTGATACTGGTTTACAGTTTCAGTTTTATGATCTTGGGCACTGGCCTATTTGGTCTGTTAGACAGTATAGTGTTTTAATATGGTCAGGGCTTTTTTTCACTGCCAGGGGAAGGGGCCCATGCTCTATAATTTTGGAGAAAATAGCGTGATTTTTTCTCTGAAGCGGAACAAAAAAACATGATGTAAAATTACTTTTTGGGGAAAACAGCATGATTTTAAAGAAATTTTGTGAAGGGGAAGTGGCCCATTAACGGCCCCTACTAAAAAAGGAAAAATATGAATCAAAACCTCTGGCCAGGTTGAGCTTAAACAAACAAAGGTAGCCTTAAATTATATCTACGTGCCACATGCATTATTGATATAAACAATACATACAGCAGGGTCCTCTCCTGCCTCAGGATAGGCCTTCAAGAATTGAGCAACATAAGTCATCACAGATTTCTCGTCCGGCTTGGCCACATCCACATCTGTAATAACAGTTTGATTATACAGAATAGGTCAATGTTCAATGCATTATGTTTGTAAGTTTACTATTTTTTATAATGCATAAGCCATTCTTTTCACTGTTCATATAAATACAGTATTAAATAACAGCAGTGTTTACAGAGCTGTTGTCGATCAAACTGCAAGGTCACCAGGGTCAAATATGGTCAACAATGTAAGTATACCTCAATTCTGCCAAAAGAAATATATTTTCATGGTGTGGCTGTATTATCCTTTTACTCTCTATATGTGAGTTTTATCTAGTGTGTGCAGATCCAGATCAGCTGGCACATCTGTGCTATCTGATCTGGATCTGCAATGTTAGCTTCTTGGGTCAGAAATAATCTAATGAATCTAAAAGCAAACAGTGTAGATCCTGATTAGATGGCACATCCATGCAAAATTCATATCTATGGTGTAAAATTTAGATAACGATAATTTACCTTCGGGATCAATAAGCCGGGCAATGCCAAGGTGGTTTTCGGCTGTGGAGAAAGCATTTTCTAGATTGACTCGTGCACTTTGTTTCTTCACCTGTTCCATGTCAACTAGGTCTGGACGGATTGTGTGAACCATGGCATTAAAGGCTAAGCCGTCTCTCCAACTCTTCCCAAAATCTTTTATCTCTATTCCATATCGCCTGAAATACATGAAAATAGCAGTTCCATTTTTTGGACAAGAATTTTTTTTCTGACAAAATGCATATTTCAGATACTGTAATTATTGTTCTTATACTTGTGAGCATAACATATTTTGGTTTTCAGTTAAGTTATATTTTCCAAGGTTTCTAATTTTGTGGTTTTTGAATTTTCATCAATACATTAATTTTAATATTAACCCATTCCTGGATAGATACACATTTTTACGCATGTGCGACCAGTGTAGATCCAGATCAGCCGGCACATCCGTGCCGTCTGATCAGGATCTGCACTGGTCGCATTTTGGTCAGAAATAACCTAACGAATCAAAAAGCGAACAGTTTAGATCCTGATCAGATGGCACGGATGTGCCGGCTGATCTGGATCTAAACTGTTCGCCCTAGCAATAAAGGTGTATCTGTACGGGAAAGGGTTAATAAATTATGCAGCAGTTTTGAAGTTTTTCATTGATCTCCTAATAAAATCCACAAAAATTAGTTTCCTGCAAAAAATTGGTGATTTTGCAATATAAATCTTTAAATGTGAATTTAAGTGTTTCTTTGCGTATAAAAGTAGGTTAGCTTGTACGAAGAAGTTCATTGCTCATTAATTCTTTCTATGTGTAATACAAACAAATCTTGTTGTGGTGCTACAACCACTAACTTACTTTGTGATGGCATTTTCTGTCCAGGCCAGTAGAGCTTTCTTAGCATTCATGCGGAACTTGTCGAGGGCGGACAGGGGCCTCTGTTCACTCTCGGTGTTCGCAGAAGATGCTGCAACCATTGTCTCTTCAATCTACAATCATCATGGAAAAAATTGTTATGTTGATGAAAATGTTACAAAACTGGCCTCATATTTAGACCTGTAAAATCAGTCTGTTGACTCAGGATCCAATAAATCAGTATAAACCTCGACACCATAGGATATGGCTGTTATCCATGGGTGAACATTAAAGATCCAGTGCCCAAGGTTATAAAACTGAGCATGGAAACCAGTCTCAAATCTCAAGCATCTGATTGGCTGAAATGGCGACTGGTCGCCATTTCAGCCAATCAGATGCTTGAGATTTGAGACTGGTTTCCAATCTCAGCTTTATAACCTTCAGCCCAGATCAGCCTGTCTAATCAGATCTACTCTATTTGCTTTATGATCCTTATTCTTTCTGACCAATAAGCGAACAGTGCTGATCTTGATCAGATGGCACTGATGTATCAGCTGATCTGGATCTACACTATTTGCACATGCGATAAAACCTGTATATCAGGAGTAAAGGGTTGACTGAGTCATCAACTACATGGGTATTTAGCTGATACTACTGACATTGGTTCGAAAACATTTTTAAACTGCTGGGAAACATATTGACCGTCATTTTTAATAAATCCCTTCAAACTGGCTCTCTCTTAAATAGCTTTTAGATAAACTTCTAAATATAATTTACAGATCTATGTTTCTTTAACTGGTGACTTAAGTTCCTGGTATACTCGATTCATACATATACAAACAGCTTATTAACATGTCCTGAAAACAGGTTCATTATAAATCTTTTGTGTTTTTATAGTCATTAAGAATCAAACAAGATGTAAGGCACAACAAGTCACCTTTATTGTCTAGTTTAACATGTACATTGTTGTAATGCTTATGAAATGAAATGGCACTTGCCAAAAGAAATAAATCACATACAATAAAAAGCATTCAACAAGGGAGTTAAAACTCTTGACTATTATTACTTAGACATCTTGGTGTTCACAAAATTAAAATATACATGCTAGGATTTACTTTATCTTTTTCCTCATGCATGAAGTGTGATTCTATACTTAAACATAAAATTTGTTTACAACAACATAATGTTCTAAATAAATTAGCGACCAACACCTTTATCTTTTACAGCTACAGATGGACTTCATACATAATTATCTAAACCATCTAAACATCCAACAACATTTATTTTGGTTCATACATGTACATAAAACATGCTTTTAGATTTCATCTACCCATCGTGTTAATACTGAAAATTTAATGTACTTGTGGCATGCTTAACAAAAACATTCTCCGAATATAAAACAAGGTATCCAATTTACCCTGAGCATTCGATCTAGGCTACTAAAATATTCTGGAACTGTCTGAATCTAAAAGGAATAATCCCAATCATTTCAAATGTCAGCTTTTATTACAAAACTTGCTTTTCAGTTACTTATTATAAAATAAAATTTGTTGTTCTAATATCCTAGTTCAAAGGAAACACGAATCTGCTGACTTTTGTTGAAAAGACAACAGACTTTTTTCATGTCCAAGATAGGATACTTTTTGCCACCATTAATGTGTTATGGATCTCTTGGAACAAATGTTTTCAATAACATTTCTCACATCAATAAAACAAGATCAACTTGTAATTTATAGAATATTTATTAAAATCTTAAAAAACATATTAAAATCTAAATAAAAAAATCACAGAACTGTTAAATTGTTAAATACTCTTGTTTTACCAAGGTTAATTATCAATTAAATTTAACCCTTTCCTCCATAATTATATACGCATTATTACACATGTGCGACCAGTGTAGATCCAGATCAGCAGGCACATCTATGCTGTCTGATCAGGATCTGCACTGGTCGCATTTTGGTCAGAAGTAACCTCACAAATCAAAAAGCAAAAAGTTTAGATCCTGATCAGACTACACGGATGTGCCGGCTGATCTGGATCTGAACTGTTCACCCATGCAATTAAGGTGTATCTATGGAGGAAAGGGTTAAACATTTAAAATTTACACTGAAAAATGCATAACAATTTAAAACCAGTAATTAATATTTTTTATCTTTATGATTTTTTATGATCTTTTATGATTTGTCACATAATTATAACCTACAAAAATGATAGGACTCATAGTAGACCAAAGAACATGTAAAATGTGTTCCTTACCTGGAAGTAAAGGATGATGGTCCAAATAAGACCCAGTACGATTGAAGCTTTGCCATCAGCTATGTCTGATACGTTGATATTTACAAGTTTGATCTGAAATGCAAGAATATTTCAATCTGTGATGAACAAGCTCGAAAATATATATGTCAAGACGTTTAAATCAAGCGCTTCACGATATTAACACTAAAAACTAAATAATCTCAATAATGTATGAAAAATACATGTATAAATAATTTTTTTGTTAAAAAAGTTATTTTTTCCATAAAATGCTTTAAAAATGTTAATAAAATGTATGAATTTTAAACTAGGACCAACTGAGGACTTATATAATATTGCACCACATATGGGAATGAAGTATAGGCACTGTTAACTAATGACTCTCAGGAACAGTGGAGCTTAATTCAATAAGAGACCTTTCATTAACTGAAAATGTTTCTCAAATGAAAAAAAATAAAATAAGAAAATTTTAGCAACAGCCTGTACAACCACTACTGGGCTGAAAGTTATAAAACTGAGTTTGGAAACCAGTCTCAAATCTCAAGCATCTGAAATGTGACCAGTCGCCATTTCAGCCAATCAGATGCTTGAGATTTGAGACTGGTTTCCATGCTCAGTTTTATAACCTTGGGCACTGGTAAGAAACCGAGATGATTCACAACCACATGATGTTATGATCTTAGACTGTCCTCTACAGATGACATCATATATTCTGACACTTTGACCTCATGATCCTGACATTATTAGATAACAATTCTACACATGACACCATTTAAATAATGACACCTTTTCCCATGTATTGTATCATCATGATTGTCTACACATGACATGTGGAAACTCTAAACTACACACTATGAACCCAAGAAACTCTGAAATCATTACGGCACAAAGAAACTCTAAATGACATCAAATTCTAAATGAAATCAGTACGAAACCATGTTCCTTTACATATTCAAACTCTTTACAAAAATCATAAACTCTTCATTACATGATTTCATAGTTGGTAAAACTGGCATCATGGAAGCCTGAATATAAGACCATGGTTTCCTGAATTTGCCATCATGATCCATCACATTGGAAAAATGATTTTACACATCCCACTCTAATAATCTACTTATGATGTTGTTTTTATGTACATGAGATGATCCCCAACAAAATGAGATGCCATGACTTTCTACCTATTTAGTTATTTACATTTATACCTCATGTCCATGTTTACCAGTCTTCAAGAAGAAAGAAATCTTTTCACAATATATGACATCTTGTGTGCATGACAAACTGGTGTGTTTATCTGAGCATGAAATTCTGCCTTTTTCTCATGGAAAATTCTGCATCACGGACTCCTTCCCATTCACCATTAATTTATATAATGTTTGGGAATCCACATTGCTTTTCTGCAGTTTTGAGCTAAGGCAGTATTTCAACAATCACCTGGGTAGAACCACCAACCTATTGCAAGCTAGCTAGATAGCTCTCTCGCTGGAAGGATCACACTCCGTTAAGACTTGAACACATAGTGGTGAGCAGCATTTCAACAATGTTGAAGTCCTGCTAGACTGTGAAAGCTTCATATCTGCTCGAATCTGAACTAAGCAGACTGAAAAACAGCCAAGCTAGCCCAATGCTTTCCTGTTGTTTCAAGAGAAACAGAATCTATCTTTGAATGACTCTTAAGTTAATGAATGGCTTCGATATGTCACAGACAATACAGGGGTGGATCCAGAGGGGGTCTGTGGGGTTAAGTTACAGTAAGCAGTATTTATCTTCTCAAGGGGAAATTGGTCAGAAAGTTGAAAATTATCATGTAACCCTAAGACTGGTCTTTCTGCAAATCCTGCATCCATCGGGGCAATGTTTACCTTTTTGCTCTCCAGGAACTTGAGGGCTGTAGACAGGTTACTGACATAGTGAACACGCTTCAACTTGCCTGTCTCCATCGGCTGAAATGTACATGAATATTTACAGTCATACCCAATACATAGACTTTATTTCAATGATACCAAAGTTGTAGAAGACTATAAAAATATTTGTTGAAAAGGTAACAAAACCCTATACTGCATATATATGCATATTAACGTGTGTGCAACCAGTTTAGATCCAGATCAGTCAGCACATCCGAGCCATCTGATCTGGATTTGGTCAGAAATAACCTAAATAATATAAAAGTGAACAGTGTAGATCTAGATCTGATTGCATGGTTGTGCCCGCTGATCTGGATTTACACTGTTAACCCATGCAATAACAGTGTATCTATGGAATAAAGGGTTAAAAGCAATCTTGATTGTTGGACAATTTAGAAAGTGATTACATACTAAAACAGATGATACTGCTTTCAGTTTGCCACAAAAACAACTATGTAGTATAAAAATATTTAACATAAAAGACAAAGCTTTGACAAAATGATCAGTACTAATTCTCTTATCACATCTAGTGGCATTCAGATGTCCTTTGACGAGTTCTTACTTAACCCTCAATACACAATACTATCAGCAGAAATTCTGTGCACTTTGGACTACTTCCAAACCTCGTATTTAAATTACGTATTTAAAATATGGCTGCAAAATAAAACCCTAGCGGTACAACCATTACTACCACATTCATCTAGATTATTGCTTTATTCAAAGATTTATTATAGGTCAAAAGATGAAATATTATAACCATATTTAGGAACAATTAACAACAGGCTTTTAGTCAATTCATATATGAAATTGGTCAATTTAATACAATTAGCGTGTTTTAACTTGTCAAATTTTTTGGAGCGATAACAGTATATTGGCAATCAGTAGATAATAATGCCCAATGTTCGAACTTCACAATTTTTCAATTAAGCACTTATACGGTAGAATAAACAGACATAACTACAACATACTTTCTCTCATAAAATTACAGCAATTACCCAGTGCTGTATATTGGATTTTTCCCCTCTTCAATCCATTTTGATTGTATTTGCATGTAACTGTTTTTCATTACAATCAATCTCCTCCCATCAAAACAAATACAGGAGGTAGTTTGTCTGACTTTGTCATGTTTCTCCTCACCTCCACAAATGATACAGCTTACATAATAATTCATTTCTTAGTTTATTTGCAAAAGTAGGTGTTTCAAATCATTTGAGGTATTGCGCCATTTGTCTATGGCAAAGCAATGACAAAGGGCGCAATACCTTAACCCTTTTACATTTGACTAATTTGTGAACAATGCAGATCCAGATCAGTTTGCAAATACACATATTATGATTAAGGTCTACAATGTTTGCTATTTATTTAATTTATTTATTTAATATATATCTGTATAACATCACAGACCAGCTCAGATCAATGTTATGGTGAGACCATTTAATTAACTGAGAAGATTCAGGTAGGAAAATGACTAGATAAACATCCTACTTTCCTGGGTTTATGACCAATACCAGCTCCCTGCATGAAACTTACACCTTTCAAAAAACACCAGGCTTCAGAAAAATAACCATTCATCTATTAAAGCAATTAAGTGACATAACATCCAACAGTGTAGACCTTGATCAGACTACAAAAATGCCTGTTCTGATAAGGGTCTACACTAGCTGCAAATTTGACAATTGCTAAGCACTTAAAGAGTTTAAGTCCGACAGCTATTGTCCCTCTAGGAATTCAAATGCACGGCCCATGCAAGTGCTCTGTTCTCCCTACTGCATTTGCCGGCTAGAACATTTTTCTAAAAACTGAGTGTAAATCAGGGGCTAAGTGCAAAACTATACTATCTACTTAATATTTCTATATAGGATAGAAAAATTTCACCACTTAGCCCTTGGTTTTCAATAACCCAGAAAACTCATTCTACCTTGGCTAATATTATAGTAATATTGAGTCAAACAACCAAAGCATACTGGTGAGTCAGGTTCAGTGACTTCTACATTATCAATCACTCATGAAAGGTTTTGAAATGGACAACCAAATTTTCATAACAATCAAACTCGTAGTGATATTTATTAAAATCTTTGCATTAATCATCTTGTTTGGCAGACTTCTTCATGAGAAACCGATACTGTTTAAATATTTATAAACCGTCCTCCTATCTTGTTAGGTATTCTTAAGAGTAGTCAACTGGAAACCTTCAATCGTCAAACAGCTTTTACCGTATCGTTATGATCAGCACTAAATCTTTCATCTACTTCTTATTTAAGAAACTAAATTGCAAATATTGAACAATTTATAAATTCTTGCAGGGAAAATGACATCTTTTGTAACCATAAAACTGAAATTCATCTGCATCTTGTGGATGAACAGTGGTATAGGATTAGAGAAAAAGACTACAGATCCACCAAAATTGAAGGTTCAAATCCCACCAAGGATGAGAATCTTCTGCAAGTTCCTTAATCCACTGGTTGCAAGTAGCTTTCAGTTATTTGTCCAGTTGTCAAATCAGATTATTCAAATAAGTGGAGTATTCAAATATGCGCAGCTAACAATTCTGTCCAAGTTCCACAAAAAACTGTATTTTTTCTTGATACAGGTTTCAACTGATAAAGGAGTCATTGCATATGATTAAATTTGAAAAGAAAAGTTAAAATAAATTAAAACTAATTAAATTGAATCAAAATAGTCTTAATTTTTGCTTTTTCTTAGTCAACTGGGCATTAGTTTATTGTAAGCATTTGTGGCATCTTGCTATTGCAAAAAGGAAGGTATCACAAGAATTATATATTTAGACTGGAAAAATGTTCCAGAAGTGTTATAAATGTCTGAAAATCAAGGCTTATAAACTGTTTACATAATGGATTAACAGTTAGTAGAATATTGACCAAACTTTCCTCAAATATTTACAAGGCCATGAGGGTTAAGCAAAATCACTGACCAGTTAATTGGTTAAACATTACAAGCTTGTGCTTTTATAGAATGCCATTTAATTTTGCCGATATCCTAAATTAGAACCACCAATCTTATCACATAGGGCCATTGAACCTTACAACCTATTTATAATTATTTATAGAACAGTCTTTTAACCCTTTCCTCCATATATACACATTTTTACGCATGTACAAGTGTAGATCAAGATTAGCCGCATATTCGTGCCATCTGTTTAAGATCTGCACTGGTTGCATTTTGGTCAGAAATAACCTAACAAATCATAAAGCGAACAGTGCAGATCCTGATCAGCATGGATGTGCTGGCTGATCTGGATCTACACTATTCGGCCACGCAATAAAGATATGTCTATGGAGGACATATCTTTATTGCATGGGCAACCAGTGTAGATCCAGATCAGCCGGCACATCAATTGATCAGGATGTGCACTGATCGCTTTTTGATTTGTACGGCCAATTATGCAGCTAATCTGGATCTACACTGGTACATGCATAAAAATGTGTATATATGGAGGAAAGGGATTGGCCAGGTGTGGATCCAGAGATGTTGTAAGTGGGGTTGCTCAAACACCCTTTGGGAAGCAATTTTTTTTTCATAGTTTTTTAGCCAGATAGTTAGAAATTATCATGTAACTAACCAGAGAATCCAAATGAACCCCTTATCTGGACATCATGCATCTGACCTTGTAGACTATCCACCAGTTCAGTCAATTTTAATCCATTTGTTGAAAAATAAAATTTGAAATCTACTCCCTTTTTATAAAACTCTGCCCTACACCCAGCAGCTTCCCTACACTAAACATCAGTCACTAATTTACAATATCAATATTATTTTTAGGGGTCCAGTGCAACTGATCTATGCACTTCCTCTCAGATCATTATCCATCTGCTATGTATGAAGCCATTGATAATTGATACTTGATCAGTTTTCGTTTGATCAAAATTCTGAAGCCAACATCGTGTTTCAACTTACTAGCTTCTCTCCGGAAAGGACCTCAAGAAGTGATAGAAGTACCACGCCATCTTTGATGTCCTCGAACAAATTCTCTACTTTCATAGGAGGTACTTTCTGCAAATACATAAATACACACATATGTTAACAGTTGTGTAGTGATGCTGTATAATTAATTAACACATCTTTTCATTTCCATCAGTGTCTGAAATGAAATCATAATAATAGGCCACATTTCTTTTCTTCTAAGGTTAATGGATAAATAGAAACAATAGACAACATCAAGGCAGTCATACATTTTTTTAAAATTGATATGCCATTAAAAAAAATGTTGGTTTCTGACACAAAATATTTTTTTACTTAATGAACCAAAATAAACAAACTGAATTTTATCAATTTACAGAGGTAGAACAAGTGGTGTTTCTGTGTGTTTGCTCCATTCCTTTTTTTTGGGCAGCAATATTTGATTTTCATGGGGATTTTGGCCAGAAAGATGGTAATTATCTTGTAACTACCTGCACAAACAATCTTTCTGGAAATCTTCCATCCGATCCTGATTTCAAGATATTTTTAAAATATGAGTTTCAACAATAATTATTTGAATATACAATTTATTCAAATAAAGAACAGTGGAAATATTTGTTCAGGTAGTTTAGTTTAATCAAAAATAAAAAGCGCAAACAATGTTTGTAGAAGGACTAGGTATCAAATTATTATTGATGGGCAGGATTTCAATCAATACTTCTCAAACATTAACAGGCTGAAGAGTGTCTGTATGCTATAACTTTGGCTTTGCAATGCTATTAGCTTCTTATGTTTTATATGTTTCTGTGCTTTTGCATGCAACGTTGTTGAGCCAATGGGTGGGTTGGAGTTATTTCACCAAGACAACTTGTCATTGTTTTGTGATTCGAGAACCTGTTGGGGCAAGTGTGAGGTTGGTGCAACCTAGAACCTGGTTTAAACCCCCAGTGGCAAATTGTTTTGCCACTGACCGTTCCAAAGTGGTAACCCCTCGGGTTCTCACTTTCGTTAATTGTTTGTGGCGTCCATTTTGAAATTGATTATTCATAATTGTAATACCATGCTCTCTTTTCTCTACTGTTTGGCTGTGTGGGGAGGCTGTGTCTGCTGGATGTGGCCATCCCTGATATGCATATTTCACGTTTTGCATTTTGAAACACTTCATCACCGTTTATTCCATGGCTATGACTTTTATCCCATGTGTAACCAGTGTAGATCCAGATTAGCCTGCACATATTGCACAGTCTGATGGTGTAAATGACATGTCAGATTGTTATTTAACCCTTTCCTGTTTAGATACACCTTTATTGCTAGGGCAAACAGTTTAGATCCAGATCAGCCGGCACATCTGTGCCGTCTGAACAGTTAAGATGCAGATCAGCCGGCACATCTGTGCCGTCTGATCAGGATCTAAACTGTTCGCTTTTTGATTCATTAGGTTATTTCTGACGAAAATGCAACCAGTGCAGATCCTGATCAGACGGCACGGATGTGCTGGCTGATCTTGATCTACACTGGTCGCATATGCGTAAAAATGCGTATCTATCAAGGAAAGGTTTAACAAGAGTGAAGTATACTTTGTGAAGCACCACCGTCAACAAGTGGTCCCACAGGTCAACAAAACCACTTCATCATAGACGCAAGTTCAAAACTAGACTTTTTGTAAATTAACACACATCTAATTACAATGACACAAACAAGACCAATTGTGTCAAAACGCTGCATGATACCTTATGAATTAACTGTTATTAGGTAGATAATTTAGACAAAATATATAACTGATATGTCCAGCTGATACAAGCCAGTCTGTGCAGTTGGTCACTGACCCTTGTACAAGGTGTTGCATAAAACACCTGTTGGACAGGTTTATCTGTCCCTTCCTTTGATGATGTGTTGTTTTACAGCCTGGTGGCTGTCATGGTGTGTAAACTGCAGATTGCTATCAGTACTAACTGTCAGATAATGGACATCTCATCATAACTTACCCTGTTCTGACATTAAGGATTCACAACAGTACATTGCAATGGAAATACATAAAAACACTAAGTAATTCGATTTACTTGTTACTGTAATTTTATTTAAAACCAAAACAGCTCAATTATCCTTGATCATTGGAGGTAAATGTAGAAATACTGATAAAAATATTTTTTAGACAAATTTATTAACAATTATTTTTTGTTTTCATATGTTGTTGTTTTTTTGGGGGGGTTTGTTTCTTTTTTCTGTTTTTTTTTCCAAGTTCTTTTTTTATAAACCCATTGCTTATTCTGACATGAAAACAACACAATCATTATTATTCAAAGATTATCGAAATGGAAAAATAGTAAGCCAGTATGAATTACCTTGAAATTTTATCTTGCACTTATTATACTTTATGCATAGAAGCTGCATGAAAACAATTTGAAAACAGTTTTAATTCAAAGAATCAGAATAAAATTCTGGTAGTATTTAAACAGCAATAAACACCTCAGTAGAGAACATCTGGTTCTTGTGAAGTCAGTGTGGGGTAAATTAGATCTGATAAGATTATAGTACCTAGGCACACTTTCCTCATTAAAATCTCCCATCCATTATATTGTTCTAATGAATGAAGCACTGCTCTGTTGGCCTTGATCACACCCCAGAAAACTTGTTACCCTTATGAAATTGCAATAATGTTTTGTTCGATACAATATGCAATTCTGTCTGGGAACCAGTCTACTATCTCAAGCAGCTGATTGGCTGAACATGGGCACCAGCCTACTATCTCAAGCAGCTGATAGGCTGAACATGGGAACCAGTCTACTATCTCAAGCAGCTGATTGGCTGCATATGGGAACCAGTCTACTATCTCAAGCAGCTGATTGGCTGAACATGGGAACCAGTCTACTATCTCAAGCAGCTGATTGGCTGCACATGAGCTCAGTCTCCGAACTGACCATTAAAATATCTGCATTTTGAGACTGGTCTACAGTCTATGTTTTATGATTTTGTCATTTGCGTTGCTTAACAGCAATTCTTTTAAATGCATAAGAGAAACTGCTTATAGATGACGAATGTATTGAGTTGTGCAGCTGTATTTCTGCTAAAGCCTGATGCTGCTGATACAGAAACACTTAGAATGATTGCAATCTTTATAAACAACCACTTTGAAGACAGGAATACATTTGAAACCTGGATCCCAAAGTCATAAAACTAAGACTGGAAACCTGTCTCAAAGCATAACCTGATTTGTTAGTTTGGGGGACTGGGCTAAATTTCAACCAATGTTATCTGCTTCAGATTAAAGAACGTACTCCAGTTCAGTTATTATCTTGGACAATGAAGTTTAAGGAGCAAACTTCACCATTCATTATCCATGACTAATTATAAGGATTTTCTGTGCACCTTAGAAATCCTGGACCCAAGATCATAAAATTATGATTGGAGACCAATCTCAAATCTCAAGCATCTGATTGGCAGAAATGAAGATCTCTAGATCTGCTTACCTGTTTAAGATATGTGTTCATCCAGTTTGTAAATGTTTTCTTCTGTACTCTTTCTTGTTCATCTGAAAATATAACAAGATGAGATCTTGTAACCAATTTATTTGAAACACCTCAATAATTAATCAACCCATTTCTCCATATATTTGGTTTTTACTGCATATGCATCAAGTGTAGATCCAGATCAGACAGCACAGAGGTGAACTGGTTACTTCTTGGTCAGAAATAACTATATCAATCAAAAGCAAACAGTGCAAATCGTGATCAGATGGCATGAATGTGCCAGTTGATCTGGATCTACACTATACATCCAGAAGATATCAGCCATATCCCATGCAGTAAGTGTTATATTATTTTATTCCTTCAGAAAATAGATGCATCAAATCAATTGCCAGAGTATATTATGACAGTGCCATGACAGCACAGAATGACATGGTGTCATCAATTGATCTTCTATAGCAGCAATGTGAATTCATTTCATCAATCCAGCAAGGAAACAGTATAACATAAAACAGCAGAAACCAGTAATGAAAACTTCTCATGCAAACACTCCCATGCTGCTTGCAGCCACCTACTCTCAACATTAAAAACAGCAATTGCAGAAATCAGACTCAAAAGGATGAGGAATAACATTCCATCTTTGGATTAAAGTGTGTGGGCCGCTGTGTCAACATTGCAAGAAATACACAATCGTGTAATATGTAAATTTTCTAGATAGCCTCTAAGTAAAATATGCCAGACCTTTAGTACCTTCTACTACAAAATTCTAATTCAATTAGATTTTGACCCAGCTAGCAACCTCCATAAACACCTGTTGCACTGCAGCACTTAACAAGGCCCCCCCCCCCCCGACCATTTTTTTGGTCATGTTAGAATTGCTGCTCCAATTAAAAGATGCTGTATTTTACTTCCAAATTAAGTTTTGCTGTCAATCTTTTTTTGCTCTTTGTTTATTCCCCTTGTGGATGTTGAAACAATAACAAAAGGTGTGGCTTAAAATAAAGCAACCAGAAGGACCGTGATAAACAATGAACAATGTTCTGTCAATTATTCTTCCCGCACTACTTCTCAACGAAAATATCAGTCGCCGCGCATCATGTTTGATGTTTTTTGGTTGCAAGCCAAAATCGAACTAAATCAAAATTTTTAGTAACTGCCCATTGCAAACTATGATAAATTATGATGCACTTTTTAGTGTAGGCTGGATCCCCCAGTTAGAGCAATATCAAGAAAGTTAATATACATTAACTGTTTCTCTCTCAGTCTGAAATCAATCACCAGTTCCTGCAATCAATCATACTACCGACTGCTAATGTTTGCTGGTTCTGCCAGCATGATCAGCCTCACCCTTACATTAGCCAAAGTACTTTATTTGTAACCTTGATCTACATTGGATGTTTTCTTTGGAAATTAATTTACGATAATTTGGTAAACATCACATTATCAGGTAATAGGGATTTATACCCAACCTGTTTACCTAATAATTAATAACAAAATAAAGTTCTACAGAGGTCAGTACTCAAGGTTCTGTATTAAGTGTAATGTTCTATATAATGTTCAAATAACAATTAGTATGATCACTGTATACTTATATACATCAGACACTGAAATGTTAAGAAAATTATTTCAAATCAATTTAGAAAGACTTACAAAATAAAAAGCAATTAAGTGAAAGGTCGAGTAACATGAATGATCCAAGAAAGCAAAAGCACACTACTACTTTGTTGATTTCATTGTGGTAGCAATACAGTACAGATCGGGAGTTTTTTACATTTTCCTCGCGCCCTCTGCGGACCCAACTCGATTAGCACGTATTTTCGCGGAGGAGAAACGCGGGGAATGCCCAAGCGGACCTTGTAATTCAGCGCGGACTAACGCAACAGCTTATCTTCACAAAATCTGTGCCGGAGGAACTCCGCATAGTGTGCCGGTGATACCCAGAGTTTTCTGCAGGATTTGTAAAGAAGTTCTACCATAAATACAATAAATTATCATATATATCTACCTTCCTTTGATATTCTCCATGGGAAGTATAACTTTCTGACATCTTGTTTATTCCGTAAGATAGCAATACGCCGATAGTCTATGAATCATTTTGAATGATGAAATTCAACAACAGCATCAAAGTCATTTTCATTTCGATAAAATCGAAAACAAAATGACCCAAACGCTGACATTGTTTTCAGAACATCGTCGGTCTGATCTTAAAACATCCACGGAACAAAATAAAACACGAAACACATTTTCAATCCAAATTATGATTTTATATCCAACAAATTTCAATGTAGTCATATTCCGCAATGAAAGTTTACACAATTGACGTCATGCAGAAGACTATCTATCTAGACTCCAGCGCAGTTAAATTCATTGATTCGCTCATGTATTTTCCTCTAAATATTTTTTTTCAGGGATGTATTGAAAAAAAATTTCACCTGTTTTTAAACAACGTTTACATGGTTAAAATGTTAATTTTTCTTTCGTTTTTTTTTTTGGTTCTCGGACGCTATTAGTGTAAAGCTAATGCTAGTTGTTTTAACTGAATGCTGAAATAATTATGTGCTGTAAAAGGTAAGCTTTCCAAATTCGTTTATACTAATTTCAGAAACAAAATTCAAACTACGTTTCTTTCAGTCAGAGGCTTCAATTTCTGATCTGTAGGTGAGGATTATATTTTGATTGCTGATGCAACAGCTACGAAAGGAATTTTAAAGATATTGATAAGGATATATTCGCTTCTGTAAGTTTTGTGTTGTTTGTTAATTGTTTTGAAGGACATATCTGGGAATAAAAATAAAGCATGCATAAGCGAACTCTCATTTAAGTGTGCGAACATTTCTTCAAATTTGATTTACAAAATGTTCGTCCATCTTATCGCTCATTAAAAGTGCACTATATTACATATCAAAAGGATTCCTAGCTGTAATTATTTTAAAGACTTCATAGTATGCAAATCGTCGCCTTATTATTACAATGTTCTAACTTACTTTTTTATAGTTTGGAGAAAATCGTCTTCAAAGTTTCAGATTTCTCTAAAACCTTCATATTCCACCGAATTTGCTCAGAAAAACAGCAGCGTGTGTGTTTTGATGAAGTCTATAAATTACATGAGTTTGTGTTTAGTCTTTATCTTTAACTTTTTAAAAATTCTCTACTTTCGGTTTAACCTAACCAGTGTTCTTGGACTAACCAGTACTAACCATTATTTTCTCCGCAAGTAACTCGTCGCCTTATTATTACAATGTTCTAACTTACTTTTTTACAGTTACTTAGAACAGTGTAATCCTTACACGAGTGTGAATAAACCACAAGATAGAACATTGTGTGATTGGGAATTTTAAAAACTAAAGTGAATCAACCAATTCTGAAACCATATTCAGATAGGTCTTTTTTCCACGATTACAACGGTATAAAAATCTCATTTTTCGAAAAATATCACTTAGAACATTGTAATAATAAGGCGACGAAATGTGTGAAAAATCATAAGAGATGAAAAGTTGTCATGTAGACAAACTGCGATAATTGGTGATTACATGTTCGCCAAAAAATAACTCAGCTATTGTTTACAAATATTGATGACCGAGATTATTGACACTTCCGAGCGATAATTTCAGAACCGAAAATTATAAAGGTGTTATTTAAACAAATTAATTATCTGCCTTCAGTGATTTATTAAAATTTAGTATTTTTATGTAAAGAAACGTCATACTAATGGATTTTTGCATCGACCAGTCCTCCGTGCTCCTCCGCAATTATACTCGGCAGGACGCAGCGTTTTAGCTACGGGCAGTCCTCGGAGGAAAAAACGCGGCGATTGAGCATGGTCCGCGTTTGAACACGGACTTAAACAGTCAGGTCCGCGATGGTGAGGTCCGCGGAGTTGCGCGGACTTTGGTTGGAAACACCCTAGCTGTACTGTATATATATGCGGTAGTTTAGTAATATCGGAATCAATAATCACAAGGACTCACTGATATGAAACTTTGGGCATGGAATACTCTCAACCACATGTTCAATATTAGATTCCCCGGAAAGAAATAACCTTACAACACAATACAGCAGGCATTAATCCATTCACAGGCTACCATTGACAGCTAGGGAGATCAAGCATGTGGAGGTACTTCAGCTTTCACTGAACTTGTCAAATACAAAGCTTGCAAAGTCGGCCTGTCATTCCAGTTCTCAATAAGGTAATAACAGCAACACCAATCACATTATCAATTATCTGCCATGCAGAATTCAGTGGAAGCCAATGTCCTGCAATAATTAAAGCCTTTAACAGTAAGAATTGGATTAGGTTGTCTGAACAGAGAAAAGTTTTTTCCACTTTTAGGGAGAAGTCAACAAGGATTTCGCCTTTCTGTATGAAATATAATTATAAAGAAAAACTTCTCCCTTGGCTGAGCAGAGAGGAGAAGCTCTGGACATCTGGGGACTATACTACCGAGTCTCCCTCTAAGCCATTCTCTGTACAGTAAGAGTACTAGCTTGCTTGTGAGGAATGCAAGTTAGATCTGGGTATAACACACAAATTATTTATGAATGAAAGTCGAGTGAATTTTTAATGAATGTAGTAAATGCTTCTACACAACTGGGTTGCCAGTCGTTGAACATTTAAATGTATTTTTCAACACTTCCAATAAATCAACTGGCAGAAATACAAAGAGATCCATGCATTATTAGTAAATGTATAACAGCTCAATGTATTTTCTGACACATCGAGCATAGAATTCAGAAATGCTCCAATTACTTCTATAAAATATTAATGACCTTGTCATAGACAATAATTCTGCCCAACAGCAGTTTTAACGATCTATTTGATATTGCGATTTCAAGTGTTCTTTTTATGTAAAACAGCTTTTGAAGAGCTTCAAGGTAAAATTTCAAGTTTATTTATTTAGAACTTCTCTAGCTACATCTAAGACTGCGAGAAACATGCTTACTTATGATTATGAAACCTTAACCCCCTGGTTTAGCTCTTAAACATGCTAAAGCAAACACTGTATCGGCTTGGTATTCACATGTGCGTTACTGCTTGTGAAGTCTGCACGTGACTCGCATTTTTAGAGCCAATCAAAATATGTGAAAAACTTGCTAATTTAATGTAATTAAGATTTAAGTAATACATCAGACGGCAGAAAAATGCAAATGAAAATTTTATAAAATTCACATTTTTTTCTAATATTTCTGTACTATTCTTTATCAATGTTATAAAAAGAAGCCAGTGGGATATGAGGGACTAATTTAAAACATGACACTTAAAATATAATTTTAACCTGCAAGATGATGAGAGCTCAAATTTAACCCTTTCCTCCATAAATACACCTTTTTATGCATGTGCTACCAGTGTAGATCCAGATCAGCCGGCACATCCATGCTGTCTGATCAGGATCTGCACTGGTCGCATTTTGGTTAGAGATAACCTAAAAAATAAAAAAACAAACATTTTAGATTCTGATCAGACAGCACGGATGTGCCGACTGATCTGGATCTGCACTGTTCGCATATGCAATAAAGGTGTGTCTATGGAGGAAAGGGTTTAGCAACATTAATGATATTTTGAATGTTTAAAAAGATTAAAATTAACCCTTTACTTCATAGATACACATTAATTGCCTGGGCTAATAGTTTAGATCCAGATCAGCAGGCATGTCTATGCCATCTGCTCAGGATCTGCACTTTTGGCTTTTTGATTTAAAATGTTATTTCTGACCAAAAATTGAACAGTGGTGTTTGGGATCAGAGGGCATGGATGTGCTGGCTGATATGGATCTACACTGGTTGCACATGTGTTAAAATGCATATATATGGGGTAAAGTGTCCTGATTGTTTCTTGGCTTCAAAGTAACCAGGTTAAACATATCATTTTTCTGGGATTTTACAGGTAGCTAGTATCAGTACTAACTGACCATGCATCAGCAAACCCTTGGATCTAATGTAATTGGCCATTAAATCATGGCAACATAGCATTTTCTGGCAACTTCTTTTCAGTTTTACATTTTCATTGGTGATCTATGTTTAATTTTACACCTAGTCAGGCTCATTAATGATGCACCTATAGCTTAATGTGATCCCATAAAATAGTTTTATCATACAAAGCTAATGATCTTCATGTCCCTTTTTTGCATTTTGCATCTTGAAATCATCACTGAGCCAGTGAAGCCCTATCATATCTCTAGCATGAAGAGTCTTCCTTCTTTAAATGTGAGCTCGTCTATTCACTGTTCATATGGGCAATGAGCAGAAACTTTATGAATGAATAGTAAATAGTGTAGACCCCCAAGCTGATCTTGGTCCACAATTATAGCAAATGTGACATAAGCTGTGCTCAGCTCTTAGTGTTCACATATATTGTATAGACCTCAACCCAGCTACAGAGAATCAATCAATCAATTTACCAATCAAACATTTAACACCACAGGATGCCCTGTAGAACCTATTAGGCTACTACTAAACTTGTGCAAAAGCAATAAAAGAATGCAGGACTACAGCACCATTAGGAGAAAATTAAAGGCACTAAATTACAACACAATGTACAATTTACAATAAATGTAAGAATTTTATTATTTGAGCCGTTTTGATCTTGAACTATCACTTTCAGATGATCATTAATTATTCATGTACCAATCATGACAGAGAGATCAATATACCCTGAGGGCTGAATGTAAGAACATAACTCCAATATAAGCAAGGATAGATACTGACATCTTTGATGTGCCACTTCAGATAGTACTGTAACCAGGGACAGCAAGGCCGCAGTGCGAGGACATGTCATCTCAACAATATACCCTTCACACATGTTTAAACCCACAGCTTAAATCTGGAAAACTTAACCCTGCTAACAAACTACTTTTGAAACACTTACAACTTAGAAAAATAAATGCTTTAACATATGCAAACTCAACCCTTGGCAACTTTTTATTGGATGAGCCAAAAGTGTTGATCAAGATCAGCTGGCAAATCTGTGCCATCTGATCAGGATCTATACTGTTCACTATAAGATCCATTAAGATATTTCAGACCTGGAAGCAAACAGTGTAGATCCAGACTGGATGCCACAGATGTGCCAGCTGATCTGGATCTACACTGGTCACCCATGTGTCATGGTGTAAAGTGTTAAAAAGGAAAATGTTTTATCAAAAGAAATTATATACAAACAAATTGACCAACAAAGTATTAAAAATATTAAAATGTCTGATAAAATGTTACATTTTAGAAATGAGCTATTGTTTTTCTAAGTCTAAAGAAAATAATGATAAAATAAAAGCATTTTACCAAACAGCAAAAACATTTTACCGGACAGCAAAAATTACTGATCTGAATTTAGGGCTATTTTTATTCATAAACTGCCATTTTTAACAACCTGAAAAGGAGCAGTGGAGCGACTAAATCTGTACAAAAATGCTTAAAATATAGCAATTCATGCATTTTAAGATAAAATACATTTTTATAGAAAAGCTGCCTTAAAAGTCAATAGAGAAAAGAAAATATGAATAAAAGGTTTCCCAATATTTTTTAAAGCTGGAAAAGTAATTTCATTTTTTTAGACCTTCCTCTAATCAACTCAATCTGCAGATTTTTGTTTCCATAAATAAGTGCATGTTTTAAAATACAATTAATCTCATCTTTCAATAAAGCCTACTTTAGCCCAAATAATTTGGTATCAAATTTGTTATTCAGAAACAAGAATGTATTAAATGACATGATAAGAACTGTTTACTTTATTATTAAACAAATACTTTGTCCAGCCACAAGGATAGGACACCCAAGTTCTTTTAGAACAAAACAATTTAAAATTATGCCATTGCAGTGATAATCAAAATGTGAATACCTCTTTTTTTAGAATAAACCATTTCATCCAAATATTAAATATATTCCATGTTGTTGTTGTTTTTTCATAACTGTATGTCCATGTGAACATAAAGGTGTTACAGTGGTAATTATCTGCTACCTGTAGAAAGCCAGAGGCTTATCAGGCCTTACTGACTGGCTAGTTCTCTCAGAATTCTACAAAGTTGTAACTTGCTTATATACATTGTAATCCTTAATAGTCAGATTTGTCTTTTCTCACAATCATTACTGTCACCATAATCATCATTAGCTGCAGCAGCAGCAGTTTTGTTGTATATAATTTAATAGACTAGTTACAGGTGACTTTCTCTTTCAACATTGGTTAAAAATTATGCAGTTTAACACCAACTGTTACTTTACATCATGTGTGTCATTCTCCTTGCTATATCCCTGTCCCTACCACCCCTACACCCACATAAAACAAAATTACATGGACCTCTTTTCCCAGCAGCAAAAAAAACGCCCTGGCTTTAATGAAAATACACTTAACTCATAAATATTCATTTTTCTCTCACATGTTCCTCATATTCTTGTAATTTTAAAACAACAATGAAAATAAGCACATATAATGCTCTTTTAAAGAATAAATTCTAATTTCAATTTGAAGCAACATTTAAGTTGCTTAAACAAGTGAAGTGGGTTATGCAAAACTCTGGTCCCTAGTTTTATCTTTTAAATAATAAATGCTATAAAATATTTTTATTAAATATAAAGGATTGTGATTTCTCACCTTTCAATGTGAGCACCCGCTGTGCAAACACCCTCCTGGTCCTATATGTGACATTCTGATTATTGTTTACCATTATTGCTTTCCTTGGAACACAGTTTTTAAACTATTCTTATAAATTGTTGTTAAAAAAGATGTTCCATTAAAATATCAAGTTCTTCTTAAAATGATGAGTTCACTTTTAGTATAATTCCGAATTTCAAGACTTAAATTAATTGTCACTGTGAAATTCAGTATAAAATGTTTTCTCGAACACAAACATTCTAGATTTTAGATTTGTTACGACAAGTTACATATAATGATCACACCTATAAATTAATTGTTAGGCAGACATAATACCATCATTATATCATAATCTTTATAATAAAATAACATTTCCCATAGGTGCTATAAGCAACTAACTTGGAAGTTTTCAAGTTGTTACATGTTGTTACCAATACAACCAAACCATAATAAACATGTTGTTGTTGATTTTTAGTTTGAAACATGCAATTTATATCAAGGATAAGAAAATTCAGTACTTGTGCTTAGTACTTCTATAACTTCTAAGTTATTATCTGGACTATTACCAGCTAATCATCTGCCTATTGGTGCAACATGTCAATGATGACCAGTTCCAGGTAAGTTGATGCTTCTATAATTGCCTCAATAATTACTGGATAATTATGTCTGTGTATCATGTTACACTAAACAAACACCTGAAGCTGATCAAGGTTAATGATAATCCTGTAAACACTGTTCCTCTGATCATAGATCACTATCTGCTGCCTTCTCTCACCATTCTACATCCTAAATCTTTTCAGGATGGGTTGAAGTTTCAGTCAATGTGACTTCAGGAGACCAGTCTCAAATCTCAAGGATCTGATTTGCTGAAATGGAGCCTTTTCTCCATTTCAGGCAATGAGGTCCTTGAGATTTGAGACTGGTTTCCATTCATAGTTTACGAGGGGTGTTCAATATATAATGAGACTGTGTTCATATCTTTTATTTGAAACATTTAACGGTAATATGCAATAGATAATAACAAAGTTCATTCATTTCTGAATACATTCAGAAAATATTTTAAAAATCCACAAAACAGCTTTAAAGTTACAGCATTTATAAGAAGGTCATGTTTGCATCATCGCCCCCGGGCAACAAATATGTCGCGACGTCAGCGACGTCGATAGCATTGTAAACGTCGCTATATTGTTTTATTACATTCATAGCTTTTCAAAATAAGCTGCCGAATGCAGAACACATCATTGGTGGCGTGCAGTCCACAAATTAATGACTTATTAACTGATAAATATTAATGCAGGAATTATAAATGTCTTAAAACTAAATAAATGAATTCTTATGTTTTTATTATGATTTTATATAGAAAAACGCCGATATACTTATATATACGATATTACTAAACCTCTATAGGAATTATGCAACACTTTTATGTATTAAATATTTAATTAACTTTTCTCATGCTTAAATCTTTTGTCAGTATGCGATGCGCAGTTCCAAAGCTCCATCAGCAATTTCGGCAAGCTCCCGCACCATTAAACATCTGTCCATATCAAGCGCTGACTGAATTGACGCTACGCATGACGCTGTCACGGACTTCTTACTACCGAACCTTTGCTCGTCATTTAGTGCCGTATGTCCCTCAGAAAACTGTTTGTGCCATCTAAATACTAACACACGACAAGCACTGTCTTTCCCCTTAGTCTCTTGTAACATTGTAAATGTTTTCGTTGCCGATTTACCTAAATTCATACAAAACTTAATGTTTGCCCGCACTTCAATACGTTCTTGTTTCATCATTTTTAAGTGACAACGTGTAAGGGTGACCGTAAACAAATGTTGATTATTTCAACGTTTTACAACTAAATGACGTCATTTTTTCATATGAGGTCATTGATATAACGAACAAATTATTGGCGGATTTTTATGTAATTGCAAAAATAGGTTCTTACTTTACTTTATATTATAATGTATGTCTTTATAATACAGAATGGACGGGGGCGATAACGCGTTACTATGCAGACTTCCCGAAAGTTGTAAAAAAGTGTCGGACATTCGGTCAGACAAGATATGAAAATTTGTCGGACCGAAACAAATCCTGTCGGACCGAGATGTTACGCATAAAATATGATGATGTTAGGCATAAAATAAGATGCCATTTTGTGACCCCGAAATTACGAAATGGAAATAGGTGAAAACGGGAGAAATGTACTAAATGGTAGACTCTTACCCAGCCACAATCAGTAGTTTTCTGCTGAAGAATGGTCGTGCGCAGCGAAACAGTCAAACGAAAAGGCAGTGGTACGAATTGTCATGAAGACGAATACGTAAATTTTTGCAATCGATATCCTCACTTATTTCCCTCGGAATAGTCTCGAATCAAAACAGCGAGTAAAACTGTAATTTAGCGAATAAAATTTGAAAATGTTGATCAAATTTTTGCCGGACACTCGGTCCGACAACAAAGGAAATCACGTCGGACCGACCCAAATTTTACCGGACAGGTCCGACGGTCCGGCGACTTTCGGGAAGTCTGCTATGGTTTTTGGAATGATCATAATCTCTATGTCGCATTATATATTTTCTACCAAAGCCGGTATTCTAATCAAGGATAAGTTATATTTAATAATGATACCAAATTTTGATATATTTCATGTCAGAATAAAAATATATGAGGACAGTCTCATTATATATTGAACAACCCTCGTATAACCTTGGAACCTGAACTTTCAGATGAGAAGGAATTCAAGACATAGCATTATATTACAAATTTGCTCATTATCAGTTTTAATTTACAGCCATCAAAATTAATATGGATATGGCCTATATTACATGGACTAGATCTAGAAAAATAATAATTAATTTAAAGAATAAGCCTGCAGTGCTTCTGTGCAGTCTAAGGATCTACACTTGTCACTTTTAGAGTCATTAGGTTATTTTGATCAAAAGGTGAACACTGTAGATCCTGATCAAACTGCATGGTTGTGCATGCTGACCTGAATATACTTGTCACACACTTTTTTAATAGGCTGGATACATGGAATAAAAGCATCTTGGATATATGTTTTTTATTTCAAGGTAATTTTTAAGACAGAATTACAAAATAATGGTCTTTACCAGCGGAATGGATGTCTTAATGAGGGTATATTCTGTATTGTAATGTTCAGACTTGGACAAAGACCCCGACGGGTCAAGGTAATGATAGCCCTGCCATGAAACATGCCTTGGAGTCACAAAGCAAGGCATTTAGTCGACATGACTGGCACCAGCAAACTGCTAGATACTTTTGCATAGGTTTTAAGTGTTACTGCTAATACATAATACATAATATTTGTGGTAAAAATTAGCATGGAGCTTTTCATTATTTTGGTCTGCATTGATAGGAGGTACCCCAGTTGTAGTTTATCTTAATTTAATCATATTTATCTATCTACAGTTACTTCTGTGTGAAGCCCTTCGGCTTGTGTGGCCTAACACTTTGAGTAATCTTCAGATTTGATGGAGTCATGTGAATATGAAGTAGACATGACAATGCTTTGACATGTTAATTCTTGGAAAACCCATTGTCCATTCAACAGTACACTAGGAAATACTTGAAGGAGCTTAAACTTTGACAGAAACTATTAACCTACACTAAATGAAGCATGTGTCTGTAGAACTGTTAATTGAAGAACATTATTACATTTTCAGACTGGGAACACACATAACTGACAAGAAAAGCACATCTTAAAAACTGATATAATAATAAAACCCTCGTGTCTACTACATTTTTTTTTTAATTTGGAAAAAATGAAATATAAGAAATTGGATTTTGAACTCTATTTTTCAATTTATATTTGATCAACTTAATTTAACTTCTAAAAGCAAACAGAGGGGTTAAATGACTTTATTTAACTAATACAACTTTGATTCAATTTTCTAAATTGAATAAATAATTTATTTAATAATATTATGCTTGGTTGTAATTACCTTCCAAGTGTTAAGCACAGCATTTAAATTTTGTCATATTTCCTACCAGTTTAGACCCAGACCAGCCTGTGACTTTTTGCAGTCAGACCAAGGTCTACACTTTTCAATTAACAAAAATTAATCTGGTCCAACATTGCAATGAACAATGAACTGACCTGCCCATATTGATAGAAAAATGTGTCCATTTATTTATATTAATTCAGTGCTTAATGGTTAAAATGAAGCTTCAATGGTCAGTTCTCTAGCATCCCACATTTTCCCAATTTATTTTAAATTTATTTAAAATAATATTGTGATCCAATTAAAATCTATTCTTGTTTACTTATAAAACATTCTTCTATAATAATCTTAGGGGTTTTATTTTGTTTTGTTTAAATTTATCAAATTACAATGTTATCAATTTAGAATAAAAAGACAAAAGATTTTAACTGCAACACAAAGCATTTGATCAACATTGTCTGACCAAAGATATTTAAAGCTATACTCATTCATTCCTGAATATCAAGTTGTACTTTGTTTTATGCTGGAACAAATTTAAAGACTCAGTCCAGAAAAGTTTTCTTTGTTAGTTTTATAGAACTGAATTTTGCAACCATCATCATGTTAATTAAAAAACATCAAACACCTGTGGCCAAAATAACTAACTTTTGGAACTCAAATCAATTAACTGTTATAAGTGTGTTCAACATTTATTATAACAAGAATCATACAATATGGACTGGATTCAGACTGACAATTTGATAGGATGTTAGTCTGTGCATGTTAATAGTTGATTTTACCCTTTCCTCCATATATACACAGTTTTATGCATGTGCGATCAGTGTAGATCCAGATCAGCTGGCACATCTGTGCCGTCTGATCAGGATCTGCACTGGTTGCATTTTGGTCAGAAATAACCTAATGAATAAAAAGTGATCAGTTTATATCCTGATCAGATGGCATGGATGTGCCGGCCGATCCGGATCTACACTGATTGCCCACGCAATGAAGGTGTGTCTATGGAGGAAAGGGTTAAGTGGTTTAAACAATACTCCCCTGCAATTTAACCACCTTTTACAACATTGAACCCATAAACTTTAAAAGATATCTTGCTCCACTTAAAAATATGTTTAAAATAGCTGCAAAACTGGAGATAAAAAAACATATTTTGCTCATAGGGACCTGGTTTCAGCAAAAACATACCTGTAGTGAAGTTGAAAAATTTGACTTAGTACTAATATTACTGAAAGGATGAGCAGCTGCCATTAAACTAACGAAATTCCAGTAAATTGACTGGTTTTTGGGGTATTGCCTATTGTATTTAGGAGTAATTATGAATACATTGCATCCCAAAAACCAGTCAATTAACCAGACTTTCGTTGGTACTAAGTCAAATTTTTCAATTTCACTATTTAGAGGTATTTTTTGCTGAAACCGGGTCCCTATGGTTTTGCTCTGGTCCAATCTATCAAGCTTGTTACCATTGTCAAAATTTAAAGCATATTTATAAAGTATGAATGTTATGATCTTTACAATAACTTGAACATGCATGAATAAATTTTATTAACAGTGCGAAATTTGAGATTGTGCGATAAATGAATTTACACTTAATTTGTTAATAATAACCCATTAAGGTGAAAGTACCTGGTCAACAGCTTAATGTAAAATAACAGACATTTGAAAACGGTTCATTAACTAAAGTTTCCAAAATGATCTGGAAAAAAAATCTCCTATAAAAAAACTATCAATTTTATTTCATGTAAGAGCAGAATTAAAGTGTGATAAACCTCAGTGAAACCATCAATGCAAATTTCTGCCTGCCCTTTCCATGTCAATACAAGGACACAGTCTAAGATTTCTCACCTTTTAACGTGAGCACCCGCTCAGCAAACACCCTCGTCTGATACGTAACATTCTGATAATTTGCCATATTTTCTTCTCTTCACACGTTGTTCTAAGACTTTACATATTTCCAAAAATAGAAGCTTTCTCGTAGAATATTCTCCGTTACCAATCACCAAGGAAACAGCAAGGAGCAAAACGAAAGTAATCCATTTTCTTATTCTCAAAATAATCCGAAAAATTTCTTAGAACAGTCAATATCAATGCAAAACAACTAACGCTAAGTGCTACAGATCAATTAACAAGTGACACAAGTGAAAGTTATTCAACAGATCTTGAGGCATTTATGTACATCCATTAAAACTAATGATCCAAGTCTATGAAATATTAATTCTAGTTTGTCACATGATTCTGCCGCCAATTGGCGTGAAAAGCGACATTGTTGCTCACATATTTTCTCGATCCCCCAGAAATGGCAGAAATCGCACTTAATCCATTACTCTACCCCATGCATGACAGCATAAAGTTTGATCAATAACTTTAAACCCTTCTTTCAATACAATATTCCCTGCCACAGTAGGAATACATAACCATCCATAAAAGGTTCACAATAGTGTTGAATCAAATTTTGTTATCTATGTTCTGATTGGTTGATCAATGATTCTCTGGCAAACTATGTTGACATTACCTAGGTAGAATTAATTGAACTATTGTATTGGACAGGTACTGATTAAGTCTTGGTAACAGACTGTCATACAATGTTTGCAGCCTGCTAATTAAGCAATAAAGCTTCGTATTCAGTCCACTTAAGGTATTTCTTCAATGACACTTGTATCATTAAGCTGACACTAAGAATACAAGAGGATGGTAGAGAGGGAGTTTGTTTTAAATAATTTTCAGAGCATTAAGAGCTGTCATCTTATTAACTCTGATCATGATTACTTTACAACTGGGCCCAAGATCATAAAACTTAAGCTGGAGACCAGACTCAAATCTCAAGCATCTGATTGGCTGAAATGGCGACTGGTCGCCATTTCAGCCAATCAGATGCTTGAGATTTGAGTCTGGTCTCCAATCTCAGTTTTATGATCTTGGGCCCTGTACCCTTTACTCCATGAATGTGCCTTTTATCACACAGGGGACCATGGTAGATCCAGATCACCAAGCACCAATTGATGTTTGATCTGGATCAATACTTTGACTCTTGGTCAGAAATAACCTCATGAATATCAAAGTGATTTGTGTAGATCCTGATGGGAGTGAACAGATGTGCCGACTGATCTGGATCTACAATGTTCGCCTATGCAATTAAAGTCATAGCTAAGTTTGAGTGAAGGGTTAATTTTAATTATAAATGCATGACTGTATAATCATTGTAGAAACATAATATTTAACTATCGCTGATGCATGAAGATCAATATTGGCAGAGCAAGGGTATGAATTAATTTGTATTAGTTAAATGATAATCAATCTCTTGCTACACATGTACACATTATTCTGACATTTCTGGGATCACTGCTAGTGGCCTTAAAGTCACGCAAATTTAAAAGTACACTTAAAATTTTAGAAAATAGTGTATAAATGATAATTGTTAATTTTATAAAAAACAAACATTCAACAACAATTAATGGTTGCCATAAATATTCTTAGCTAACATGGATTGCACAGAAAATTTTAAACTGTCATTCTGGTTGGTCATTTAAATTATTAATTTTGGAGTTTTGTGAGAACACATCATAAAGTTGTTGTCTCTGGAAGAATAAGCAACAACTTGCCAATTATAATGGCTATCACATAACCGTGCTGAACCTGCATCAATATTGCAACTACAAGGGAGACAAACAGACATTGACTTTATAACTGATAATATTGAGTTTTATCCCCTGATGTCCTGATGTTAGGCGATGGCGCAAAGAAATTGACCAAATTCAATGGATATTCATCTTAAATGTTAAGATATCAAAAGCCACTGTTACTGCCACACTTTAATGGTGATGTTTGTTAGCATAGCTGATAAACAGTGAAATCACTTTTATTTGTTGAGTTTTAACTGTTGTAGATTTCACAGTTCAATCGATTTACAAATTCAAAACCTCAACAATACATGTATATTTAATGTGATAAGAAGAATTCTGCTGCAAACTTTATATTAATTGTATCATACTATGAGAGAAGCATGTGACCTTTGCATATTAATTTGGTATACATGCAAGCATGACATTGGGTGCTATGTCTTTTCTACACAGTAAGGCTTTGCAAAGGTGATCTCCTATCAAGGTCTCAAAACTCTACAACTAATCACACATAATATGTGATTCTTCGAATTTGGATTATTAAATGCAGAGTTTAAAAGACGTTTTGCAGCAGTTTATTTACTGTAATAAAAAGGATTATCTGGGTCTACACTTTAACAGATGTGACTTAAGGCGTGAGCATTAAGAAGTGCATACTCACTTAGAATCTGACTCATTCTTAATCCACTTGTATGCAAATTACAAAACAATCATCTAACAATTGTTGCATTACAGTAAAACATTGTTTATTAGTATTTTCACACTTTCTTGATCCAAAATATGACCAGATTATGAAATGATAATCTTGATAAGGCCAGACAGGGTCCTAATAAATTCAAAACCATCTTAAATCAATAAGGAGATGGGTTTTTGTTTATATTTCAATAGGTTATAAATCACAACCCAAGCAACAAACATACATCTCTGTCATCTTTTGATATCATCCAAATTAGGAACACCCAGTCTATATGGCGGCATGCTGCTACATTCCTGAGCCTGGATAAGAAAACTCAAAACCCTAGTTCAAATATTTGTTTTCAAAAGCTTTATAATAAAACAAATAATTTTTTTGGCATCCATCTACAATATGTTTGGATGCTCCATGTTTTATTAGTATGATGATTTTTTTCTTTAACCCTTTACTTCATAGATTTACCTAATCCCAAGATGCAAACAGTGTAGATCCAGAGTAGCCAGCACATTTATGCCGTCTGATCAGGATCTGCACTGTACACTTCTAGGTCAGAAAAAAATCATGGATCTGAAAGCAATCAAAGTAGATCCGGAATAGCATGGAATCCACTGGGAAACAAAAAAATCCCACTCTGCTAACTGAGACCAGACCTGTTCCCAGTGTCCAAGCCAAGTCTCCGAACTGATAAGGATCCGTCACAAGCTTTATGATTAGTTTAGGTTTATGATCTTGGTCCTTTGTATTTGTTAAATTCTGACTAAAACATATCTCTCATAATCAATGTTGATCACACATTTTGATAAAAGTCAAATCTACTTAGTAAATTGTTAAACTATTATAGATAGCTTTCTGCAAAACTGAATTTACAATCTGCAATTAATAATGTCAAAATTTTTTTAAATATCAGTCATTCTACTGCAGACAAGCAGACACTTACCAATATGAACTTTAGACAAAAGACAGTGACATGACTTTATGTGACAGAAAAAGCCATGGAGATGATGATTTGCTGAAAGACTTATAGAGAAGATGGTCCGAGATGACAGCTGAATACATGCAGGGAAACAAAGCGAAACAATACCAGAAACAGTGTTCCAACCAGAGGATCTCTGAAGACAAACGGCATAAATATACAAGAGGGCCAATTGGCCCTAAATCGCTCACCTGTCAAACTTGACCTAGATATCATTGAGATAAACATTCTGACCAAGTTTGAAGAAGATCGGACCAAAATTAAGACCGCTAGAGTGCAGACAAGATTTTTATATAATTTGACCTAGTGACCTAGATTTCAAGGTCACATAACCCAGTTTCAAACTTGACCTAGATATCATCAAAATATACTTTCTGATCAAGCTTGAAGAAGATCCAACCAAAATTAAGACCTCTAGAGTGCAGACAAGCTTTTTCCTTAATTTGACCTACTGACCTAGTTTTAAGGGTCACATGACCCAGTTACGAACTTGATCTAGATATCATTGAGATAAACATTCTGACCAAGTTTAAAGAAGATTGCACAAAATGAAGACCACTAGAGTGCAGACAAGATTTTTATATAATTTGACCTAGTAACCTAGATTTCAAGGTCGCATGACCCAGTTTCAAACTTGACCTAGATATCAATGAGATAAACATTCTGACAAAGTTTCAGAAAGATCGGACCAAAATTAAGACCTCTACAGTGCAGACAAGCTTTTTATTTAAATTGACCTACTGACCTAGTTTTAAGGGTCACATGACCCAGGTACGAACTTGTTCTAGATATCATTGAGATAAACATTCTGACCAAGTTTAAAGAAGATCACACCAAAATTGAGACTGCTAGAGTGCGGACAAGATTTTTCTGTAATTTGACCTAGTGACCTAGATTTTAAGGTCACATGAACCAGTTTCGAACTTGATCTAGATAGCAATGAGATAAACATTCTGACCAAGTTTGAAGAAGATCGGATAAAAATTATGACCGCTAGAGTGCGGACAACAATTGTGAACGGACAACGGACGACGGATGGACGACGGACAACGGACGAAGGGTGATCACAAAAGCTCACCCTGTCACTAAATACAACAAGAAGTGGTTTGAGAGCTGAAAGGACATGTTATAACTTAGCAAGCTTTGTTTACTATAAAGGGTAATCTCTATGATGTGGACCATCTTCTGCCATGTTCATTTTTACTGCTAAAGCATAAGCAATGCCGCCTGCTCATTCCTTTTACGTCAATTCAAGAAGTTATGTCAACTTCCCAAAGACATTTGTTCGCACTGCACAACTCATTTATTTAGGATTACCATTTCCCCTTCTCTCTAAACATTGTTCATCATATTGCATATTCCCATTTAGCACAATAGCAACCTTAATTTCATAAAACTTGTTTCGTTATTAAATATTAAGGCCATTATGATGGATAGCGTACACACCCAGTCTCCCATCAGACTGCATGGATTACTTACCCCGGTATTCTTGAATGGCTATGACATCACTCCTTCTGAAGTAACGCCCTTTCTTGCAAATAATGTCAACCATTCTACTTCAAATTACTGCAAACACATTTTCCAGCTGTCCGATCAGTATCCTTTGAACTTGTTTTTCCCCAAGCAGTTTCCATTTCGTGCAAAATGATTTATTATGATAACTGTACAAACTATATACAAACTTTGAGATCAACTTATAATGAGGTATTTAAATATTTGAATATTGCAAACTCTGAAAATATTGCACATTTGTACCTTAGCACCAACTGTCTACTCTTTATACAATGTTCAAAGACTTTTTTCTTCTTTTCTTCCAAACGTACTTGCTTTACTTACATATTACACATTTTAGCAATTCAAATACATTTTTGTTACAACTTCACTTCCACTTACAATGTCCGTATTTGACTCATTGTTATAAAAGTGTGAATAATAATATATCCCATTTTCACATTTACCGGTATGACCAAAATTTCTCTTTTTATTAGACACCATTACATTCACTTTGTTTATCACCCATTTTGAAAGTTTTGGTAGAGCTATAGATTCAGTTTGAACGAAGCTCAGAACACTGAGCTGGAAACTGTCTAACAGATGGGTAATCCAGAGCTGGCTGCCATTAATCTACAGAAATGTCCAGCTAATGTCACCATTCTCAGAAATGTAATTAACTGCGCATGAAATGCACATGCCAGCATTATTTGACCATATCCACTCCAAATGTTATCCTTCTGATTTCCTTAGGGAATTAGTAAACTTGATGTTTATTCCATATTTCTCAGTCATTTTCCAATCCCCATGGGCAATAGTCACGTTCTGTGAATCATAAATCATTTCGGAATCTTCCAAAACCCTTTTTGTTTCTCAAATGTTTTATTAATGTTTTGCGATTCCTCAGGAATTTCCTTGTTGGAAGTCAGGTCTCAGCTTCTACTGGTTATTTTCTGAGAAAATTCTGTAATTACGACCACTTGCATGGCTTTTAGATGGAGTGGTCAATATTCCTGAATATTTGCATTTATGGCCAAAAATTACATTAGGTCTATTCATGGTTAGAGACGTTCTGAGAACCATCAGGTCACGTGTTTCCGGCATTTGCCTAGAATTTAAAAATCAATCTCCAAAATTACGCCGAAATTGTCACTTGTAATGACATCAGCTAGAAAGCAGACTCATTGATTAAGTTCAACTTCCATCATTCTCGACCTCACATGACACTGTTTGTCCAAAATAATTAGACTTCAATTTCCCGTTGTTTAAAAATCATAACCACTTGATTAAAAATCATAAGCAATTTTAAAGCTCTGAAAGAAACATAGCATGAGGAACAAAAATAACAGTTCAGTTCATTTTCTTAATAATATTAATTGACATTTTAATCCTATGTTCAAATGTGTGTTCATTGATACGTTCTGTAATTAATTGAAATTGCAAATCCTAAAAGGCTCGTGCAACTTTTTATTGTTGTACTGAAGTCTTTGATCCTTATTATAGCATTAAAGTATTATTATGCCGATCGTGAGCAGCTAAACCCCGCTGTTCTTGCACTATAAATTACCTTGCAAGTTACAAATCTGGTGAACATTCGGAGTGGACATTTTTTGCATATTTCAGCCAGAATAGTTTTTACATCAAAATAAGGAAACAAAGATATGTTTCGTTCAAAAATCCATTTCTACTTGAAATTTAGAACACCCAGAATAAACAAAATACAAAACCTCCATCTATGATGATTTTTTGAAGCATTATAAATCTGGTGAAATCAATTTATTGTTTGAATGGTCTGAAAAGGAAAATGTTCAACAGTAATTGTTAATTGTTGAATTCAAATTCGCAAGATGGTAACTTGAATTTCAATGTTTATACGAAAATAAAAAATGAAAACAATTAACAAAAATGAGTTTTTAGACAACTGTCATCTACAGAAATTTTAATGTAAGAGCACATGAAAAAGTGAGTTTTACTAAAACAGGGCTTTTTTTCCTTTTAGTAGGGGCCATTTATGGGCACCTTCCCCTCAGAGAATTTCTTGAAAATCAAGCAGTTTTCCTCCAAAAGTTACCTTACATCTGGTATTTTCATTCCCCTTTAGAGCAAAAATCAGGCTATTTTCCTCAAAATACTAGGGCATGGGCCCCTTCACCTGGCAGTGACAAAAAACCTATGAAAACCACAAAATTTTCATGCCCACGAAAACTACTGCATTTACAGAAATCTGTCAACTTTTTCCCCTTTGTCTTCCAGATGTTATGATGATATCAATTGTCACATAATCTCTGAATTGATCCAGTAATTCTGTCCTGTCATATGAGATTTCCTGGCCTCTCAAGTGGAGAGCTCTTCCTCTGCTACAACTGTATTAATCACAGACACTAACTTCCCTGCCATTAAATTGTCCTCATCAATTCATGATTTATATTCCAGTCAATTCGCTCAGCTAGCATTTCCAGTCAAAGCAATTTGAAATTTTATATTTCTGATGGCTATCTTTTTTTTCTTTCACAAACAATTATAAACAATTATAAAGTACACTTCCATTTTCTATTCTATCCGATTGATTTCCTGATTTCTGGCACTTCCATGTATACAAATATTGAACACCTCTGTTTTAAGGTCACTGTTTAAATGTCTGTGCAAATAAATTAAGCTTTGAATCTGTAAGCACATCAAAGATATGGCCAGTTTTTACAGCGCATTATCGTACATACACCAAAAGGAAAATCTATTGAAAATAAAATTTCAAAGTTCTTAAGATGTCAAACGTGGTGAAATCAACATTTAGCTATTTACATATCGGAAATTAGTTCTGATTTACTCTGAATTCGGCAGGACGTGCAAACATTCAGTAAGAACTCATTTAACTGAAGCAGAATTCAATTAATTCAATTTAAGTCCACATAATAATATAGTGAGCAAATATATCCTAAATTAAGTTATAAGTATATATTTAACTCCTTCAATTATGCTCTAGTTTGAATATCACTAATTCAGTTGGAAGATTATCTTAATCTCCTTCACCAGTGAAATAATAAAACTCATAAAATCGGCCAGGGATGTTCAAATTTCAAGTTTCAATTTATGCATGTAGTGTTTATTTATTTATCATTTTAATGTAAGCCATCTTGTCTTCATGTAAGACTCTTTAAATAGGAGATAAGAAACAAGTAAACCCTTGAAAACAGCTATCAAGCTTTTATTAACATTATGTATCAATAATCAGAAATATCGGAAAACAACTAATCAAGCCAATGCTCTGTGCCAAGGTCATTGAGGGAAAATAAACAAACATCAAGCAGCTGCATCAATATTCTTTGAATCTCTAGTAATTCCAGAACAGTATGGTGCTCTATCATAACCAAAGAAGCTAGTATGGTCATACACACCCACAAACTTAAAAAAAATGCTGCCTGTTCCTTTTCAATTGGGAAAATAAGAATAATGAATCAGTAAGTTGCAGAATTTAAGGTAAAAGTTATTTTGATTATAAAAGTAACTTTTCGTAATGATTCAAGGCAATGGTTTGAAATACACATGAATTAGTAAGCGGGGGAAATGAGCAAAGAATTAGGGGGATGGAGAAGACAATTTCTGGCAGAAAATGGACTTTCTTTTGGTAAAGAAAGCACCCTAATTTGGCTGTAAAATATACAAACTCAAAATCACTGATACAAGATGGCAGACTTCTCGGCAGCAAAACATAATTTTTACAATGTCTTTTGCTGCACTAAGCCTGCAAAATGTGCTTCCTAGTCGAGATGTTCAAATTCATAGTCGACATATGTTAATTGTTTAACACTTCACAATATGGATTAAACCTATATCCCATGTGTGACCAGTGCAGACTTCGGACCAGCCTGCACATCTACACTGATCACTTTTAAATGCATTCTATTATATGTGACCAAGAACCAAACACTATAGATCCAGACTAGATTGCAAAAATGTGCAGGCAAATGTGGATCTATAGGTCATGTTTGAGATATTAGCCAAGGTTTTTTCTTCTATAACATCCACTGACACATGCAAAATCTTGATTTGTCTTCCACAAAGCCATATTTTTAAACAAAATCTAGGTTGTCATAACCCTTCAGCCAGTGTAGATCAAGATCTAGGTCATACAGCACAGTTGTGCCAGCTGATCCAGATCTGCACTGGGCACATATGCAATAAAACCCATATATAGAGAGTAAAGGGTTAAACTGATCACTTCCTGTTTTGACATCAATCTGGGCTGATCACCACACACCAATTCAAGACTTCAGCAAGTTCTGATATAATGAAAAAGGGCATTCAGAATGTGCACTATGGCTGTTGATACTTGATCACTACAGCAACATGTAACAGCAGATTCTATCTATTTGTTGGCTGTTTCTACACTGACTGCAACTGATTGCAACATCTATCGTATTAACTCCATATATACACATTTAACACATATGCCACAAGTATAGATCTAGATCAGCTGACACATTTGTGGCATCTGATCAGGATCTGCACTGTTAGTTTTTTTGTTCAGAAATAACCTATTTAATCAAAAAGCAAACAGTGTAGATCCTGATCATTTAGCACAGATGTGCCCACTGATCTGGATCTACACTGTTTGTCCATGCAATAAAAGTGTATCAATAGAGTAAAGGGTTAAGACAGTTATGACTTAATTAAACACAAGTACTTTCAAAGTTCAGGTCCCTTTTTTTTCTCAGGTGACAAAAAAATAATGATGTGCTTTGCACCTAATGAGAGACTTCAGTTTCACAAGTTTTTTTATAATAAATATAAAATGCCGTAACTGTTGCATGTTCTGACAGTTTAAGATGATGCAAGAATAACAGAAGGATTGGAATCAGACAGGTGATCTTCTACCAATAAAAATGTTATTGATTATGTTGCAATTTCATTCAAAATTAATTTTGGTATACTGAAAAACACCAATGACACACTACTTAAATTAACTAGTTAACTTGAACATGTTTGGTGACAGGTGACAAAGTCTGACTTAAAGACGTTTGCTATTCTGATAGGGATCCCAAGTGTCGAAAAAGCTCAATACATGTCATATCAATATCTGGCTTGCCACTGAGCAAATATTCAACAAAAATACTTAAAATATCTTAAGATGTTCAATTCACAGGCCATAAATTCTTCAACTTGAGCAAATCTTTCCATGGTAAAATCCAATATACTGAACCCAAACAAAAAGAATTTAGCAGGCTTATTTTCATCTTTACATTTTGATTTTTAGTGCCCATCAAATATGGTGTGACAAATTTCCAGTACGTTATTACAGATTTACTGAAAATGGTATACATGTCTTAACAAGTTTGCTGATTTTCTTACATATATCTACTGATCACTTAACACTTGAACTTTACTATGTAACAACTATGGTATCGGTAGGTTATTGAATTTAATCAATCAATCAATGGAATGCTCATAACTAAGGTATGCATAATGTGGCATGATTTTAAGCTGATATTTGTAGGTCAAACATTATTTAAAATGTTTAATCCAAAGACAAAGCTAAAGATTCAATCTGCGCTGTCATCAGTCCAAGATTTATAGTACAATTGTGGGCACACCCCAACATTCAGTCAGTTCAAGGGAGGCTAATCTTACTACACATAACAGCTGGTAAGTCAAAGTAGCTTCCCTTGTATGCTAAAGCACTTGCTGGATTGGGAAACAATTACCATATTCTTTAACCTTGTAATTAAATAAATGATCTTTCAACCGCAAGAGTAATTCTATCTATTGAAATTCTCTTTTTAAATAATTGCAACAATATCATATAAGTAACAATTGTAAAGTGTGTTGCAATATTATACACTATGATGCCCTATAATGTATTTTAGATTATAGGCTATTATTAATCAATTTCTTTTATAGGTATTGAAACTTTTAATTGATAACAGTGACCTCTCTTACACAAAATAAATATTTTGAAATCAGTGTTCCCTCTACCACATTTGCATGCCTGGACAGGACGTAGGTTTTCTATTAACAAATCCCGATGAAATAAATTGAACAATGAATAAAATATGTTCAATCATTATACTGTCAATGCAATTACTGAATGATATGTTTTTAGCTTGATCATTGATTTGAATGTTTTCTCACAAATATTCAAGAATTCTGTTATGAAATATGCCTTCAAATGTAAACAAATATTGATGAGTAAGAAAATTTTCACATGAAACAGCTAAATAAAATTGTTAAATCAGTCCATTACCTCAATTGGTTCGTTATTTCATGGTAGACAGTGTAGTACCTGATAATATGGGATGGATGAACAGTGTAGATCCAGATCAGCTAGCAAATACATGCCATCTAATCAGGATCTACACAGTTCACTATATATTCATTAGGTTATTTCTGACCATTAAGTTACCAATGTAGATCCAGATCAGATGACATGGATGTTTCAGCTGATCTGGATTTGAAATGGTTGCACTAATGATAAAACCTGTATATATGGATTAAAGGGTTCAGCATCCAAGCTTCTAGTCTTTGTCAAAACCTCAATTCTTAAGCAAAGATTTTGTCTTCCCTTGCACTTTATCACATGACTGAACAGTGTAAACCCAGATAAGCCGTCACATACATGCCATCTGATCAGGATCTGCCCTGTTCACTTGATTTATTAGGTTATATCTGACCACAAAGCAAACAGTACGGATCCAGATGAGATAGCACAAATATGTCAGCTGATCTGGATCTGCACTGTTCACTCATGCAGTAAGTCATATACATGTATAATTATGGAGTAAAGGGATAAAGAAGAGAGCATGTCAGTATTAATGCTTGTTTGAAGTTAACCGATTTCTCCAAGTAAAGGAATGCTAACAACCACATGCTAAGATATCTTTTCTACATAAAACATGGATTTTCTTAAGACTTAAAAAGCAAAGCAAGGCATGATATCATTACAATCTGGTTAGAGAAAGCATTATTGAAATCAATACATCAATAAAATCATAATTGTTTAATATTGGGCTAATCTTGTTTACTGCGAAGATAAATATCCTATCCCTGATAAATACGTCAAAAATAAGCACAACAAAATTATTTTACAAATTCCAAAAAATTAAATCTGTAAGAAATATAAACTGTCTTTACACTCAAATGCTCATATGCAGCAAGTGTAGATCCAGATCAGTACGATCCCATGCAGTCTACAGGTAAGTTGAATCTACACCAAGCGCTATATTTCAAACAAAGTTCAGTCCATTAGACAAAGTTAAACAATATTAACAGCACAACTTATGTCCTATTTGTTATCGCTGTAGATCCAGATCAGACAGACCATATGCATAGTCACAGATCTACAATGTTTTGCAGAGCCTTGCCCCTCCGCTCCCCATATCAGCCTCACCAGATAACATAATATTATCGCAATACCATAACCTGTTATTCTCTATTGAAAACATCAATAACATGTATTTGAAATTGAAGCCAGTGGACAATTATCAGATTGTTAATGTCATCAACATGATGTTTTGACACTGACTAAAATTTGGGCCTAGCATTTTTCAAATGTTGGGAACACTCCCACCCCTCCATTACCACATGTTATTTCTCCGAGTTCAAGCCATTACTATTCCTATCAGAGTGAGATCACATGATTGTCCAGGCTGCAGAGCTGGGCTGCTCTTAACTGTAAAGATAACATGCTTAGGTTTGTCTACACTCTTCTAGACTATAAGGATATAGGGCTTAAGTTGGTCTACACTGTTAAAGAATGTTTAAGTGAATCTACACTAAGCTAGACTGTAAGAATATTGGGTTTAAGTGGGTCTACATCTGCACTGTTATAAACTGTTGATATATTCTGAGCTCAAGTGGGTCTACACTATTTATTCCTGTTCAGCAAAAAAGAATAAAGAACTCTTAAGCTACTTAATACATAATCGAAACCTTTCAAAGGCAAATTACAATTATTAAACCTTTAACAATAGTGTATAAAACACAAGCAGACGGTTAATTAGATTGAAATAGGATCACAAAATTACATGCAATAAAAGCTAAATCAGTGCACTTATTGAAGCTAGTCCCACTTATAAGTGTTCGTTAATGTTTGTTTGCACTGGTTATTAATTGAACATGATCTGGTGCACTGCAAAAATGTGGAAACAATTACATGACTTATAATTATTTTGTTGTTTTGGACAAACATTCCCCCCCCCTAACCCAACACCCATGCCAAGCCAGGTCTGTCATGACACTTCACTTATGTTATTTAAAGGTCTTAGATCTTTTAAACTTAAGTAATCTCATCCAGAAACCAAATAATTAATATGTTGTTGTTTATTTAAAGGTTAATGCACAGTTATGTTGTGGGCGATACATTCACAACTTCTATATTTTCCTCCACAATCATAACCACAGGGTGGAGTTCTGAATGTGATTATACACCACTTTATTTTAGGCCTTGTTGCAGAGTTAGAAACTGACAGAAGTACTTATCCAGATGAATATCTTGATGTTTAAACTACAAATAAGCTAACTGTCTGCTTTCCTCGTTACTGGTAATTCTCACTACAGATCTCAAGCAATAAAATTCTAAAGCTTCCATGAAAAACTACTAAATTTCTTGAAATGTAAACTTAGGATTTGTGATCTCCTAGAAGGGTGTTTTGCTGTGCTCAAGGTTAAAAAACTGACATTAGAAATCAGTCTCAAATCTCAAGCGTCTGATTGGCTGACTGACCAGCCGCCATTTCAGCCAATCAGATCCTTGAGAATTGAGACTGGTTTCCATTCTCAGTTTTATAACCTTGGTACCTGGCTAACACAATCATAAGGGAAACCAGAAATACTGAGTGCTAAGTACAGAAATTCCTCCTTAACTACCATCCCTTGCTGGCTAACACATTAGGGGAACCAGAATCAGTGAGTGCTAAGTATAGAAATCTCCCCTACCCCCTTGATGAAAATTATGCCCACAAACCACATGCAGTAATTGTAAAACAGAAGGTAGTAATCACCCTGGATGTTTCCACAGTGTAGATATAATATAATACAGGTATGAGATTAATCATATAAGACAGGAATTATGCTGGGCACTTGTGTTTCCTGGAATCAACAGGTTTCCCAAAGCACAGTTTCATTTCCTAGTAAACAACAAAACAGCATATGAAAATGAAAATACTGACTTCATTTCTAATTTTAAAGGCAAGATATATGAACATTTTACAACATATCAATAAGCCTATACCAGTATGCGACCCTGTGTAGTCTACGACCAGTTGTACCAGTCTAAACTGTAGACCAAGTACCAGACTATTCTCTTGTATAGACCAAACTTATTCATGTGTGGCATTCAGATGCTGCTATCCACACCAGTAATAGGCAGAGAAAGTGAAATAAGACCACCATAATTTATGTGAAAATGGTGTAGCATTTACCAGACAACAACAATGCTCTTTGTGTGTAATGTGGGAGTCATCCACGGTAAAGACAGAATCAGTATCAGTTAGTATCTAATCCCCACATAACAGTTCTATCTGTAAAGTACTTGTAGATATTGTCCCTAGTCTTACTCGTAATAGGCTGCTGGATTTTGGTTTGGACTGATAATTTAAGAGTTATTGTACTTTTGGTCTTTTATGTAACCCTCATACTTTTCAATATCAAAGAATTTAATTCAAAAATTAAGTGCAGTCAGAGCTGAGAAATTAATCTAGGGTGTTGGGACCAAATCCATATTTCCTTCCACATGGTGGAACAAAAGCAACATAATTTCCATAAAATTACACAACATGTTGCTAACAGTAACAATGTCGATATATTACAGCAAAAAATGCTTTCAAGTCTGTATTATGCTTGGCTGGCAGAGATATTATGCTTTCAGGCAGTGTTTAATGTTTCTCATATTAAACTCTTTTCATCAGCTCATTAATCAATCATTTCACTGTACTTTTTCTTTAGAAAATTCTCTGAAATGAAACAATCTAAAAGTCCACATCAAAATATGGGTCCCATAATGGAACATGACACTGCAGTATCCCTTAAAATGCTGTGAATGTCATGTTTATGTATGTAAAACATCCATGTGGCAGAAAGTGTAAACACCCCAGGCATGCTGTATCCCAAATTACTAGACAAATTGTTCCAATTCACAGAACAGGTTATCATAAGACAATGATCTCTGATACACCTGTTCACAGAAAAAGCACTGCTGAGACAGGGAGTCAAACAAATCTTCAAAAAGTCCACCACAATGGTAGAGACACTTGGGACTTGCTGTTATTGAGACAATGAGGAAAGTGGTTGAAAATTGGGAGAAACTGGTCAACTAGAGGGACATTGGTCACTGTTTAGAACATCAAACTCCTGATCCCAAACTGACAGGTTCAAGTCTTACAAGCAAGCAATAAAATTCATTTGCTATTTCCAACAATTCACAGTTTTGGTGTTGACGTCACATTGACACTCTTCAGGAAGAGTCCATTCATATGATGTTTTGTAAGTACATGATTATTATATTTATACCTGTTAAATTGTAGTGACAAAAAAGAAATACAAGAATGGCTACATTGCCTTGAACAAGCATTATAAGGAAGCATTGTTTTCTCTACTAGCAAATCTTCAATATTTCATTTCTATAAATCACTTTCCTCCATTAGGCAACATGCTGTTATCCTGTCAGCCTATCACATAACCAGCATGTGGAACTGTTTGACAAATGATTCCAGCCCATCAACAGGTTATCTCAGGACAGAGACCTCCAATTCACAGTTTTAACTACTGTATTTCTCCCCACTTTCTATCAATTAACTCTGCACTACATTATTAGACCATATTCCAAGTTTCAGCTTTCCTCCTTTACTTGAAATCAACCTAAGAGTGGCATGCTTTATCTTGAACTTCATAGTCCTAGATGAGATCTATCATCTACCATATTCAGGCTCCCTCTACAGCATGAACATTAATTCTGTAAGAAACCAAATCAACTTCCAGCCAGAACACTATTGGCTAGCAATTATCCCTGTGCAAATCATGTTCTTTAAAATTTTCCTCCAGATATGTGCCTTTATGGTATAACAGTGTAGATCCAGATCAGCCAGCACATGCTTGCCATTTGATCTGGACACTAGTGGCACTAGTGATAAAATGTGTATAATGTAAATGGTTATGAGATTAAATATTAACATTACACTAGAACAGAAAATGTTGGTGTCAGATGTAAAGATCTGCCTCTATGATTATCAAACAGTGCCTGACCCTGATCACAGACTCCATTCAGATCTGATGGTGACTTAAGTATTGGTTAATGTTTTATAGGTTGATTTTGGCCAAACAGACCAACCTAATAATCACTGAATTGGCTTAGGTTGTCAGAACAGGTGCAAGTTATTCTGGACAATATGAGAGAGATTACTCTGTTGGCTTTTCTTTGACTTTCCTTATAAAAGAAATAAGTAAAATCTTCTTCCTTGATTAACCCTTTCCCGTATAGATACGCATTTTTACGCATGTGCGACCAGTGTAGATCCAGATCAGCCGGCACATCCGTGCCGTCTGATCAGGATCTGCACTGGTCGCATTTTGGTCAGAAATAACCTAATGAATCAAAAAGCGAACAGTTTAGATCCTGATCAGACGGCACAGATGTGCCGGCTGATCTGGATCTAAACTGTTCGCCCTAGCAATAAAGGTGTATCTATACAGGAAAGGGTTAAGCAAGACATTCAAGAGACTATTCATTTTTCTTTAAGAACACCACAAGTCAAAAGATTAATGTTTGTAATTTGTTTTATTGGCTCAATTCCGCTGTCCACCATGTGTTTGCTGACCTGACACAAATCCTAAACCCTAATCCAACAAAAATACTGCAAGACATTAAAATTTAATCTGTTTACAGTTGACAGTATTAAGGTTAAGGTGTAAGCAACGAATTCAGACAAGTTTTCAATCCCATTTCAACGGCAATACTTCTAATTACTTTCAGTACCAATATATTGATCGGGTGACAAACACTTGCCTATCGAAAACTTCTGATAACATGAATGAAATTAGATCTAGAGTTACCTGTTTAATAAACGAAACGAGCACATTTAAACAGCCAATAAGTAGATTTATTTAATATATAATGACAACAATTTAAAGGAAAAGAGATACGAGGCAATTTTACTACACTTTAAAATGATTATTTCAATATTTCAAGGCTATTGCATGAATCAAAGTAAAGTTGTCAAATTAAGAAGAATTGTACTTAATAACAAGAAAAATGCCCCATGCTGGGTAATTTATAACAGTATCTCTTATTCATTCAGAGTTTTGAAAAAAGACAACATTTGTTTTGAAAATATAAAGTTCAAAAACTTTAACATCTGGGATTTTTTAAGTTATTTTATGAAATGTACTGTGGAAAGAGTAGAAGATTGGAAAACCCTGTCACCCGACCCGTTAATTAAACCCTAGGCTATAATACAGATTCACAAACATAAGATGAAAATAATAATGATGGTAACTTGGAAAATACACATACACATCACCACCTACAATAGTTCCCAATATAAGTTTATAACAAGGATTTTGATAAACATTAAGTGGAATACTATCTACATATTAAGTAACTTCCTGATGCACTAACTGAAAATGTAAAATTACCTTGTAGTTGCTGTATTTGCATCTGTATGCCACCGCCCCCTCTAGAAGGCCTGTCTCCCGTTGGGGACAGTGGGCCAGTACTGTCCCTTGGGGTCAGGCTTCCAGACAATGATGTCATGGAGCTGGCGGGGCTGATGCCCGGACTTTGTCGACTCATTCTGTTGTTTGATGTCTGGTATAATCTCTTTCACTTTCTCTGCACAGTTTGGTAAATTGGTGTCATATGCTCATCATGAAATGTCCAAAACACACTACTCTCTTGTTAGGCGGTAAAACTGTCACATTTCTGTAGGTTTCATTGTGTCCTGCAATAAATTCACAAGAAAAATGTAATTTAAAAACATTAATGTTTGCACTACACTCCAAATCTTATGTTTGCAGTTGTCATTAATCATCTGTTACAAACATCAACTTTATAAAGTAACTTTAGCATGGCAGAATGTAAACTTGCACATTATAATCACTGCAGACAAGCATGTTTCGTTTATTTAATGAGAAACAGAAAGTAAACAAACCAGAAGTGAGAAAAATGCTGGCAGCATACTCTTGATTGTATGATGTAGATATTACATAAAAAATGTCAGATCAAAGATTAAATCCACTTTAATTATTCAATCCGATATATGTTTACATGCAGAGGCATATAAATTTTCAACCTCAAGTGAGCTATATTCAGGCTTTCTTACACCAAGCCGTGAATGTAATCATACGTAAATTATTCAAATTAAGCTATGCATGCAAAAGATGCATTTAATTAAGATGGATTTAAGGGGAAAATTGCACAAAACCTTTCAAACTCAACCAAGAGTTAATTTAGAACTGAAGTAAAGAGCTTTAACATATAAAATTTAAGTTTTCTGATTTCTGTTTAATGCAAATTTATTCAATCCTTATACACGTTTAAAAATATTATTTTATTGTACATTCAGTCATATATAGTGTATATAGTCTACAAACTAGGGCCCATTATATCAAGTTGAACTCAAAAGTGTGATTGTTTATTTTGGGGTCTGACCTTATTATCATAAACAACTCAATTTGGTGCTCTTAACCTAAAATGTCTAGAATATTAATGGTCTTCATAAATAAGAAATTACTATTATTGAGATCAATTATGTCACATTTTCAGTTTAACCCTTTCTTCCATAGATACACCTTTATTGCGTGAGCGAACAGTGTAGATCCAGATCAGCCAGCACATCTGTGCCATCTGATCAGGATCTGCACTCTTCGCTTTTTGATTTATTAGGTTATTTCTGATCAAAATGCGACCAGTGCAGATCCTGATCAGATGGCACAGATGTGTCAGCTGATCTGGATCTACACTGGTCGCACATGCGTAAAAATGTGTATATATGGAGGAAAGGGGTAAACAAGGACCTAATCATACTTTAGTGTTTTGGTTATTACTGTTTTTCCAGAGATAAAAAGAATATTGAGCCACACCTTGCGATAAAATGTCCATGGGAAAAATGAATTCCTTGAAATGATGACACAATGCTGTGCAGACGACAGTGTTTATTATGCATTTAGCAATAAACAATATTAATTATTGCAAACAAATGTAACTATCATAAATAGTGATGGCGAAATGACAGTGAATTGTTATTTCAAAAAGTATCATTAACTTAAAATGTCAAAAATATTACAGAAGACATGTTTTGGCATGGCAATGCTCAATTAGGCTATGGTGCCCATAACACGGGGATAAGCTTAGGCTGTGAGCATTGGGAAAAGTTTTTCCAATTTTAGGGAGTTTTGGAAATGTTCAGCTTTCTATAAGAAACATATAGGAAACAACTTCTCCCTTGGCTCAGTAGTTGGAGAAGTTTAGAAAATTTGGGAGACTATTTCTCCGAAGTCTCCCTCTAAACCACTCCCTGTAACATGTGACACCTTTATTAGCATTAGGAATCAACACTCCCTACGGGTTCTTCATGCAGGGCTTTTTTTTACTGACAGGGGAAGGGGCCCATGCCCTATAATTTTGGGGAAAATAGCGTGATTTTTTCTCCAAAGGGGAATGAAAGAACCTGATATAAAGTTACTTTTTGGGGAAAACTGCATGATTTTAAAGAAATTTTCTGAAGGGAAGGCACCCATTAACTGCCCCTGCTATAGAAGGAGAAAAAGCCCTGTCATGAATACTGTTCAAATAGTAGTACCTATCCACTTGACTTGTTAACTCGGTGAAACAGCATGAAATAATTTCTCAAAGCTCATTAAGTAATATAGGTATGTCTGCCTCAAGTGATCAGCAAATCAAACAAATTTATATACATAATGCAAACTATTCATAATACTCAAATCAAAACCCGAAAGAATTTGATAAAAATTTGAAAGCTGGCCAAGTTTTAATTTGGTCTTTAAGACGGCACTGAGGTATTTTGCCTGCATTATAAATGTACCTCAATAGCTGCCGGTATTCCTTACCGAATTTTTCAAAAATGGAATAAATCATGTTTAAGGGCAATTAGGATGGGTTTCACTAAATAGAAAACTATGTTCAATAAATTATAATGTGCACTTAAATTTTTTTCAAAACGTGATATCCTAATAAATTGCCGTTTTTACAATTTTATTAAACACTAAATGGTACTTTGTGGTGTTTTATATTGAAATTGATCATTTTATAAAATCATGCTCACTTTTTGCTGTGTGGGTTATGAGTCTGTCTTTTCTGAGTGTGGCTATTTCTGATATGCATTTTTTTAATACTTTTGTATGTTTCACTTTTTTACAGAAAATTAATCTGAATGCTGTCAAAGCAATATTCAGCTGTAAATTTTTCAATTTTGGGGGGAAATCTGTTCTTTTTCGCCTAGTTTCAGTAGTATGAAAATCATGAAATGTCTTTGTCTTTTACAATTGCAATTTTAATGGATTAAATTTCTGTATTAACTCAGAAAACATTCTGTCATTTTACTTAGAAAATATTGTCTTAAAATGGTTACAAATTAGCAACAATCAATACTGTTAAATTAGAAATGGTTGAACATGATGTTGGAAAAGATTGGGAATGTATCCAATGAATGGCTATAAATAATACCATCTGATCTGGCTCTACAATGGTCATCTGGTCAGAAATAACCCTGTGAATCTGAAAGCAAACAATGTTAATCCTGTTCAGACAGCATGAATGTGCAGGCTGATCTGGATCTACACTGTTCACGAATGCATTTAAGGCGTATCTATGGAATTAAAGGTTAACACTTTTTCTGTACAAAAATCATGAACAGAAACTTCCGCTTTTCAAATTAAAATTCTTGTCTTATAATGCTAGTTTTATACTGTTATAAATTATTTGTTTTTGAATATTGCTCCCCTCTCAATTATGGAAAGAACAAAATCTAACACTTTATTTGCAACAACAGACTTCCCGAAAGTTGAAAAAAGTATCAGACATTCAGTCAGACAAGATGTGAAAATCTGTCTAACCAAAACAAATTCTGTCAGACCAAAACATGTTAAAAAGGTATTAACCAGTATTAGGAGTTCAAATTTTTGTCTGACATTCTGTCTGATAACATAAGAAATCACATCAGACGGTTCAGACCAGACCAAATTTTACCGGACAGGTACTTTGGTCTGGCAACTTTCAGAACGTCTGTACAACTGAATGAAGTTTTGACTAATTTTATGATTGGAAACAACAGAATCAGACAGAACCAGACAACATTCTACACTAAACATGTTTGACCAACACTGTCTAGACATAAAAATTACACTAACTTGCAGTAGTAACATCATTAAAGGTTTCCATGTTATTTTGAAGAAGTTTCTTCGTTTGTTATATTTGAAAAGTCTACCGAGCATTGAAATATTTAATTCCGTTGCGACCAGTGACACTTTAACTGATATTGAAACAATGTTTGCTAATAAGTAAAGGTTCTCAGTATATTTAAACATCGTAACAACCTTAATACAAGTTCAAACAAGGACCGACAATTACCTAGTTGTCTGAAGTATATGTTGCGAGTGTCTGTAAAAACTATAGCTGTTTGAAAATAAATAAACCACCTAATAAAATCATGAACACCTGTAAAATGGAATTCAGCTTCTAAATGGAAATATCTCTTATGCAAGACCAGATACACTTTCTTAGATTGTGAGAATGTAATTGTACATTGTAATTGTTTGAATGAACTTTTCTAGCACTAATTTAGTGCTAAGATTTGTTTGAACTGTTTCCACTTTAAGTGTCCAAGGCCCTCCAAATAGCGCCATAAAAGTAGAATTTAATGAGGTATTTTATCATGATAATGTTAGTTAGTTCAAGAATTTTGTTTTATTGTTAGCCTTGTATATTTGTTTTGTGGTATTCATGCTATTTGTCAACGTATTTGAGGTAGGATGGTAATGGTACTCAGTGCAAAGTGCTTGTTAGGTGTTACATTTATTACTAACTATGGCCTATGCCCAAGCAACTGATGGAAAACAGTTAAAAATTGGCCACAAACTGTGTACATGGTCCAGCCCAGGGCCCAAGATCATAAAACTAAGATTGCAGACCAGTTTCAAATCCCAAGCATTTGATTGGCTAAAATAGTGACCAGTAACCCATTTCAGGAAAAGCCTGAGATTTGAGACCGGTCGCCAGATTTAGTTTTATGATCTTGGGCACAGCTGTGAAGATGTCTCTGTTTTTAATTAACTGCAACTCAGCAAGTTTCAATGGTTGTTTTGTCTAAGAAAAAGCTTAGTTTTAAGTCCTATTCTATAATTGTCTAGTGTTTCTTTCTCCAAAACAATCCATTATTTTTGCAACTCATTTTACATAATTTAACAATTTTTATTGACTTCTAAGATCGATGTTGACTGGGGTCTAACAGGGACCTGGATTTGTGCAAGCCATTTTACTGCAGTTACCATTTCTCCAACTTAATTAGAATAAATTTATTGACTGAATGACACAAAATGACATTCCAATTACAATATGCCCACTGTTGGGGGCATGAAAGCACCTACCTTTGGCGACATAACATTTCTGATTAAACTTCTCAAGATTTTGTACTGTCAACATATTGGTGAAATATTCATTTTATCTGTGAAGTAAGTTTTCTTTAAATGCCAAAAGTCTTAAGGAGTTATCTGCTTGAGATATCTATTTTAGATCAAAGCTTTTCAACTTGCACTTTCTTATCAAAATAATTTCCACTTCAATATTGTAAATTGTAAACTTTGATAAATAAAACTTTTAACATGTTTTATTAAATTGTCTGATATTTTGAAATCAAGAACTTTTATATAGCACAATTTTAAAATCAATATTTAAAACTAAATAACTAACGGAATCAAGGTATGTATTGTGCAATGAATCCTCAAGATTTGTTTCTGTCATAATAAAATACATGTAACTTTGTTATTCTTTCTAAAACATCTGTCAGAATAATCACCAAAAAAGGCAGAAATGTCAGTTATAACTCTTTACTTCATATACACGAGTTTTATTGCATGTGTGAACAGTTTAAATCCAGATCAACTGGCACAACTGTGCTGTCTGATTAGGATGTAAACTATTAGCATTTTGGCCAGAAATAACTAAAATAAGCAAACAGATGAACAGTGTAGGTCCAGCTCAGATGGCATTGATGTGCCAGCTGATCTGGATATACACTGTTCACCCAGGATTTAAACAGCCACATCCCATGGGGTTAAGGGTAAAGTGAGCCAGTGAACAAGATTTTCATCGTTATTGCACATCACTTTTGAGCACTACTTTAAATAATGATGTGCCAGTAAGTGTATTTAAATAGGGTTATGCTAAAATAATGATGAACAGATTCTTACTTGCAAAATTTCCCTTTTTTCACAGGAAACTTAAAATGTTTGAGTTATTTAATTTGTCCAATCACAAAAATTAATTGCCCAGCATACATGTTTCTTTTCAAATTTAGAAAACACAAAGTATATGGCCTTTCTTAAGGTACATGTTATTTTAACAATATAAATTGCAGAATCCAAAAAAGTAAAAATAAATTTCATTTAAAAAACAAATATGAAAAGGATAACATGCTGGAGTCTTAATAGCACATTTTCCTGCTTATATACATTTCTCACTTACTCTAGAGTTGAGCAAATTTAATTTTAATTTCCATTAATAGGACACTGATCTAATCAAATATTTTTATCCTTTAATCTTTTAATTTTATTTCACTTTTCAGTAAACCATATTATTTTACTGTTTTAAGAGCATGCTTCTACTGTAGTGTTTTTACAAATAACCACCTGACATTACAGCAGCTTAACATATTGCTTTTGTATTGATATATTGCTCTTTTAAGTGGTGCATTAAATAATAAAATAGCAATTCCAATAGGTATTTAGTCAACAAGATTCAACATGCTGATATTTATCACGGGTTTAATTCAATTAATTTTAATGCTAAAAACCCGTAGTGAAAATGCTTTTAGTGATTAGCTTCAATAATATTTGAGGAAATATTGATCTAATTGTTGATTACATTTCCTGAAAAAAAAAACAATAATCAGCAATATTAAACAAAACGTGTGTGTAATTTGACACTTGCAACTTTGAAAAGTTTTCCAGGTGTCTGCAAATTATGTAAACAGCGGAACAGTTTGTCGAACGTAAACATATCGTTGACAATCATGATGCTGAAAAATGTTCTGCAGTGACATACAGTTAAAGTGAAAGGAAATTAGCACTTACCTTCGTGGACAAAATAGCCATTAGCGCCAAAAGCTTCTGTAGTGACACACCGCTGTCAAGTTAATAGCGCCACCTGTATACAACAGGTGCCCTTTAATACATGGTCTGCTTGTTAAAATGGTCAGAGAGGAGTTACCTTTCTTTTCTATATCTATACTGCATATCTAGTCGGGAGCAATCTCATTAAACTGAATGTGATTTCACTCCGGGAAATATTATAACTTATTTGAACGTTTGATGTTAATCGCCTTGGTGTAAAACAAGTGCTTTTCCTTCAGGATTCGAAGAAAGGAGGAAATATCGGCCAGTCAGGAAAACTGCTTTGCGCACATGAAATGTATTATACGTTGAGTCTTAACTTATCAGCTGACTTAGCTTTTATATCCGATTTTTTTGATTTTTGTCTCCATTTCTGGATGTCAGTTATATCTCTTAAAGAGTTAATATCTAATTTCTCCGAAGATTTACTCGGAACCGACGATTTTTTTTAATTCTGTGTGAATTCCAAGACTGTTTTACATATGCCACCTTACAAATCACCGTCTATTTTCATTTTTTCATTATACAACATATCCATAAATTTGCAATCGGTATGCAAGTAAAAGCATGTATTAAACAATGTCCCGCGGAACGGAAACGGAGGTATGGAATATACCGAGCGATATCTTGTGAGTGAAAAATCGCGGAAACGGACGCGGAAGCAGACGCGGACACGATGTTCTTAGGCCGGTATTCCATAGTTCCGTGATGCGTACATCACGGAACTATGGAATACCGGCCTTAGAACACCGTACTGCCTCCGTACGTTGACATGGAAATCGCACTGAGATCTTGCGTTGTAAGCACGTTGTCAGCACATACAACTCTCTTACCACCTACGAAACGTACGATGCATGCAACAGCTTACCCCTAGACGTGGCGTGCGGGCAACGTACTCACACCGTGCGCAAGCGTGAGTGTGACGTGCTTCCTCTCTGCTATTGCCACGTCCAACCCAAAAAAGCCGCGAACGTGGCATCCGCAGAACACGTACGGACAAAAAAGACGCTCGGCGGGTTGTGACCGGGGCTTTACAGAGCATTTACGTGTTCCGCACTTACAACGCACGGTGTGCGCACGGACCTCTGCGGTATATAAAATATATATCGAGTATCGATAGGTCGTCCTTATATATATCACCGAACAGCGAACGAAATAAACTCACGTTTACCGCACTTGCACGCACTTACAACGGGCGAGCGAGTAAGAACATCGTACGTGAGCAGTACCGCCTCCGTACGTTGACATGGAAATCGCACTGAGAACTTGCGTTGTAAGCACGTACAACTCACTCACCACCTACGCAACGTACGATTCACGCAACCTTTTACCCCATAGACGTGGCGTACGGGCAACGTACTCACACCTTGCGCAACCGTGAGTGTGACGTGCGTCCTCTCTGCTCTTGCCACGTCCGACCAAAAAACGCCGCGAACGTAACCTCCGCAGAATACGTACGGTAAAAAAAGACGCACGACGGGTTGTGACCGGGACTTTACTTGCAAGTGCGTGCTGTGACGTGGGCCAAATTCAGAGATCCGTACGTGGTGAGTACCGCCTCCGTACGGATTTGGGAGCACGCAGAGACGCCGTAGCATTTTAGTGCATGCAAAACTTTCTCTGCGTTCGAGCTGCGGGCGGCCTAAGGCCGCTATTCCATAGTTCCGTGATGCGTGATCCGTGTCCGCGTCCACGTCCGTGTCCGCGATTTTTCACTCACCAAAGATATCGTTGGGTATATTCCATACCTCCGTGTCCGTTCCGCGTCTGCGTCCGTATCCGCGATTTTTCACTCACCAAAGATATCGTTGGGTATATTCCATACCTCCGTGTCCGTTCCGCGTCCGCGTCCGTGTCCGCGATTTTTCACTCACCAAATATAACGTTGGGTTTATTCCATACCTCCGTGTCCGTTCCATGTCGCGGACACGAACACGGACGCGGAACGGACACGTACACGGAGGTATGGAATAATGGCCTAACGCACTGCCTCCTCGAGTCTTTGCGTGGTCCGTGCTTCCTCAGTTCAACTGTCCAAATCGCGCACAGAACTCAGGCGGACCTTACAAAGCAAGTAATGTTTCGCACTTACAACGCACGGTGTGCGCACGGACCTCTGCGGTATATAAAATATATATCGAGTATCGATAGGTCTTCCTTATATATATCACCCAACAGCGACCGAAATAAACTCACCGCACTTGCACACACTTACAACGGGCAAGCGAGTAAGAACACCGTACGTGAGCAGCGCATGTAAGTACTGCCTTCGTACGTTAACATTGAAATCGCACGGAGATCTTGCGTTGTGAGCACGTTGTCAGCACGTACAACTAACTCACCACCTACGCAACGTCAAGTGAAGTGAAGTAAATTTTATTTACATAGAGTCGGATAATCAACAATTAACATAAGCTCTAAAGAGCTTTTAACACCGACTAACTACACAAGCAAAGCACATAGATTGAGGATCATGCAGCACATAGAAAATAAATTATTAAAAGTTAAGTACATAAACTATAAATTATTGAAGTTATTACAATCTGTAGTTAATATAAATGCAGATTACAAGATCTATAAATGTATGTGGATATTCATGCATATACATAACAGTATGATATGCTAGCTAAAAACTTATTATAAAATTTATTATAGTGACTAAAGTAGATTGCATGTATACAGCTTAAGACATATAATCTAAGTACTTGTTAAGCACATTAATATAGACTCAGGTAGCACTGGAATATAATTATAAAACACAGGTAAAGCACATACTAGCAAAATAAAAAAACACAGTCAAACAGTTATCTAAATTCAGCTAAGACACAGATACTCATACTATCAACTTATACAGGCAAGCATCTAATACACACATAGACCAGAAGCATGCAGACAGAACATAGTTGTTATCACATACTAAGCACATTATAATATTGTACAAGCATAATTAAATAATTATATGTACGATGCGACCGCTTACCTCTAGACGTGGCGTGCGGCCACGTACCCACGCAACCGTGAGTGTGACGTGCTTCCTCTCTGCTCTTGCCACGCCCGACCCCAAAACACAGCGAACATGACCTCCGCAGAACACGTACGGACAAAAAAGACGCACGGCGGGTTTTGACCGGGGCTTAAGGTCTCCTACAACGCCACACGAGCTCCGCGGGTGCGCACAAAGGTCGCAGTGCAAACGCTGTGGTAACCGGTGGCGCTTTCACGGAGATTGCATGGCATTGTCTGAGATGTGACTGCAACTCTTCCGCGCGTAAGTGCTATTTATTTCACTGCGCTCTTTCAACGACTGTTCTGAGCTGTCACGACGAGATTGAGCTCCCAATGCGCTTCTATCGCGTTGTCACGGCGATCATTGCGTTCTTAAAGCGCTTCTCCCGCGTCAATTGCGTTTGCATGACGAAGGCCGGTATTCCATGGCTCCGTGATGCGTGATCCGTGTCCGTGTCCGCGTCAGTGTCCGCGATTCTTCACTCACCAAAGATATCGTTGGGTATATTCCATACCTCCGTGTCCGTTCCACTTCGCGGACACGAACACGGACGCGGAACGGACACGTACACGGAGGTATGGAATAGCGGCCTAAGAAGGTATCACAACCGGATTCCTTCACTCATCTAGTTCAAAGGAGGTATCGAGTATGCCGATAGTGTCGCTTAAACTAGTATTTGACAAACTTAATGCTAGTACGGCAGACTGCGTAACAGCACTACTTTGGGGTCTAGTAGATACGGTAGCTGGAGAAATTCCAGGGACAGCCTTCGTCATCGGTTGCAGTTCAGTCATCAGCCCCTATACCCAGGCGAAATTCTGCGAACCCCACATAGACATGGGCCCAAGATCATCTGATTGGCTGAAATGGCTGTCAGTCACTATCAGTCTCTATTTCAGCCAATCAAATGCTCGAGAGTTTAGACTATTCTCCAGAGTTAGTTTTATGATCGTGGGCCATATTCTGTTGGACAGTGGTAGGCCACTTCTGAGGTGAAAGCGCAATTCACGCAGTAAAAGCGCCGTAAGAGCGTATTGAAAGCGCAGTGCATGCAGTGGAAGCTCCGTAAGGGCGCCTTGAAAGCGCAGTGCACGCAGTGGAGGCGCCGTAAGATCGTAGGCAATCGCCAACAAGAACTCCGTAGGAGCGCGATAGAACGCTAGGTGAGCTCCGTAAGGACGCAGTGACATCTTCACGAAAAAATATTATATTTTTTAATTTTTCTTGCAATCTCACGGCGTTCTTGAAAATTAAACAACGCCGCGGTAACGCAGTGGAAATACGCTATAGTGTGACAGGACGAGTTTGGATCACTTAGAACGCCGACCGATGACACGCAACGTACGCAGTCGCTTGACGTTCCCCAATGTTGGGGGTCGCCGGTAGGTCGCCGCAGCAACACAGTAAGGTCTCCTTCAGTGCCACAGGAGATATGGGAGCGCGCACGGAGGTCACACTGCGAACGCTGTGGTTGTCAGTGGCGCTTGCACGGAGTTTGTACGGCGATTTCTGAGATATAACTGCGTCTCTACCGCGCGTCCACGGCGCGTATAAGTGTTACTTATTTCACTACACTCTTACAGCGACTGTACGGAAATGTCATGGCGATCATTGCGTTTCTACCGTTTATATCGCCGTTTTCTTGACAAAGACGAACAAAAATGGTATAAATTTACAACATTACTAATAAACATTAATTTAATCATGGCTGGTGTATGACAGAAAGCTTGGCTACTACCTGCAGATCTATTGTACATATTAATTTGCGACGACGAGAGCCAAAATGCATAGTTTCAACGGTTCGAGAAGAAGGGAATAATTGATGAATATGTGTGTGTTTACGTCGTTTTGTACGAAGTGCAAACGAACGTCTTCAACACGCCTTCAGCGCAGTATAAGCGCCGTGAAATCGCAGTGCACGCAGTGGCAGCGCCGTGAGAACGCAGACACTCGCCAACAAGAACTCCGCAGGAACGCGATAGAACCCCGTGGGAGCTCCGTAGCAACACTTTGGTCGCTGTGAGGACGCCATGAGATAACCTTCTTCACGAAAAATATCAGATTTTGTTGCGATCTCATGGCGCTCTGGAAAGTTTAACAAGTTTCTAACGTAGTGGAAACTCAGTTTAGTGTGACAGGGGCTTAAACTGTATTTGAAAATTGACTGGTGGGTTTCGAGATTTTAAGTTTCTGCCATAGGCATGATATTATTTTAAGATTGTCACTTTTTGAAAAACGTTGTCTAGCGTTCCTTTGAAATACTTTTTGAAATCTGGGTAGCAGTTATGAAAAGAACACTTCTTAAATTTTTTTTTGGTGTAGAAATAAAGGTAAAACATACCCCATTTTACGCAGTGTCTTGGCTTGGACTACATCTGGTAGATGGCATCCAAGGAATGTTCCAGCGAAATATTTCTAAATTCTGACTGGCAGTTATTGAGATATGAAATTGTTTTTGAGCCCTGTGGCTGGGAACGGTTGATCCCACGGGGATGATTTGAGAAACGTTAGAGTGCCAATTCCGGATGGTTCAGGGGGAAAATTGATTAAAAACAATAAAGTTGTTTCAGATGAGATTTTGTTTGAAACATAGTTTTGCGGGAATCGGATGAATAAACTCATGTGAGCTCATGTATACCTAAAGAAATAATTCTAAGTTTGCATTTCTATACGGAAAAAACAAACAGTGATGTTTAGTAAAATCTTCGGTAGGCATTAACTCCATGATTTAAGGTCCTAACGCTTCCCTTCAAAACATTGTCACTAAGCCTAGTGAAGGTTGAATTATTGCAGAGTAAGTGCACGACGAAATATACGAGTGATGATTATGAAACTGAACTGAGCATTTTAACTTACTGGTTTGTGTGCACACAGTTTAAATGAAAAATGTGGAAATATGTGCCTTTTCAAGTAGCAAAATTGTGCATTTGCTGAACATGTATATGTACTTAAGTGTTGTATTGTTATGCACCACCACCCCACCCACCTTACGAAGAAGCGGGGTATATTGCTTGGCGCATGTCGGTCGGTCCGTAACCACCTTGTCCGATCAATAACTTGAAAACACTTTCGCATATGGACCTCAAATTTGGGAGGGAGGTTGATCATCACCTGTAGATGATCCCTTTTGATTTTCATGTCAGTAGGTCAAAGGTCATGGTCACATTGACCTCAAGCACAAAGTTCTTGTCTGACCCAAAATTTCACGATTTTACCAAATGTCATCATATTTTGAATGGAGGTGTGTCATCATATGTAGATGACCCCTATTTACTTTGAGGTCAGTAGGTCTTTGGTCAAGGTAACTGACCTTCCAAACAAAAACCATGTCTGACCAATAACTAGACAACGTTTAATCTAGTCCTCAGATTTCAAGGGAGGTAATCATCACCTGTTCATGACCTTGATTTATTTTCTGGTTAGTAGGTCAAAGTTCAAAAGTCAAAGCCACCTTTCACACATGAAATTCACTTACCATTAGCTATATAACAATTCAGCCTTCGATCCTCCAATTCAGTATTGAGGTGTGTCATCACATGTACATGAATCCTTTTCATTTTCAGTTCAGTATGTCAAAGGCCAAGGTCACAGTGACCTTAAATACAAAAATCTTGTCTCACCAATAACTAGAAAGTGAGTTGGGTGCAATTTAACATCCATTTGGCATTTGGGGGGCACACATGTTTTACACACACATCTCTTGTTTATTTTGATGTTCCAAATTGGGATAGGTTGATGCAAATACCAAATATATAAAAATGGACAAGGGCCCATTTTTCATCTCAGATGACTGAAGTTCAAACTTGTTGAGAAATCACCACAGTTAAATGCTAAGCAAAGTTTAGTAATAATGGGCTGAAAATAAGACTACAAACCGCTTTCTGTGATTTGACTGTAACATGGTTTTTGAAAACTTCTGGTTTCAGGCTTCTGAAAATCTCACCAAAAGAAACATTCTGAACAAGTTTGATGATAATCAGGATGCTTTGCAGTGACAAGGTTTTCCTTAATTTTAACCTACTGACCAAGTTTTGAACCTGAAATGACAGTTTCAAATTAATATATCATAAAAAATTATCTTCGCCAGAGTTTGATTATTAACCCTTTCCTCCATAAATACGCATTTTTATGCATGTGCGACCACTGTAGATCCAGATCAGCCTGAACATCCATGCCATCTGATCAGGATCTGCACTGGTCACATTTTGGTCAGAAAAAACCTAACTAGAATTATCACTGAAAGTGATTAAATACCCTCACACGTGTGCTTGATACTTGAACTGGGAATGCTTAGAATCAACAGCAAAATGTAACTAACACTAGAAACGAAACATGGACAAATAGGAATGAGAACACAGTTTTTAGCCCTTTGGTTACCCACAATCCGCAATAAATTTACACAGTTAAAGAGTCCACATTTTGAGGATGAATACTGATTGAAATTTGAATGAAGAATAATAATTTAATGGCATTTTTGTACAGAGTAGGTCTGAATCAGTAAGTAAATGTCAATTTTGAGTGAATTTTAATGATAGATTGTTATAAATCAGCATTTGAACAGGGGTGATTTTGGCCTGTTTACTGCCGTAATTGTTCACCTGTCAAACCATCCTAGACACTTTTGAAATTTTTGCGCAAGGAAGCCGGTCAAGGTACCATTTCTTGCGGCTAGAATATGTCGCATGGGTTAGTATTACAGAGTTCAGGTGAGATTTTTCAATTCGGAATGTGAATAAAAATGTTTTTGTTCACAAATGCTTATATGAAACATATAGGGAAAAAAACTGTGTATTTAGGCCACATGTAGTTGTAACCTTGACCTCACCCACCTACATTCAATCCCAAGCAGTCTTTCAAAGAAGCAACCTAAACAGTAAGTTTCATCACAATATCTCATTCCTAACTAATGTAATTTAGCATAAAAAGTTTGTCTATCTTTTGTAACAGTAACAGTAACACAGTGGCCCCACTTTCAATCCAAAGTGTTGTCTTCACAGAAGCCACATTTACAGCAAGTTTCATCACAATATCTCATTCCTTCTAAATAAATTGAGCAGAACAGTTTGAATATGTTAATAACCATGACCTTTACTTAACTTTTATCTAACAACTGTGTGCCAAAAATTGTTTAAATATGTGAAGCCTTTCATGAGAAATCATCCAGAAACCATTTTTTCTATTTTTAGTAACAGTGAACCTTGACCCCACCTTGCCAATTTTCAATACCAAGTTTTGTCTTCACAGACAATACCTATATAGCAATTTTCATCTGAATATCTTATTCCAAACTAAAGTTATCGAGCATATACAGTTTTTCTATTTTTAGTAACAGTTACCTTGACCCCATAAGCCTTACTTTCAGTCCCAAAAGTCGTCTTTACAGAAACCACCAATACACCAAATTTCATTCAAGAATCTCATTCCAAGCTATAGTTACTGAGTGGAAATGAAGTTTTGAAGTTAAATAACAGTGACCTTGACCTTGTACCCACAGGCCCCAGTCAAACCTAACCTGTATCTTGTAATGTTACATCTGTGTCCCATACAATTATTAAATCTATGAAGTATTTCATTAGTTATCGTCCAGAAATAATTTTCTATTTTAAGTAACAGGCCCCAAAGTTGAACTTGACCTCTCTTGTGATGTTACATCTATGTTCCAAAAATGGTTTTAATCTGTGAAGTATTTGATGAGTTATCATCCGATACAATTTTTCTATTTTTAGTAACACTGACCTTGACCTTAACCCCACCAGCCCCGAAGTCGAACTTGTCCTGTATCTTGTGATGTAACAACTGTGTACAAAATTTTTTAAAATATTTGATGCCTTTCAGGAGTTATCGTCCAGAAAGCATTTTTCTATTTTTAGTAACAGTGACCTTGACACTGACCCCACCAGCCCCAAAATCGAACTTGACCTGGATCTTATGATGTTACACATGTGTACCAAAAATTATTTAAATCTGTCAAGCTTTTCATGAGTTATCATCCGGAAACGAAGAATCTGATCAACCAACAGACAAGCTCACTCCAATTAACCCCCTCAAACTTCGTTTTGGGGGTATAACAAATCAAAATGCGAACAGTGAAGATCCTGATCAGACAGCATGGATGTGTGGGCTGATCTGGATCTACACTGTTCACCAATGCAATAAACGTGTGTCTAAGGAGGAAACGGTTAAGGGGATGAATTATGTTGTTGTAGTTACTTTGGTTGCTTTTAATTTGATATTAACCCTTTATTACACCAGAGGAACTCTGATATGGAACTCACACTCGTATGCTGCGGCAGGATCCTATAATATGTCCTATGAGCAGGTTTATAACTAAAATAGGCTTACTTTACATGAAATATATCATTGGATCATGTAAGCCAAAAAGAAGTCTAGCCTGTGCCTCACTTAACTGATTTAATGTCATAAAGATCAAATCAATTTAACATACAATTTTACTAAATACTGTTGAACAGTTTTGACCATTCTCAAAGTCTGAATATTACTGGATCAGACTCAAATACATCCAAAATGATTACTAAAAGCTATCAAGGTTTTCCATTCAACCCTTGTTAAGAAAAAATCTAAATATCATCTCTCGTCTCTTTGGTATATTCTGGACATTCAATAAACCTGGGTTGAAGGTTATTAAGCTGAGTTTGTAAACCAGTCTCAAATCTCAAGCATCTGATTGGCTGAAATGGCGACTGGTCGCCATTTCAGCCAATCAGATGGTTGAGATTTGAGACTGGTTTCCATGCTCAGCTTTATAACCTTGGGCACTGGTCCTAAGATAAGAGACCCATCTCAAATCTCAACCATCAGGCCCCAAGGTTTTAAAATTAAGAATAAGAATGAAGACAAGTCTCAAATCTCAAGTATGATTTACTGAAATGGAGGAGCTTGAGATAAGTCTTCATTTCATCTAATCAGACACATAAGATTTGAGACTAGTCTCTAGTTATATTTCATTGATATGTGCCATCAGATGTTCCCTGTTCCCTTTTTTTATTTATTTGTTGTTTTTTTCTGACCAAAAAGTGAACAGAGAAGATCCAGATCAGATGTCACAGATGTGCCAGCTGATCTGGATCCACACCGTTTGCACATGCATACATATGGAGCACAGGATTATGTTTTTAGTTGATGTCTGGACAATCATCAAAGTTTGCTAATGAATATACTACCGGTAACTCTATTTTTATAATAGAGAACAACTATGAATCATTTGGAGAACATAGACAACTGTAAGGATTTTCTGGGAATACCATCAAATTTATTTCTTCTTTCATTTGAAACTCAGATAAAAGCAGATACTGAGTGCTTCTGTACAAATATCTCCGAATAAACATCCAGATAAACAGATTTTTGAAAAACCTAAACAACAGTTTTAAGCCATATAGTTTTTAGCTGCATGAGAGTTAAATACCAATTGTGCAAAAGCTTATCGATTAAATTAACAACAGAATAAATCACTCAAAATGTCTGATTCTATGTACATCTACTCCTTAAATCTTGGGAAATGTAGTCAAGGGATAAAGAAATGCAGGGTGAAAATATTTGCAGTATCTTGTGAACACATTAACCCTTTCCTCCATAGACACATCTTTGTTGCATGGGCGAACAGTCTAGTTCAAGATCAGCCTGCACATCCATGCCATCTGATCAGGATCTGCACTGTTTGCTTTTTGATTTATTAGGTTATTTCTGACCAAAAAGCGACCATTGCAGATCCTGATCAGATGGCATGGATGTGCCGGCTGATCTGGATCTACACTGGTCGCACATGCGTAAAAAGGTGTTTATATGGAGGAAAGGGTTAATCAAGAATATGCGAAACATGCCTAGGAACTCTCGTGGTTACTGTGCATGCGGTACTGTATCGAATGTTGCATTATGTGACTGTAAAACAATGTCTCCCGGGGAAAGTGTGCAACAAGCAAAACTAGAATCATTTTTAAAGTTTACCCTGTGTTTGTTTATCCATCGAGTACATCATATTATGCCATCTATGAACAGGAAATGTTTGTGTCAAATTTGCCTGTCTAAAAGGTCACCACTAGCCACTAACAATCAACAGACATGACATATAGGGGCAAATACCGACAGGTTGCACTAGAAACAGTTCATAGAGATGGAAATAACAAGCAAACTAAATCCCACAATCAATTTTAAAAATGCAGAAATACAAATATGCCATTTTGTTTCAGCACCCTTTCATATTATAAATTTATGCAGTCTCAGTGTTTTGACGGTCTAGAGGCTGTGTTTTCTGTTGTGTTTTTTCCTTGTATGTTAACCCTTTACTCCATATATTCATGTTTTATGGCAAGTGTGACCAGTGTAAATCCAGATCAGCCAGCACATTCATGCCATCTGATCAGGATTTACACTGTTCAAATTCCTGGTTAGAAATAATGTAATTAATCAAAAAGTGAACAGTGTAGATCCTGATCAGACCACACAAATGTGCTAGTTGATCTGGATCTACACTGTCTGCTCACGAATAACTACCATGGAGTAAGAAGTTAATTCGACTTCTATGTTACCTCAAAATGGAGATCTTTATAGCAAGCGTTCTTTATTTTGTAGAGAGGTCTTCATGTGGGTTTTTACTGTGGTACATGTAGTTTAGAAAAATATCTACAAATGTTCTTAACACCATGTATATTTTTATTCTTCTCATTGTTTACAAACTAAATAAGCATCCTAAATATATGCTACTGGTTTGCAACAGATCTCAAATTTTTGTTTCTTATTTCAAAATTTGTAAAACTACACAAATTTTAAGTCTTAACTGTTAAAATTGTAAAATGTCCTTCCACACTAAAGCTAAACAATTTTATTTCAGCTATGTTTACACAAGCCTGATGATATGAAATGGGGCTCATCATGGAAAAATCTACCTCTTGACAGTCGATAAAGCAGTACAGACGACATTAAAAATTTTGCAATAATCAGTAAAAATAGCATTTTGTTGTTGACACTTTCCTCCATAAATGCGTGTTTTTACGCATGTGCGACCAGTGTAGATCCAGATCAGCCGGCACATCTGTGCCGTATGATCAGGATCTGCACTGGTTGCATTTTGTTCAGAAATAATCTAACAAATCAAAAAGTGATGCACAAATGTGCCAACTGATCTGGATCTAAACTGTTCGCCCATGCAATAAAGGTGTACCTATGAAGGAAAGGGTTAATCAGTAAAAATAGCATTTTGTTGTTAAAATGTGTAAGAAACCTCTAATTAGTTATGAGAAAATAATAGATCATTCAAGTTCTTTCCAAATATAGTACCAGCTTAAGTCACAAAATATTACAGAAGACAGCTTTCCACATGACATGCCCCAAAATGTAAGTTTGTTCACTATTCCAGTCCCTCTAATTTCAGTGCCCAAGGTTATAAAACTGAGCATGGAAACCAATCTCAAATCTCAAGCATCTGGCTGAAATGGCGACCAGTCGCCATTTCAGCCAATCAGATGCTTGAGATTTGAGACTGGTTTCCAATCTCAGCTTTATAACCTTGGGACCAGGTAGATCATCACCACCAACATAACCTGTAGTCCCGCAATATGGATAATTTAACAGCATAAGTCAAGGTAACCCTTAAGAATATTTACCGCTGCCCATTCTATGACAGACATTTTTGCCTGAAACCATTTATTTCTTAACCCATTCCTTCATATATACACCTTTTTACTCGTGATCGACCAGTGTAGATCCAGAATAGCCAGCATATCTGTCATCTGATCTGGATCTACACTGATCGCCCAATAAACATGTATCTATGGAGAAAAGGGTTAATAGGTGTTTTTTAAATTTCAATAATTAGCATTATTTTAAGATATGTACAGAAAATTACCTAACAGTTTAGTTGGCACAACCATGGTGTCTGATCTGGATCTCTGTTCATCTCTTGGTAAAAAAATAACCTTATGAATCCAAAAAACAGTCAGTGTAGATCCTGATCAGATGGCAGTGATCTGGATCTACACATGTCACCCATGGGACTGAAGTTTTATCCATGGAGTAAAGGGTTAAATAACCACAGTTAAACATGTGATACCAATGCTCATGGCAGCAAGGTAAGTGCAAACTAAATATTTCTAAGGGTAACCTTGCATAAGTTTTACTTATGTAAGCCACAATATTTTTATACACAATATATCACATAAATAATATAACAAATAGAATACACAATTACTTTAACAAATATGGATAGAGCTATTTTCACCTACTATAGTATACTCTGTAATATAAGGTCTTAGATCTCCATAATGAGTAAGAATTGTCAAATTTAAGTAAATAAACGCCACGTCCTGGATAAGCGTGACTCCCACAATACACCTCTTCGTGACAATCTCTGCGATATACTGGAATGATTTCATCAACTGGCGGTCTGTCATCACGTTTGTCTCCACCTTTCTCCACATCATTCGCCTTGCCCTCTGAAATGGCCAAACATGTGTTACGATTAACCCTTTACTATATATATCTTCACCTTAGTGCAGTAATGGTATAAGTACCACTGAAACATGAAGGAGATATACCATTATCACACAAAGGTGATGATATATGCATTTTAACCATTTCCTTGATATATATGCATTTTTACGCATGTGCGACCAGTGTAGATCCAGATCAGCAAGCACATCCATGCCATCTGATCAGGATCTGCACTGGTCGCACTTTGATCAGAAATATCCTAATGAATCAAAAAGTGAACAGTTTAGATCATGTTCAGAGGGCACGGATGTGCCGGCTGATCTGGATCTAAACTGTTCGCCCTAGAAATAAAGGTGTATCCATACAGGAAAGGGTTAAAATATGTGCAAATAGTGTAGATCTAGATCAAATGGCACATCCATGCCATCTGAACATAAAGTGAACAGAGCAGATCCTGATCAGATAGCAAGAGTCTGGATCTACACCGTTTATGCAATAAATGTTGTATCTTTAGAGTGAAGGGTTAACATCCTTCACAAGTTACTGATACAGCCCATACATTTTCTGTTGTCAGAACTAATTCAGAGCAAAACATTGCTAAATTGCAAATACAATGGAAATGTTGATTCCCTATGGAAGTTGCATTATTCTGTTGTGATTTTTGGATTTAGGGCTTAACCACAAATGAGTTGTGTTTTCTCTGCCATATATCATTTGATTTTGCAGCTATTTTCAGAGAAAGTTGCCAGGAGATGACAGATATCAAATAATGAACTGTATATTGATTATATGATATGTGCTTTTCAGAAACATTTCTTAACCAAGTGACCAAATAGTTCATTTTCTTTAGTGTATTTGGCTATCTTCATCACTACAGGTTTCCAAACATAACATAGACAACTTCAAGATATATCACATCTACATCTATCTTTCTTTCAATCAATTATTTTTGGCAAACTTAAAGGAAAAGTTTCAAGAATTTGGTCTTCAAACATGGCAAGCATTTGGAAATATTTCCTTTTAGAAAGGCATGCTCTTTGTTATAATATCACTTGTAACATGGCAATGTTATAATAAATGTCATATTTTGAAATAATCATCTAAAAATTTAAACAAAATTACAAGTATGATCACCACTTCAATATGAAAGAAGAATCTACATGTGCTGGAATAACAGATGAATATCTAATCATCTGTTAAAATGTTTCAAACAAAACATCAGCACAGCCTTGGAAATGTAAGAAACAGATATACGTTTGCAAGACAGCTCTAGTATTTTATTTACCCCTTTCCTGTATAGATACACCTTTATTGCTAGGGCGAACAGTTTAGATCCAGATCAGCCGGCACATCCGTGCCGTCTGATCAGGATCTAAACTGTTCGCTTTTTGATTCATTAGGTTATTTCTGACCAGGATCTAAACTGTTCGCTTTTTGATTCATTAGGTTATTTCTGACCAAAATGCGACCAGTGCAGATCCTGATCAGACAGCATGGATGTGCCGGCTGATCTGGATCTACACTGGTCGCACATGTGTAAAAATGTGTATATATCAAGGAAAGGGTTACGGAAGGTAAAACAGGTCAAGATGTGCATTATAGTTCTATTTAATTATTTAAGAATATAAAATGATTCTATTTGAGATATTTAAGATACATTTAGGTTACATTACTGACCACTTCCAACGCATCCAGGGGATCAGTTTTCACCTTCTTTATTGAGTACCCCCTTGTCACAACATTCAAGGACACAAAAACTGCAAACCCCTCTAGTTCTTCCTCATCACTTGATTCACTGACATCTTGCATGAACATTGCACATCCCACATCCCAAAAATTATGGTTTCACAACGCGCCCACCCCACCCCGGGAATCACTGCCCCCTCCACCCAACAGTATTTACCTTCTTCCTCTAGCTCCTCCTCATCGCTGGATTCACTGACATGAACACTGACAGTATTACTTGGAGCAATAGTCCATTCAAAGAACACACCAAAACCTATGTCATAATAGTCCGTGGCAAACTCCCAAAACAAACACGATCCATCTTCATGTGTCGGCACACGCACCTGTAAAGAAAATATACTTGATTATTGTACCACATTCATTAGTTTTGTATTGTTTATGACATCAATTGATTTCATTATTCCGCACATTGTTAAAATATTCTAGAATTTTCAATAATGATTATATTTTGCAGAATCCATTTAAACTAGAAGGCGACACAAAAATGAGCCATACAAATATAGGCTCATGATAATCTACACTTGATGACAAATGACGTTCAGTGATTTGAGTAAATCTCTTTAGAACTGCAGAAGTAGACCTTGCTCCCCACAACCTGAAAATAATCGACTGAGCAAAACAAAATTTGTGTCAGAATTTTCTTCACTAGATATTCAAGTTTCAAGGCACTGAAGAAATAAACAGTGACCTCTACAACAAATAATATACTTAATACCCATAATAATCTTCATTTGATGCATAACATATGTTCAAAGTTTCAAGTCAGTATCTTGAAAACTGCATAAGATTGCTCTGCAGGAATTCTTACCCATTACTCCATATATGTGTGATCTAAGTAGATCCAAATCAGATGGCACAACTGTACTGTATGATCAGGATCTGCACTGTTTGCTTTTTTGGTCAGAAATAACATAATTAATCAAAAAGCCAACAGTGCAGATCAGGACCGAAAGCATGGCTGTGCCAGCTGATCAGGATCTACACTGTTCACCCATGCCATAATGACATATATATGGAGTAAACACTGCCCCTTCTCTCTGTCACATTAAAATATGTCATGCACATCTGCACTTGATGCTGAAAGTCTCAAGTCAATTTCTTGAAAACTGTAGAAGTGGTTTGCTAATCTCCCACCCACTCCACCCTCCAACAAAACAAGGACAGCCACTTGAATAAAATGCTACCCACATCTGTGCATGATGCTTAATCAATGCTTAAAGTTTCAAGCCGCAGAATTAGTTTGGGTCACAGACCACCCAACACACGGAAGACATGTCTTATATCCCAGCAGCAAAGATACAACAAATGTTCCAACCAATTTTAGTTAATTGTCCCAAACTAAAAAATACCTGTTTGAAATTTCAATGAGAATGTAAAACCAACACAAAATCATTTTTATAGCAAAGTAGAGTTACCTTTCATGTCTTATGCTACAAACAAAATCAAAACAAGAAGCATTTAGGTTTCTTTTTTTCTTCATAATCACTGGTTACCAAGTGTTTCAGTAGGAATTTTCAGACAAAGAACTATTGGTCAACATTGATTAACCTAATATAATTCATCTATATATTTCTAAATAACAGTAGATAGGAAGACATTTTGGAAATAATTACACAGCTAACCATACCAAATATCCATACAAAACCATAAACATGCCAACATTCAGAATTCTCATATATCAGAATTATTCTTACTGTTGCCAACTTTGACTAAGTTCGTAAAACTAAATCTGGAGACCAGTCTCAAATCTCAAGCATCTGATTGGCTGAAGCAGTGACTGGTCGCCTTTTCAGTTTTATGATCTTTGGCCCAGAAAGCTTAATATTAAACATTTAACTGCAACTGTATGCTTCTCAAACCCCTTTAGGACACATTATAAATCCTATGTTAATCAATTTAAAGCGTTTACAGAACAGTTTACTGGTCAACATGTCGACCCATATCCAAATATTTTGTCTGGTTTGCTTTTGGATCTTCCTTCTGCCATCATGAGATTTTTACTGACTAAATGCTGAAATTCTTTATTTATGATTAAACAAATATACACAAACACATGGCAACAAAACTACAAAAAATGCTAATAACTAATAACCAATAACCGAGCCAGACAATCATCCTCGCTAATATTTGAAAAGGTTAACGTGTATGAGCTAAAGTAACTTTCCATGCTAAATATAACTGATAATAGTGTCTTAATGGAAAAAATTTAAAAGCAATGTTTTATGGCTACATTTAAAACGCTACTTTAATGCACAGATTTTAAGCCACAAAAGATGTCTCTAAAATCAATTAAAATCCTCTCTTTGTGATATATAATACCAAATCAATATACGATGTAACAGGTTGCATTATCATAACAACCTGTCTAAAAGTTGTATGACACAAGACAAAAAAATGCTATACTGGACAATTTCAGAAATATTCAGTGAAAAGATTAAACTTTAGACCCATAAAGTACACAATTCCATAACCAAACTTAACCCTTTCCTGTATAGATACACCTTTATTGCTGACCTAAATGCGACCAGTGCAGATCCTGATCAGACGGCACGGATGTGCCAGCTGATCTGGATCTACACTGGTCGCACATGTGTAAAAATTTAAAATGCGTATATATCAAGGAAAGGGTTAAAAGCAACATGTTCCTAAAACACACACAAACCCACAACTTCCAAAGCAACAAGCCAAGCCAAGAGATACTAGTTTTTTCTTGGAAACTGAAAATTATTTCTTGCGAAGGAAGGCCATTATTTAGTTCCTCAAATTAGAACATTCTCTAATTCCCATATTCCCAAACAGTGGAAGATAAGATTTAAATTCTGTAAGTTTAGATGATAACATTTTTTCAGTCGTAGTTTGCAGTGAAAGCCTCAATCTAACAAAATAACTTGTTTTTCCCTTGACATCCTTATACTAGAAACAAAGCAGTTATGAATCATATTGTCAGAGACGTGGCATGCTGAGAAGGCTCCGCCTGCGTCTCTACTCAACCAGCTCCTATCCAGAGAACACGGCAGTATGAAGGACAGCAATATCCCCCGCCAGATTAGGAAATGTTGAGAATGCTATTGACGCTTGAAAGGAAATGGAAAAAAAAATGTTCATGTATGCATGAAAAATGTTTTGCACTGGGCTCACCATTAATTAAGGTGATAGTACAATCCATGTCAGGAAATGATCTGTGCATGGGAAAGGAAATAAGATGGATTACCTTTCCTTGAATTTCTCAGGTAACAAGTCAATGTTCTAATATTAATGCTTTGATAATGTAAAAAATATGGAGCAGACAGGAAATGCATGACTCAAACCTTTGAATTCAACTTGTGACCTTAAGCTGGCACTGTTGAAACATAGATTCTGAAAATGGTCTCAAGGAAGTGAACAGATGACCAAAGTTTCATGAAATTCCTTTCAGGGGTTTTGTAGTTATAGAAGACACAAATTACATGGCCCAAACCACTGGTGACCTGACCTTGACCTTCAGCCACAAGTTATTAAGCAGCTGCTTTTCATACCTCTATGAATGCAAGTAACGAATTATTTTCATCATATTTTTTTAATTGTTCTTAAATTATCGAGACTTGTTAGATCACAGCTTCATGGAATGGCTTTTGAAGTAGTAATGTTTACAACAGACAGAATCACATTGTGGTTTTCAAAGTATCTCACTGCAAAATGAACATGCACATGGAAGTTGCCAGTAAAAAGACTGAGCTGACTTAATTTATAACCTTGTAAGGTCATGTCTGGCAGATCTATGTCGTTTGATGTAAGCTAAATAAGCATTTTAACACATGTGCTACCTGTGTAGATCCAGATCAGCTGGCACATCCTTGCCATCTGATCAGGATCTGCACTGTTGGCTTTTTAATTTATTAGGTTATTTCTGACCGAATGTGCTGGCTGATCTGGTTCTTCACTGGTCGCACATGTGTAAAAATGGGTATATATGGAGGAAACAAATTTCTAACATCTGACACCACTTACAGTGACAGTCTCTCCCGAGCCAACTTTTATCACAGAATCTTTGTCTTTTTTTAAGGATTCTTTAAATTCCTTCACATCTTTCCTTGTCCACATTGAGGCTGCAGCAATGGGAGGCAACTCATCGTCTACAACACAACAATAAAGACTACATTTAACAAAAGAAAAACATCATGCAAACCGCATACACCACAAAACCAAACAAAAACTGGGGAATAATTGTACAATTGGTCTGCCACCGAACCCTAACACTAGCCCAAGGGCGATCCCTGACCTTAACACAAACTATGAACATTAAACATATCCCTAAACTATATAAAATACAATAGATTTGCTAAAGGTCAGTGAAATGTAAATAGCACAGTGTATTGTATGGTGACAGACCAAATGTATACTCTAGCCAACACCAGCAACAGTCTTCAAACTCTTCAACTGAATCCAACACAAATGTGGCTACATTTTGTTTGCTTTTGAGAATTTCATTACATGTCTGAAATAGTCTATGCATTTTTTTTCAGCATTTTACATGTCCCTTTATTATTAACAAAACCAAACTAGCTAAACCCAAGTAAATTTTATATTTTTGATTTGTGGAAGAACAACGACCCACTATTTAAAGGCAGAATTTTGCTGCTCAAATTGAATTGTGATGGAGAAAAAGGTATGCATTGGTTTTGTAACCCCAACATCCCTTTAAGACCAATCCCATGGAGTAAAGGGTTAACCATACCTAGTGACCCATCGTTCCATTGTGACAGCATGACACATCAAAAGTAGGCCATTTGCTTTGCACTTAACAGGTTTCTTTTTTATCCCTTTCCTCCACAGACACACCTTTATTGCATGGGCGAACAGTGTAGATTAAGATCAGCCGGCACATCCTGCCGTCTGATCAGGATTAGCACTGTTCACTTTTTGATTCATTAGGTTATTTCTGACCAAAATGCAATCAGTGCAGATCCTGATCAGAGGGCACAGCTGATCTGGATCTACACTGGTCGCACATGCGTAAAAATGCATATATATGGAGGAAAGGATTAAGACCTATCCCATGGAGTTAAAGGTTAACCATACCTAGCGACCTTTCATTCCATTGTGACAGTATGACAGAACAAAAGCAGGCCATTTGCTTGCACTTAGAAGATTTTTTTTTTTTATTAAAAATGACAGCTCTGTCACATCACTGCTCTAAAAAGTAATACTGAACTAGATAGCCTTTTTTATGACTTCTACCGAGGTTTCTAGAAATTCTACCAAGGTTGTTACCATTCCAAACAAGTGTCACAATTTGGTTAGTTCTTAAATATCCAATAAATCTCTTAAACAAAAATCATTCAAGGCAATATTGAATGAAGTGCAATTCAGTTGGAAATCAAGTTGCTTTTGCCATAACTTTGAAGACTGCTAAGGTTTGCTATATTGCCTATCATAGCAGCAAGAAAGCATCTGCGCATAATACAGCATCCTCTTTCCCCAATACGAGACACTTTTATAACATCATACAACTCCATTATATCTGACTAATTTGCCAGAAGGAGTGTCATTCTATATTATATGCTCTTCTATTTTCCCAATTAGATTACCAAATAAAAGTACAATTATTTGATCAAGGTTAACATTTCTTGCTGTTCAGTCAGTAGATTCTGGTAAATCCCTCTGTAAACTATCCAGATTTAGTGGAAAGGCCAGACCGTAACACAAGAGCAGCAGGCTGAGGTTGGTGGTTTGAGCACAGGGCCCAAGATTTGAAATCTGAGAATCGAGAGCAGTCTCAAATCTCAAGCACAAGAATGGCTAAAATGAAGACTTCTTCCTTTCAGCCAATCATGTGCTCGAGATTTGAGACAAGTTTCCATTCTCAGTTGTATAGTCTTGGGCCCTGTGCATCACTCATATACACTGTAGAAAGTATTCAGTAAGTCTGTGTACCTTACAAAATATTAACCCTTAACTCCTGAGTTATGGCCTTGCCTTCTCTTTAAAACAGATCCCATCAATTTATTGTTCATAGGGGGTGTTTTGCATACAGTTATTGACTGAACAAAAAAAATGTGTAGACCATGACCAAAATAAGCTGATGGAAAGGGTAATCTGGGTCTACACAATGTGTCACATGTAGTGCTTAAAGGCTTATAGTGGAGAGACTGATCAATATTTCCGAGAGAGATTTCCTCTGTAGATCACAAGATTTCTCCGTGTTGATCTAGTTAGCAATTACATGAGTTTTAGAAAGATAAGTATCAGGGACTCTGATAAGAGAATATTGAGAGATGTATATTATGCACAGCTGGAGCACGAAGCAACCGTATCACAATTCAGTTCTCAATACATGCTCCTTTTATATCAAACAAACAAGAGATTACTTAATTCATTACACCATATATAGGCATTAATGGCATGGGCTAACAGTGAAGATCCAGATCAGACAGCAAATCTGTTCTGTTCTGATCAGATGACACAGATATGCCTGCTGATCAGGATCTACACTGTTTACACATGCAATTAAGGCATATATATGGAGTAAAGAGTTAACAGTGTATTCTTGCATGGGTCTACACATGTCAAAGTAGACCCCTTTTCACTATTGTTTTGCAAGGAATCATACAGCATTATTAAGAACTCAACATTGATACATGTAGGCATTATATTTATGGACACTAGTGGTTTACTGAACAACTATCATGCCTATCAAACTCACAGTCGCCGTGGCCAAAGAGCCAATGTGGATTACATGATCTTTGCTTTTTCTCATCTCCTCCTTAAATTCACCAATTTCTTTGACGACCCACATTTTTGCTGGCTCTATTTTAGGCATTTCAAGAGACTCAAGTGCTGAAAATGTTGTTATATTCCTTAAAATATTTATCTACAAATGTTAGCTCCAGGCAGATGACAGTCAAAATTTTCACTTACAGCTTGGCTTGTACAAATAGGAAAAATTATATAGGCAGGCTAGCAATCGAAGGATTTTTTCAGCTATTACATAAGACATCTGGATTGGGGATTTAAATCACAATTTCTATGTAATAGGAATGTCACTTACCGTATCAGAAAGATTTAACTTTTTATTCCATGGTATTTGGCAGTTATCCCAATTGGGCCAACAGTGCAGATCCAGATCAGCTAGCACAAGTTTGCAGTCTTATCAGGATCTACACTGTTTGCTTTTAGATTCATTACGTTTTTTCTAACCAAGAAGTAAAATGTATAGATGCAGATAAAACGGCTGATCTGGTTCTACATTTGTTGCAATAAAACATGTATATAGTGAATGAAAGGTAAAACTTTAAGGATTAAATGATGTGTCTTAAGGTTTTGCCATATACTAGTGAATAAAATTTCTCTTAATGCCATTAATAACAAATAAATAACAGAATGTTACTTTTCCGCACACCGAGACATGGATTTAATTTCAATAAAATTTTATTCAACAGACTAAAATTTGGAGTCAGGGAATACTAATTATTTAGTTCCATAGGAATCAACTGCAAAAAGATGTACTGGGATCCTACGTATTTACCGGACAATCAATTTACCGGACAAAATTTATGTCAGTCGAATACACACTCAATTTTAATGGAATTCGAGAAAAATTACTTAAGAATCTTGTGGACACCTTTTGCCTCCATGCTAATAACAACAATGTCACAGTTGGTTAATTTTCATGTATTAAAATGATATTTTTACTACATGCCCTTTTGTTTACAATGAGAGTTCATGATCATGTCACACGAGGGATTTATCGTAACTGCGCATGCGCCAATCTAGAGGCGCCCAAAGGGTGTTTGAAGATGTCTCATCAAATTAAAAAACAAGTATATATAATATTTTTTGTGCTACTAAATAGGAAATAATATGCAGCAGACAGACAGACTATCATGAATTGATGACATAATCAATGTACGTTTGATTTTATTATATATTACTACCTAAATTTTCACCCATTTAGGACCTCACTATACTATCGTACTTCTAATTATTTATAGAAACAGTGAGGCCCTGGTTTCCAGATGTAAATGATAATACTTAATGGGAAAATGCCGCTTAGTGAATGTTTATGGAAAATAATCAAAATTTTAAATGAAAACTTAAAAAATACACTTTGAAACTCTCTGTCCAGTTAATTGATTTTCCGTTACAATTTTATCTGCTGCCATACTGCCTTCATTTGGAGCCCCTTTTCATAAAATAAAACAGTGCTTTCAGTATCAAATAATCACACTTATGTAAAAGAAGAACCGATGATTACTCCGTGCAAGTTTTTCATGATTATAATGCAAAATACAAAAGTTACAAAGAAAAATTATCAATTTTTGTCCGGTAATATGAATGATCCCAGTAGAACCAACACATAAATTGTGTTCCAGCTGTAACTATTGTTTTGATTAGCAATATAGTCACACTGCCCCCAGGACAACGATGCTACATCAATCTAACTCACTTCAGCATCCAGAAACTAACCAAGCTACCATCATAAAACTCCATCTACTTATGGGAATCTCCTCTTTCTTTGTATTAGACTTGTATAAAAATTCTCTTAATATATTGATTGGCTGTCTTCTTGAATTTTTAAGGAAATAAACATGACCCTTAGCAGCCATTGTTTAAGAACTGAGAAGCAAATTATCTAGGACATACTGGCTAGAGATACGTAATAGAATTATCATCACAATACATTATTCCAATGTATTTGTCTTTGCACAAACATTGAACTACAGGAAAATAACACGTAGCAAGTGTACAAAAAAGTGTACAAAGTTTGCTTTGAAATATGATAGTTAGAGACCCAATATTAGTATTTTGGTGATGTTTTTGCAATTTAAGGGTCACGATTCCTGTTTTAGGGCATTTTCTAGCCGAGCCGTGATAATATATTAATCTAAGTTCTAAGCCATTCCAGTGAATATCGGAAAGAGGCTTTCTGGAAAAAGCTTAGAGCAGGCAGAACTACTTTAGTCAAATATCAGCATTGTTTTGCTTTGCCAAATTACATACAGTATACAACGTATTTCTAGTTAGAAAATATAGATTATTGCATTCATAAATGCAGATTATTTAGTCTGAAGTCCATTATATATTGGGTGGGAAATCTTTTCAGGGGCAAAAGTAAAAACTGTTTTGAAAAAAAAACAGTTTGGTAAGGACTGAATAATGGAAAAATTCTAACCAAGTTATGTAAAGACTGAATAACGGAATAAATTCTAACCAAGTTTGGTAAATACTGAATGAAAGAAAAATTCTAACCAAGTTTGGTTAAGACTGAATAAAACTTTGTCAAGTATGAGAGCATATATATAAAATTGCTTCAAAACCTTTCAATCCAGATAAATAATTTAGAGGCAGATAAGCGCATATCAAAAAGATCCATCTAAAAACCTGACATATTTTATCGCCTAAATTTTAATGAACTATGACATATTTTAGGGCAAGGATGTTTCTTGAAACAATACTTATCGTTAACATACCTTCTTCAACATCTTTTGTGTCATCTGTTTCATTCTCTGTTGTGTCTAGATTCAGGGGTGGCGGTACTGGACCATTCTGTACAGGAGGCGGGGCCTGGACATTTGTGGGCGGAGTTTGTGTATTTAAAAGAGGTGTTTGTGTATTTGTAGGTGGAATTTGTCCATTCATGGTAGGAGCCTGAGGTTGGCCAGCACCTGCCCGCTGAGCAGCCTGCATGGCTTGAAGCTGCTGATATTGCTGCTGCTGGTGTAGAAGCTGCTGCTGATAAACCTGCTGCATGTACTGCTGAAAGTGCTGCTCCTGTAGCTGACTTATCAATTCTTCTTGCTGTAAAATAGAACACATGGATTAACTTGCTCCCAGTAGTATTCTGTCTTATTAAACCTTCCAGCTACAAGACAATCAAGAGTAATAAAAAACTTGGTGCAAGAACTGTAACTCCCACATTACGAAATAATTAATAGCTTTTGGTGATATTTCGGAGATCTATAGATCTATGAATTTCAAAACGATATATCACCGGAAGCTATTAATAATTTCAATTCTAACAAAAATATGCTTTATAGAGCTTTGAAAGTAATGGTACATTCAAGAAGCGGTTTGTGATGTCAAAAATGATGTGTGACTTCAGAAAATGAAAAGCAGCAATATATCAGAGATTTTATCACTGTCGCTTGCATACATTGCCAAAGGGGAATCTTGGCGATCATATTAGAATTCTTCATAGAGTTAACATGATGAGGATAATTCTACTAAACTAAAATCTGAGAAATTACAGGAACAGCTAAATCTATTTTAAACATACTTCAGGAGAAAAACAAAACAATCTGACATAGAACACTGACAAAACTTCAATCAATATTTTACGTTTATAGGATTTTAATTTCCTTCCAACATCTTAAAACCACTGAAATAATATAATTTCCTTGTTGGCATTTTCAGTTGATTCAGTTTATGATTAGTGTGTCTCGCAGAAATCGACAGACAGAATAACAAACAATGTAGACCCTAATTAAAGTGCATACATAAAAAAAATGGGTATGATGCCCGTTTCAATTTTCCTCCGACTTTCAACAGGATGTCGATATTTTACAGCCTATGCATGTCGTCAAGCAGACATCCACTTGAAACATTGTCTATGACATTACAATGACATCAAAACAATACCATATTATACCTAATTAATGCACCAGGCCATTTCTGAGAAATCCAAGACCTATTTTACCCACATAAACAAACCTTTCAGTCATATTTTAGGTTTGTAGGACCCCTCTAATCTCTTTTGGATTGGAATATATGTACATATTAACAATCATCCAGTAATGGTTTATAATAAATATAAAACATATAGAAAATTACAGAATTTTTAAGATTTTTTGAAGACACAATATAAACACTAAATATTTAAAAAAACAAAACATATTTACACTACTTATTAGAAGCCGTCAAATCTCTTTTGGTTGGAATAGACGCATTGTGCATATACAGCAGTATTCATTTCCTTGCTATTTCTCTGCAATTACTGGATGGATTTCAATGAAACTTTGTTGGAACCATCAATATCAAGAGGAGATGCGCATATCGCCATCTTGTTCCAGTCAGACCATTTAACACAGAGTTATGGCTTTTTGATAAGATATGCATTATGCATATAGAGCAGTATTCAATTCCTTGCTATTTCTCTGCAACTACTTGATGGATTTCAATAAAACTTTGTGGAAACCATCAATACCAAGAGGAGATGTGCATATCATCGTCTTGTTCCACTCAGACTGTTAAACACAGAGTTATGGCCCTTTGATAAGTAATCCTGTATGCATATAGAGCAGTATTTGCTTTTGCACTATTTCTCTGCAACTGTGTGATGGACTTCAATGCAACACGGACTTATGGCCCTTGATAAGTTATGTATTATGCAAGCAGATCAATATTCATATCTAGGCTATTTTTTGCAACTGGTTTCTTCATTTTAACAAGACTTTATGTCTCATTCTTATATTCTGGTGAGCTGATCAACCCTTTTCACCAACTGAAGTAATTTTTCACTGTTTTTGCCATGTCTCCAGCTGTTGTGTAAGTAATAACCAGTACTCGGCGAGGAATATAAATTCAACGAATTTGCTTGTTTATACTAGTTGATCAATTTTGTACTTATTTGGAGTAAATTGATTATTTGTCTGTATACCAAACTGCAAAATATCACTGGTCAAAACACATTCACAAATCACATAACTGAGTAAATAACATATTACATACAATGAATGAGATGGCCAAGGACTATAATTCTTGTCACATTAGCGGAAACACTGAAGCATAATTTCTGCAAATGACATTCTGGACTAGAATTGATTATTTCTGTTGTGATAGATTCTCTCTCAGCTAAACTATTCATTAGCAGATAGAATCACTTAAAATCAGCGTCATGTTGGGAATACATCCTGAATCCCTACATCCATCTGGTAATGGGTAATTGAATGCTGAGCCACAAATCATTCTCAAAAGTCGGTTTCATAATTATTCATAAATATAAAATGTTATTGGACACTGCATAGAACTGATCACATCAGCATTCAATTAGAGAAATAGAGTAATTGGCCTAACATGCAGATATGATAATTTATCCCCATGTGAAAATGTTGATAAGGACTATGGCTAAAGCTCAGTAAGACAATGGTTAACCCTTAACTCCATCTGATCAGGATCTTAGCTGGTTGCTTCTTCGTAAGAAATAACTTAACGAATCTAAAAAAGATCCAATGAAAACAAAAAAGAAAATGCTCAAGGTTTCGAAGTTCTATGGTAATGTTAACAATTGTTTTTGTTATCAAGTTAGAAAATGAGACATCTGGTATAATAACAAATTTCATTTTCAATAAGGAGCCAGGTGTGTTTTTACTTTAAAGACTTGATTTACAATTTCAAATCTGACAAAACATATTCAATGAGGAACATAATACATCAAATAACTTCATAATCACCTTCTGAATGATTTAAGAAAGGAATCTAGTCTACCACAAAGTCAGATTTTATTGGAAGACTTGCACAGTCACATGTCAATTGATGTAGCTTCAACCAGATGTGTACATGTTCCTCTTAACCCTTTCCTTGATATATATGCATTTTTACGCATGTGCGACCAGAGTAGATCCAGATCAGCCGGCACATCTGTGCCGTCTGATAAGGATCTGCACTGGTCACATTTTGGTCAGAAATAACCTTATGAATCAAAAAGCAAACAGTTTGGTTCCTGATCAGACGGCACGGATGTGCCAGCTGATCTGGATCTAAACTGTTCGCCCTAGTAATAAAGGTGTATCTATACAGGATAGGGTTTAGCTCAAACATAAAATCTGTAAATGACGGACCTATTAAAATTGTGTTTTGATTCCATAAGTCATAGGGTAGTATCCAGAGTGGTAAAAAAAATCACAGAGCTGCAACTGGGGAAGAAGGGGGTTCGGGGCATACTCACTGGAAAATTTTATTTTCCAAATGTGCTTTTTTGAAACTTCTCAAAATTTTACCAACGCATGTTCCTCGATGGGCCCGACACAGGAGGATGCTTAGATTTTTTAAAGAGTCCTGATGAATATGGATATTCAACAGTAGGTTGCACCGAACTATACAGCTCTGAATTCCTCCATTCCCATTCAATTCAAGTCCGTATTAATATAAAATAGCTCTTTCAGACGCATCAGATAGCCACATAAACCTTAGAAATTGGTCTGTTTATAGCTTGTCTGCACTGAAAACATACCGGAAAGGAAACAAATTGATTTCAGAATATTACCTTGGTGGAAAGAGGTGGACTTCTAGCCGAAGAGCTGGTATGCTTGCCACACTGTATTTAACCCTTTCCTCCATTTATACGCATTTGCAACCAGTATAGATCAGATCAGCCGTCACATCCGTGCCGTCTGATCAGGATCTGCACTGGTCGCATTTTGGTCATAAATAACCTAACAAAACATAAAGCGAACAGTGAAAATCCTGCTCAGACGTCATGGATTTACCAGATGATCTGGATTTACACTGTTGGCCTATGCAATAAAGGTGTGTCTATGAGGAAAGGGTTAATGTACTGCTTTAATAGACGGGTATTGTCGGTCAAAGTGCATTAGTTTCCTTACAATATTTTCTATTTGTTTCCAGATCTTGGCAGTAACTTATGGACTACTAGCAATTATATGAAAGTGATCATGTTTAATGGAAATTGATGATAGAGAATTAAAAATTGAGATATTTGGGAAATGTATGTACTTCAGTGCAACCATTGAACTATCATGTTCAGTAAACAACATACCGTCATTGTTCGAATATAAGTCGCACTCATGTATAAGCCGCACTGCCCCCCAAACCTGATGGAACAGATGAAAATGGCTTAACGAAGTGTATCAGCAGCCAATCCTGTGTATTAGCCACACCCATAACTTTTTACCGCCGAATTCTGGGAAAAAAGTGCGGCTTATATTCAAACAATGACGGTACGTGACAACCAGTCCTTTTCTTTTAGTTAGCCTCAGTTCAGTTTTCAAGTATTTTTTGGTTGAAGCATACAATTAATAAATACTGTATTACAATTTTCATAATCAAACCTTTTTTATGAAGTATTTTGTGGAATGTTTTTTTTTTTTAAATTATCAGATAAAATCATGTTTAGTCCAAGATTTGTTTGGGAAACTCAAGTCCCTGTAATTTTAAGGAATAAGTTTTATAATGGAAAATTTTCTTCTGCATTTTCAAAATTTTTTGTCTGTAACATACACTGAATCATTGATCAGTCAGTCTAAGGGCTGCAGGTTTCTTAACCCTTTCCTCCATATATACACGTTTTTACACATGTGCCACCTGTGTAGATCCAGGTCAGATGACACATCTGTGATGTCTGAGCTGGTTTTGCACTGATCAAATCTAGGACAGAAATAACTTAATGAATCAAAAAGCAGTGTAGAGAATCAAAAAGCAAACAGTGTAGATCCTGTTAAGATGGTACGGATGTGCTGGCTGATCTGAATCTACACTTTTTGCTATGCAATAAAGGCATGTTTATGGAGGAAAGGGTTAAAATGGTGAACAATCCAAAGCACACCCCTCAAGAAACCTTCACTGACCAGCTCGTCATTATATTTAAGTTTGCTTCAGTCACATGGTTGTGTACTTTGTTTCTTGGTAAACCAAATGTCAAATGATGAATTTATTGTACAATGTTAATGTATTAACCAATTTTAGTAATTATAATGCAGATTTGATATCATACATAATAAAAGACTATTTCACTGACTCTTTCCCCCACATAATATTTAGAAACCACATTAATCATCATCTGCACCTATAGTGCCATGGTAAGAATATTTGCTTCATGTTTGATGGTCACGAATTCCAATCCTGAACTGTCATTTTATCATTCATAAACTTGTTTCATAATAAATAATAATAATGTCTTTACTGTGAATTATAAACATAATTTCAGTGTAACCAAGGAATTGTTTTCATCATAGATTTTAGTCAAACTACAAATAAAAGTAAGCACTTTTTCAATTTTACACAGCTTTCTTTAACTGAACAAACACATATATGAAACTTTCATGATTAGTTGGAAAGGTTCTCACTGGACTTTACAGAGAGTTTATTTTATGAAAATCATTTGCAAAATGGTAAGGTACAGGAAGCTTTATATTCCATTCAAGCAATGGATTATTCTATGTGTGTTTTTTACATCAAATTTGAGAACATGACTTGTAACCCTAGAGGAAATTTCAGATGTATTTTAACTGAAATTGGGGAAAATTCTATAAAAAGTGATCTCAATCAAATGCAGATGACAATTTGACCACATCACCTGGCTACTTTGTGGAACTACTGCCATTTGTTTTCAGCCCAGAATCCCTCTTTAATTTTTACCTAACCCCCTTCTACTTTGAAAGGTAATGAAAGCAATGCATATATTAAACATTAATCAAATCCAAGTATTTTCCCCATGTTTTAGGGCATATTTCCTCTTTTTGAGTGATACTGGTCTTAAAAAGTTAAATAATGGCAACTTTAAAACATTATTTTAAAACATTTAAATTTAGCATTTTTTACCAAACTGATCAAAAATGGAGCCCATTAAAAATCACTAATCTATCAAAATGATTTAACCAGATGTCTTTCAAACATGCGTTATAAACCCACTGTAAACAATTAATTCTATCATGGGCATAAATATTCCACATACCAAAATGTTGAGGTGAAAAAAGATTTTTAAAAGTTTTTAATTTCTGTATATTTTTCCTGCACTCAGAATAAGATATTCTGACAACTTATTTTGGTTTTTCCAGATACAGTACTTTCCCCATAAAAATGATTTTGACAATAAGCCAACATAAAAAAAATTAATAAATTGTATTGTTTATTTGCAGATTTATCTTTATTTGTTCTTCTCTCTAAAATCAACTTTATCAACTTTCTCTTATTATGTTAATTGTTTTTCATAGGCTATATATATAGACTTATGCTGCAATAAATATACATTTCATTGTATATTTTAACAAAAATGCAACAGCACAACATCAAAAAGAACAGTAAAAGTTTACCTGTTTGATATTTCCTGGGCACTGTTGTTCAGCGTATTGTCTGAACTGCTGAACTGTCTGCTGATTGAGAGCTGCCCGAATCTGTTTTCTGCAAACAAACACAACACTGATCAATACTTCTCACAGTTAGGCATCAATCTACAGCTGCTGTCATCCAATATCTTACAGTTAGGGTTAGGCAGTAATATGCTGCTAGTTAGGCAGTAAAGGAAATCAATGGCAAGACCCCACATTTTTCTTATCTTATTATCAGAAGGGCGTAAAAATTGATTATCAGGACATTATTTCACAACAAATACAATAAATTAACCCTTTGGAATATAGCTGTTATCTGAAAATTTGTCATCTAATCAGGATCTACACTGTTTGCTGTTTGATTCATAAAGTTATTTCTGACCAAAAAGTGGCCAGTTAGATCCTTATGAATGTGCAAGATGATCTGGATCTACATTGTTCACAAATGGGATAAAACCCGTGTAGATGGAGTAAAAAGTTAATAATAGTCAGTACAAGATTGCTAGTATTTATTTGATGAAAACAAATTACTGGAGAATAATGTACAGATAATCAGATGATACATATGGCCTCCTCTGCATTAGTAAAGGTTTCTTGAATATGATCCAAGTACTAGATTGCCAATTTCAAACTTGACCACTGCCCAAGATTACAAGAGCCATGTTACACATGGTGTGCAGGGGTGGTCTATGTAATGATAGGATCGTATAGTGGAATGAACACAAAGTGTTGTGTCAGGTTCGTACCTTTATTCAAACTGATCTATCAACAACGGAAGTTACGTTAACATCAATACAATACATTAAACTGCGCCATAATAAGAAGCTAGGCGACGTCGTTCGACGTCGCGCCATATTCTCGACATACTCCGGGCCTCGAAATGTAAGAGTCTAATGAACCTGAAAATTCTAAACAGTAACAATCATTATAAAGACATTAGTATGAATAAGTGCGTTAATTAATGTTCATTATGGATATTTATGATTACCAATAAAATTACGGAAGTAACATACAGTACAGCTCGGGTGTCTTTTACATTTTTCACTCATCGCCGCGTTTCACTTTCAGCGCGACATCCAATTTTTTTCGGGTGATCACGGGTGATCGTCGATCTTGCCACCGCGATCACCTGACAAGAAAATCACTGTGATTTGCCGCGATTTATCAGCGCGAATTGCTGTGAAGATTTACCGGTGATTTAAAGACATTCTTCCAAATTTATTTATTTAAAAAGAAATATGTTGTTCGTATTTTCATTTCAGAGAAAAGATCTGAAACTTGATCAATGCATAAATATATTGTTTATTATTTGAAACACTGGAGTTTTCCACACCTTCCGTGTTGACATAAACACCTTTGTACTTGCCCCGTAAATTGCTGCCTATTATGCTTCTAAGTGGAATGTTGTCACGGTCATTGCAGAAAGTGAACAACAGTTATTAAATTGGTTAATTATTTTACGACAAATTATAAGAATTCATTGACAAGTAGAGTATTTACGCCTCAGATCGGAATTCAATGTCATTTAAAATACAAGTATAATTGCGATTGAAACACACAGTAAACTGGACATAATAGATCATTATCGAGAGAGAAAAATGAATAAAAATTGTGTCGTTCTTACCTTATCGTTTCCTTAGTTGTTATTTTAATGAAAGATAAATATACAATATTCTTTTTCTTAAGTACTCCGAACATGTTGAGAAAATAAATAACGGTAAAAATATAACAGCCAAGTACATTAGCTACATGTATAAAATCCATCTCGTCAGTATTTTTCCCCCAATCCCTTCCTAAAACATCTTCATTTATGAGCAATCAACACCTGTTTGAACACTTGTGTGATCAGCATTGTATATTTCATCATCACTTCTGTTTATTCACTTCAAAAAGAACGCCGACGAGTAATACTGATTTTCCGAGATCAAAGGTGCCGTGTTGGGTAAAAAAAATTATTGATCAAACGTCGGCGTTTTTTATTCTTAACAGATTGACTCATTTGTCAACTCTCAACAAAAAAATTAAAATTGACCGAAACAAATTAGAGTTGTACATTGTATAATCAAAACATGCCTTGGAGGATCAAAACATGCTGGAAATTAATAGCATATGCCTGTCACAAATGTTATTTAAATAAACAATGTTTGTGTTCACGACTTACTCATTACATTCAAAATGTTCATTCAATAGTTGATTTGTCTTTGATTTGTTTGTTTGTTTGTTTGTTTGTTTGGGGTTTAACGCCTGGTTTCAACACCTTTCTGGTTATATCCCGGCGGTCAGTCCACCTAACCGGTGTTCCTGGGTCTCTAACCAGTACTAACCAATTTCTCTGCAAGCGACTGACTGCTTCCTCACTTGAATCAGAGGTGAGGGACAAATGACTCTCAGACGCAATGTCCGAGTTCAATTGTCACGGAGAAATTTTTCCCGCCTCGGCTGGTGATCAAACTGATTTGTCGTTGAATAGTGTGTCATTTTTGTTTGGGAATCAACTAAGCTGTTGATAATTGGTGTTTTATATGGATTAATTAACTCCAAGCTGCTTACGTTGACAGGTAAGCACTTTCAAAATAGTTATTGATTAATTCATGTCAGTTTGCAAAAATCGGGCGTCGGTGATAAAATCAAGCTCTGTTATATTAAAAAGTTATTACATTTATTAAGAAACTTGTTATTTTCACAGAAGATACGCAAACAAAGAAAATTGTTTTTTTGTTTAATGCTGACGAATCGGCACGTCCGATTACGCGACTAAAATTTTTACATTATTTTGATACAATGTTACGTTCAAATTGGTTAAAGAAAGAATGTTTTACATTAAAAAAAAACATTTTAATACACTCCTTTTTCAAAAGACTTTTCACCGCGATCCCCCGCGATCGACCCTGAAGCTAAACTGCTGACGATGAACACGAGAAGAGCGAGAATGACTGCAGAATTATCGCCGCGAATCACGGCAAATCACCCGAAAATCGCCGCGTCGGAAGGACATATTCGCGGTGAATTTCCACCCGGACTGATTTATTAACGCGGTGGACGGGTGAAAATTGTAAAAGACACCCGAGCTGTACTGTATTCACAAAGTTCACTGCGACTTTCATATATTTCCAATGGGTAGAGTTTAACTATCGGAAGTGTTGTCAGTCCTTGGTGTGTTCGTACTCTGGCGGCACGTACCAGTCCGTAGTTTCCTGTCACGAGCTCATCGACCAGGGCGAGATTCCATTGGACCCGTGGTGTGAAGTCGTCCTTGATTTGGACAACGGCGCCAGGTCTTATTGTCTGCTTGTTGTCTCCAGTGGCAGTGGAACTCTCGGAGAGCTGTTAAATACTCATTTCTCCATCGGTGCCAAAACTGCGTTAAGAGATGAGCATGTTATTTTGAGCGCTGTACAAAGCTTTCGCGATTGGGTATGTTGACGTTAAGGCGGACATCATCCTGTATAAACGGTAGTGACGTCAGTCGGCGGCCATTCAACAGATGTGACGGTGTTAAAGGTTCAGGGTCATTTGCTGATGATGTTATGTAGGTCTGTGGTCTATCGTTAATAATTGCTTCAACTTCTGTTATGATTGTTTGAAGTGTCTGCATGTTAACACATGACCGGCCAAGAATTTTCTTTATCGTCATCTTGGTTACACCAATGAGACTCTCCCACCAGCCGCCATACCAAGGTGCTCTAGTGGGTATAAATTTCCATTCGGTTCCTTTTTAGCTCAATGTTGTTTGTACTTACGGCGAGGTGAACATGCGTTTAAAATAGTTGGCCGCTGCGTGAAATGTCGTAGCATTATCTGAAATCATCAGACTAGGTAAAGATCGTCTGCTCGTAAAACGTCTAAAAGCCAGTAGAAACAATTCCTCGGACAGGTCGGGAACTATTTCCAGATGAACAGCGCGTGTATTTGCACATGTAAAAAGGCATATGTAGGCTTTAGTCTTAACTCCGTTTCTTTCTTTCAAATGTAGTGCGCCAGAAAAGTCTACGCCTGTTATAGTAAATGGTGGCTTGTCGTTAACTCTAATGGCCGGAAGCGGTGGTGGATCAGGTGCACGGTAAGCCTTTCCGGTTACTTTGCGGCAGAGAACGCATGAAAGCAAGACTGTTTTGACGTACTGTCTCATGGCTGGTACCCAGTAATGTTGACGAAGATGGGTACAAGTCTGGTTAATGCCGGCATGCAACTGGTGGTAGTGAGCGTCCAATATGATGAGTCTTGTTAGATTGTTCTTGGCAGGCAGTAAGTAAGGAAATTTGGTCGTTTCGTGCAAAGGAGCGTTATGTATTCTGCCGCCGCATCTAATGTAGCCCAGTTCATCAAGATAAAGACGTAGTTGTCTCACTATGGAAAGATGTCGGCTGTCTTCATTAAGACAAACAATCACGTCATTGTAGCAACCAGTCTGACAATCCTTAATCCACTTGTTCTGTGCATAAGTCAATTCGGATCTTGTTAAGTGAACATAGCAACGTTCAATTGGTTTTCGTCTACAATTTGAAATGAACCGGAACATGTAAGCTGTAACACGGATCAATCTCCGATAACTGTTGTAACGGTTGACGTCAACAATTTCAAATATACTGTGTGTCTGCTTGTCTAGTGAGGATTGCACCCTTTGTTCGGTTTCATTATCTGTCAACATTGTTAGAGTTGTTGTCTGTAACTGGTCCCATTTCGGCCATTTGTCTTGGTCGCATATCCAAGGTGGTCCCTGTCGCCAGAGTGTGCTTTTCTGAAACTGTTGGCTAGAGATGCCTCTGGTTAATAGGTCTGCTGGATTATCTTCTGTTGGGCAATACTTCCACTGATAGGTGCCAGTAAGCTTTTTGATTTCTGTAATTCTGTTGGCAACAAACTGTTTTAATGGTTTGGTGGAAGTTAGCCAGTGTAATATGATTTGGCTGTCTGACCACAAGATAACATTTGCACATGGTACTGCAGCTTTCACGTGGTTAGCTAGACGAGCTCCAACTAATGCTGCCATCAGTTCTAGTCTTGGTAGTGTAAATGTCTTGTTAATAGGGGATACCCTGCTCTTGGCAATCACAAATGCTGAAGTGTAGTTAGTGCACAAGTACGCCGACGTTCCATAACATCTTGCACTAGCATCTACAAAAACATGTAATACTGTGTCACGTGATGGGTTTGTACTCTCGCAAAAATAGTGTCTTGGAAACTTGTCAGTCATGACAGTGTTCAAATCCCTACAAATATTCTCCCACGTTTCACTAATTTCTACCGGAAGTTGCGTGTCCCAGTCGAACTTCCGTTTCCATAGATCTTGCACGAGTAATTTGGCACGCACGGTGACCGGGCTCAATATACCAAGAGGGTCATATAATCTCGACGTTTGTTGTAAGATAATACGTTTAGTGACGGGCTGGTTTTCTTGAATTTGTCGACTTACGAAAGATATTTCGTCTGCTTCATAGTCCCAGCTCATACCTAATACCTTGGCATTAGTAATCGTGTCCTGAACGCCCTCTGTACTAGCAGTCTTGTGAAGTTTGGTAGAATTTGAACACCACAATCTCAAGTTAAATCCGGCTTCCGCCATCAGGTCGCGTGCAGACCGGAAGTAGCGCAGTAATTCATTTTCACTTGTGAAGCTTGAGATAACGTTGTCTACATATAGGTCACGTATAATGACGTCTGCTGCTGGGTTGTTCTTATTAAGTTCTAGGTGTTTCATTAACGTTGCGTTCAGGATGAATGGTGAACAGGTAGCACCAAAGAGAACAGATTTAAAGCGGTACGTAACAAGAGTACTCTCAGGATCACTAGGGTCGGAAAACCACAGAAAGCGAGTGACGTCTCGGTCATCTGGATGTAAACTGATATGCAAAAAGGCTTTCTCCATGTCTGTTGACACTGCATATTTACCCAAACGAAATCTGATCAGCAATGAAGTCTGGTCATTGAGTTTCGGTGGTGTTGACTGCAGACAGTCGTTGAGACTAGGACAATTTTCAGACTGGCGACAACTGCAGTCGTAAACTATCCTTATAGGTGTAGTAGCGGAGTTCTTTTCCACGCCGTGATGAGGTATGTAAGGCACGCGCGTAGCTGATGAATTGCTTGGTACCTTTTCGATGAAATCGTGTTGTTCCTGATACTGGATTATTTCACTGTAGCTTTTTAGCAATCTCGGTTCCCGACTCATTCTTCTAATTGCACTTTCTGTTCTTTTCTTTACAATTGTGTAGTTTGTCGGTAGCGGCTGATGGTTTGGTTTCCATGGTAACCGTGCAACATAACGGCCATTTTCAAAACTTAAGCTGTTTTCTTGGTATTCGTGCAGATACTGAATAGAATCGTCGTCGCTTTCATATGCGGTTATTCCCATAGACTCTATTTCCCAGAAGCGGCTCAGATCAGATGTATCAGCAACGTGTGTAGTGATGACGTCCATGATTGCAGGTGACGTACTGCTGCATAAAACTGAGTAGGTACCTGACAGGAAGTAACCAATGCGGGAACTAACAGCAGTGGGTCCATCTGCTCTGATAATTCTGTCTCCAACTATTTGCCAGTAAAAGTCAGCTCCGATAAGTAACGAAATGTCGAATGCGTCGTCCATGGTAACGGGGTGTGCCAGCTTTAGGCCTTGAAGATATTTCAGTGATGATACGGACTTTCTAAATCGATTATTGATTGGTTTCGCGATTACAGGCACTATCAGGACTTGAATCGGTATCTTTTCGCCATCATCAGCTATCAAGTTGACTGTAGCTCTATTCAGACGGCAGACATTATGTGTGGAGTCACCGAATGCTGACAAATGTATAACCTCACTTCCATCATGCTTTAATTGAAGTCTGTCCGCTAGCTTTTGGCTTATAAATGACCGCTGGGCCCCTTCGTCCATTAAGATATTAGCGTCTGCACAATGATCACCGGAACAAACTGGAGCTATGGCTGTTTTCAGTAAAACGTCAGATCTTGAAGTTCTTGACGCAAAATGCATAATAGCTGAATTGCCGTCTAAGCTATGAGATGTCTGGGTGGTAGACTGTGGTGCTTCTCTGGTGGTAGATGTTGCAGTTCGCTCGCAGATACTTGTGTGATGTTTTACTCTGCACTGACGGCAACGGAATTTGGACGGGCAATTAGACACCTGATGACGGTTATTCAAACAATTGAAGCACAGTCTTTTAGTTTTAACAATTGCAATGCGACTTTTCACTGAACTTATTCGTTTGCATTCATCTGTGTGTGGCTGTTCACAGAACACGCAGTTTTTAACAGAAATTTCTTTGTTTTGTTGCTTAGGGTTTTGTTCATTTCCATGTTTCTTTCTTGCGCCAGTAACCCAGGTTCGAATCCTGGTCACGGCACCAAAAATGTGCGGGGGTGGTCTATGTAATGATAGGATCGTATAGTGGAATGAACACAAAGTGTTGTGTCAGGTTCGTACCTTTATTCAAACTGATCTATCAACAACGGAAGTTACGTTAACGTCAATACAATACATTAAACCGCGCCATAATAAGAAGCCAGGCGACGTCGTGCGACGTCGCGCCATATTCTCGACACATGGTTAATCCCCCCGCCGGAAATAAGTTTCCTGAAGGTTGTACTTTCGTGTAATTTACCTGGAGAGGAAATCCTTAAATTGGCAAGGTAGAGTTATTGCTCTTACACAATGCACTTCATACGAAAGTGCTATTTCTGTGTTTCAAAATTGAAGGAAATCCCTCAACTACATTTGAAATTATGCTCTGAACAAAACTGTGATGGAATGAGATTGTTTCTAAAATCCATCTTCACCTTTTGTACGGGGGGAGGGGGGGGGGCGTGGGCTTTGGCGAGGGGATAAAACTTAGAAGAAATCGCATTGTAGGTGGTAAAATTGGGACGGACAGACGGATGGACAGAGACCATTTCTAAAATCCCTCTTTGCCTTTGGCAAGGGGGACTGGGGGTTTGGGCAAAGGAAAAAACTCAGAAGAACTCATGTTATAGAAAGACTTAAAAAAAGTAAATGTAATAATGTGGGTTTGCAGTTTGAAGAAAACCCCTAAAAAATAGGCAAGGTAGAGTTATTGTTCTTACACACTGCATTACCTACCTATGAGCTCTGTCAGTGTATGAAGTTTGAATAAATTCCTTTAGTAGTTTTGGAGTTATGCTACAGACAAAATTTATCAAGAAAATCTGATAAAGGGGAATAACTCTAAACAAGAGGGCCAATTGGCCCTAAATTGCTCACCTGTCAAACTTGACCTAGATATCATTGAGATAAACATTCTGACCAAGTTTGAAGAAGATCGGACCAAAATTAAGACCGCTAGAGTGCAGACAAGATTTTAATATAATTTGACCTACTGACCTAGATTTCAAGGTCATATGACCTTGTTTCAAACTTGACCTAGATATCATCGAAATATACTTTCTGACCAAGCTTGAAGAAGATCCAACCAAAATTAAGACTTCTAGAGTGCAGACAAGCTTTTTCTTTAATTTGACCTACTGACCTAGTTTTAAGGGTCACATGACCCAGTTACAAACTTGATCTAGATATCATTGAGATAAACATTCTGACCAAGTTTAAAGAAGATTGCACCAAAATAAAGACCGCTAGAGTGCAGACAAGATTTTTATATAATTTGACCTAGTGACCTAGATTTCAAGGTCACATGACCCAGTTTCAAACTTGACCTAGATATCAATGAGATAAACATTCTGACAAAGTTTCAGAAAGATCGGACCAAAATTAAGACCTCTACGGTGCAGACAAGCTTTTTTTTTAAATTGACCTACTGACCTAGTTTTAAGGGTCATATGACCCAGGTACGAACTTGATCTAGATATCATTGAGATAAACATTCTGACCAAGTTTGAAAAAGATCACACCAAAATTGAGACTGCTAGAGTGCGGACAAGATTTTTCTATAATTTGACCTAGTGACCTAGATTTCAAGGTCACATGACCCAGTTTCGAACTTGATCTAGATATCAATGAGATAAACATTCTGACAAAGTTTGAAGAAGATCGGATAAAAATTATGACCGCTAGAGTGCGGACAACAATTGTGAACGGACGACGGACGGACGGACGGATGCCGGACGAAGGGTGATCACAAAAGCTCACCCTGTCACTATGTGACAGGTGAGCTAAAAAGGCAAGGTAGAGTTATTGCACTTGCACACTGCACTACCTACCAATGTGCTCTGTCAGTATATGAAATTTGAATAAAATCCCTCAAGTAGTTTTGGAGTTATGCTACGGACAAAATTTATCAAGTAATTCTAATAAAGGGGAATACCTCTAAAAATAGGCAAGGTAGAGTTATTGTTCTTGCACACTGCACTACCTTGCAATGTGCTCTGTCAGTGTATGAAATTTGAATACTAGAATGTTGTGTTCCACGGAACACATGTGTCGCCTGCATGGAAAAAGTTGAAATGTGGGCCTATTTTTAATCATATATAATAAAAATATTTTATTTAAGTTTATTTCAATACTAGACCACAGAACACATGTGTCATCTAAATTGCATTTAAAAGGGGAATAACTATAATAATGGTGAAACCCGAGTTATCATCTTCAAATATTGGTTTGTGCACGCAGATGAGTTTTTCAAAAAAGTATTAAGTGAATTGAACAAGTACTTTCCATTTTACAGGCAACACTAAGTTTCATGTGAAAGTTGCATTTGAAAGGTACATAACTCATAAAATATTCAAACAGGAGTTATAATTTTTGTAGTTGTCGATGGCACTGTTCATGTTGATGATACAATCCAAGTATTCAATGAATAGGGCAAGTTCTTTCAAATTATACACAACATTAAGTTTCATGTGAAATTTGCAACAGAAAAAAAAAACAGGAGTTATAATTCTTGTTGTAACCAATGTTGTTGTTCATGAAGATATGATATATTTGATGAGTGAAAAAGACAAGTACTTTCAAAGTTATAGGCAACATTAAGTTTCATGTTAAAGTTGTATATTAAAGGGACACAACTCATAAAATAGTCCAGCAGGAGTTATCATTCTTGTTCTTCATAATGACGCTTTTCATGAAGATGATTTATTTCTAATATCAAGTGAATTTTCAAAGTTAAAGTCAACATTAAGTTTCATGTTAAAGTTGCATTTGGAAGGGGCATAACTCAAAGTATAATCAAACAGGAGTTATGATTCTTTTTGTTACCAATGTTGTTGATCATGCTGATAATGAATTCCAAGTATGAAGTGAATGGGACAAGTACTTTCTAAGTTATAGTCAACATTAAGTTTCATGTTAAAGTTGCATTTGAAAGGGGCATAACTCCAAAATATTGAAACTGGAGTTATCATTCTTGTCGTCACAGATGGCGTTGTTCATGCTGATGATATATTCCAGGTATGAAGTGAATAGGACAAGTACTTTCAAAGTTAAGGCAACATTAAGTTTCAGGTTAAAGTTGCATTTGAAAGGGGCATAACTCAAAAAAATATTGAAACTGGAGTTATCATTCTTGTCGTCACAGATGGCATTGTTTATGCTGATGATATATTCCAAGTACCAATTGAATAGAACAAGAACAATCAAAGTTATAGGCAACATTAGGTTTCCGGTTAAAGTTGCATTTGAAAGGGGCATAACTCAAAAAATATTGAAACTGGAGTTATCATTCTTGTCGTCACAGATGGCATTGTTCATGCTGATGATATATTCCAAGTATGAAGTGAATAGGACAAGTACTTTCAAAGTTATAGGCAACATTAAGTTTCAGATTAAAGTTGCATTTGAAAGGGGCATAACTCAAAAAATATTGAAACTGGAGTTATCATTCTTGTTGTCACAGATGGCATTGTTCATGCTGATGATATATTCCAAGTATGAAGTGAATAGGACAAGTATTTTCAAAGTTATAGGCAACATTAAGTTTCAGATTAAAGTTGCATTAGAAAGGGGCATAACTCAAAAAATATTGAAACTGGAGTTATCATTCTTGTCGTCACAGATGGCATTGTTCATGCTGATGATATATTCCAAGTATGAAGTGAATAGGACAAGTACTTTCAAAGTTATAGGCAACATTAAGTTTCAGATTAAAGTTGCATTTGAAAGGGGCATAACTCAAAAAATATTGAAACTGGAGTTATCATTCTTGTTGTCACAGATGGCATTGTTCATGCTGATGATATATTCCAAGTATGAAGTGAATAGGTCAAGTACTTTCAAAGTTATAGGCAACATTAAGTTTCAGATTAAAGTTGGGGGACTACCGGACAACGGCACCGCCGACGCCGCCGCCGGCGGACAATAGCATCCCTATGTGTCTACCTGCTATCGCAGGCGACACAAAAATGCCTCAAGTAGTTTTGGAGTAATGCTCCGGACAAATTTTATCAAGTAAATATGATAAAGGGGAATAACTCTTAAAAAAGGCACGGTAGAGTTATTGCACTTGCACACTGCACTACCTACCAATGTGCTCCGTCAGTGTATGAAATTTGAATAAAATCCCTTAAGTAGTTTTCGAGATATGCTCCGGACAAAATTTATCAAGTAAATATGATAAAGAGGAATAACTCTTAAAAATAGGCAAGGTAGAGTTATTGTTCTTGCACACTGCACTACCTACCAATGTGCTCTGTCAGTGTATGAAGTTTGAATAAAATCCCTCTAGTAGTTTTGGACTTATGCTCCGGACAAAATTGTTTCGGACGGACGCATGGACGGACGAAGGGCATTTCTAATATCCCCCCTCACCTTTGGGGGGGGGGGATAAATAAAATTGTAAATGGAAACCAGCCTAAAATCTCAAGCATCTGATTGGCTGAAATGGTGACTCAAATTTCAGCCAATCAAGTGCTTGAGATTCAAGACTGGTTTCTAATTTCAGTTTTATAATCTTCAGCCCAAGATACACACTCTGAGCATAGTTAATCATAACCTGATTAACCAAAATCTGGTCTCTATGACCAAGGGGTTCTCTTCGATCTGATCTAGTCCCCCTCCCCCTTGCAGACTTGCATTTTCTTCAGAAACAAAGAAATGTTTGTGTCAAATACATTTTTTGAGCACATTTTCAAAGATTTTGTTCATAAGACCTTTTGGATGGGGAACGGTCTATCCCAGGGTCATGATTTGAACAAAGTGGTTAGGATTTCATTCAAAATTGTTGACATTTGAATAATTTTAAGCTATTGTCCAGTATTTTAAAGAATTTGCAGTAAAATCTTGCAATTAAATTATGTCAGAATTAGCAAATTAGGATAAGTTCAATGCCAGGACGCTTCTGGCAAAGTTTGATAAAGATTTATTGTGGTTTTAAATTTGAAGGGAATCAATGACAGAATCTACTCATCAAAACTCCACAAATTATATTTTCCAGAATTTAATAAATTTTGTATTTAGAAAAGTTTGATTATAACTGTTTGCAAATATGACTTTTCTAAGGAATGGTCCATAAAAAAAATCATAAATATGAACTGAATCTTAAGCAGTTCTAAGAAATGAATCTATTAAGGTTGTTTAAAAAAAGTTGTAATAAACATGTGAATAGAATGTGCATGTACTCCAGACACTAAAGCAAATGAAGAGGTTAGTCATTGATTTCATTTTCTAAGGGAAATAATTCATAAAAGCTTCAAGTAAGACTGTTGTGAAGTTGTTCAATCAGCTAAGCTGCAGTTTCCGTGATCTCAGTTCAATCTGTTTCTGCCAGCCCGCACTTGTCTAAACAATATTTTTCTTGCTTTTCTGTTTCTGCCAGCCCACACTTGTCTAAACAATATTTTTCTTGCTTTTCTGTTTCTGCCAGCCCGCACTTGTCTAAACAATATTTTTCTTGCTTTTCTGTTTCTGCCAGCCCGCACTTGTCAAAACAATATTTTTCTTGCTTTTCTGTTTCTGCCAGCCCGCACTTGTCTAAACAATATTTTTCTTGCTTTTCTGCATTCTTTTCAAGACCCTTTGATTTGTACTATGCATACAGCACAAATCAGATGTTATTTGCCTGCTAGTCTTCAATGTATAGAACTTTTAAAGTTATTTATCCCTTTTCTCCATATATATGCATTTTAACGTGTGTGCGACCAGTGTAGATCCAGATCAGCTGGCACATCCATGCTGACTGATCAGGATCTACACTGGTCGCATTTTGGTCAGAAATAATCTAATGAATCAAAAAGCGAACAGTTTAGATCCTGATCGGATGGCACTGATGTGCCCACTGATCTGAATCTAAACTTTTTGCCCGTGCAATAAAGGTGTATCTATGGAGGAGAGGGTTCAGCTGACTGTAGCTTGCATGGACCCCATCCTTTGAGGAACACAGAAATCTGTCAAAGTTGATTTCTGGTTTTTTATTTTTTGTATTTTACATCACATCTATGCTCAGCCCCTATCTGTATGTGCTAGCCTTCAGAAGTCAATGCCACGTACATGTGCAGATGCTGTTACTTGATCTTATGCAACTCAACTTGCTATAAAATTTTGGCTACTTTTCAACTTAACATTTTGCAAAATTCAATTTAAAGGAATTGTTTTGGTGTAATTTTTCACACTTGATTCTAAGATGTTATTTTGAATGCCAGTGTGAAAAACATAAATAAAAGGTTCTTTTAAGTGAGAAATTGTCATGTTAGTAATCTGTGCTAAGTGATACATTTGTAGTTACATGTTCATGATGTTAACCTTTTAGATACAAATTAACACAACTGTTGTATAAAGTACTGGTAACTGACACTGCGTTTATTTTTCTAAGAACAGTACACAAGAGCTACACGTTTTCCCCTTTTGGTGACCTGTGTAGATCCAGATCAGTTTATACACTCTAAGCTTTTAGATTTTTTATTATCAAGAAGCAAAACCTGCAGGCAAGTGCAGACCGCTTTTGTTAGAAACATGTCACACATTGGATAAAAGCCATATCTATGATTTCATGACCAAAAGTTTTTTAATGTGTTTTTTTAAAGATTAAAATATGGGCTGTTTCAAAAAAAATGGCTGGAAAAGTGAAAAAATAGTGAAAAATTAAAGTTCGTTCAAATTCAAAACTTGTTATTCTGATTTTTTTGCTTATTGAAACTGAGTACAAAACTGAAAGATTTTTGAAATCGGTCAACTGGTTGCTGAGATATTGTCATTTGAAAAATGGCAAGTGAAGTGAAAAAAAATGTAAAGAATTTAAGTTCTTAAAAAGTCCAAACTGGTTGGTCCATATGTTTGTACAGTCTTTTCAGTGATCAAAATCAATCAAGTTATACCCATATGTGGCAGAATAAAAAAATTTATGGAGCTTTATTGACCTATATTAAAAAAATCAAAGAATTTTAATTTATGTGCTTAAAATACAAGTATTACTTTTTCTTATTATTTAAATGTGTATTTCTGTTCAAATACATGTTGAAGCATCAAATATAAGTGCTTTAGAACTTGTGGTATCGCATAAAGATAAAAAATTCATATTGTTAAAAAAGTGTGTCACACTCCTGACAACCATATAAGTGCAGTGTACTCAAAAATGTTTCACTGAGGCCATTCCTGTTTGTCACAATTTAACAAAACATGACATAGACTTCTAGGAAAAAACATGCTCTTGTTTTCATGTAAAGGATATGTTGACAGAATATTGCAATATGTGCATAATGTCACACTCCTGACAAATATAGCTGACATTCCCTGAAGGGAGCTGCAGACAAATATAATTTCAATAGAGGTGATAATATTATAATTATTGCATCTAGAAACATGACACTTCATGATACACAAAACATTTCTTATGTACTATTAATCTTTAAAGTCCTATTAATTTATAAAGCAAAGAGGTATTGATTTTCTTGAGGTATTTTCTAATCTACCACGCTTGACTTAATAGCATGTATTTTGATTACTTTAAGTATAATATGCTTAATTTTATCATTATTTTATGCCTAATAAATGCACCTTTAACTAAAACAACACTAAAACTTGTCTTTACTCAAGCTTTCTGTAAAATAATTGTCTGAACAAATGTGATTTTGAAAAGTGTCACACTTTTTTGTCACACTCCTGACATTTTTTGCCCTTTATTTTAGAATATTTTTTTAACGGATGGTGCTATTTTGATGAAACTTTACAAATCTTTAAAGGGCATGATGAGACACCTCTGCAAAGTAGGAAAATGGAAGTAACTGCCGTTATACAAAAAACTAGGTTGCTGTGAACTGAATGTTGGAAAACAGATTTTGTACATGAGATGTTCACATTATGATAGTCGCTTCTGCCAATTATTTTAAAATCCAACCATAGATAAAAATATATGGACAAAGACACAAAGTATCAGAACGGCCTGTATAGCAGAAATTACTAAGTTCATTGTGTTGCTTTGAGTTGGATCTTGGAGGGAAGAACATGGGTTTTGTGTGTAGCACCTTGTTATTATAATTTCTGGAGGCAAGGGTTGCAGAGCCTTTCAGTCTTCAGAGGATTTTTTTTAATATAAGAACTTTTACTATAATACACAATTATAAAAAAAGGTTCATAACAGAAAATTTGTAAATGCAATCTTTAATAAAATAGAACAATTTTTTTCTTTCAAATTTATTTTTCCCTGACTTTTCACTGACTTTTCAGGATTTTTATTTTTCACTGACCAATTTTTAAAATTCCCTGACTATTCCCTGACCTTGAAAAAAAATAAAATTTCCCTGACTTTTCAAGTCTGCTGGCAACCCTGGCATTGGTTAGTGTTTTAATACTTATTTTACATTCACGTTGTAAATGTCGCGGAGTCATTATATAATTTGAAACTTCGAGTTTGTAGCAGTGCATGACAAAAGGGTCTGTTAATCAATTAATAAACATATAAATAATGCATATTTATCACGAGTATTGTCCAGAACACAATCTACCTGACCACCCTTGTCAACAAATATATGCAGATTTCATGATAAATACAATTACCGGCAAATTGAATACTCCGGGCAATAGAATATATTTAGCTGATGACAATTTGTGTATTCGATTTCCCGGAGTCTACTGTACTGACTTTGAAATTTTCATGACCGATTTTTTTACCAAATTTTGAAATTTCAATCGGACATTTTTACCTAAAATCGGTCAATGACCGGCCTGCCGATAATTTTAGAAACCCTGATCAGTATTGTTCTTACTCTTGTTCCTGCTGTCTCTGCCTCTCCATCAGTAAATGTTTCTGAGCTTCATCTTCCAGAGATTTTCTTTCTCTCTCCTCTTCTTCTCTCTGTCTTTCCTCCTCTTCTTCTTTCCTTTAACATAAAATATCAAATTCAAAGTTACCATTCACCTGTTTACATGTGACAACTTCAGTGTAACTATTGTTGGTTATGCCAGCAACATTCCAAACTCTTTGAACAACTGCTGCTGTTCTCTTCTAAACCTTTTCCTCCATATATACACATTTTTTACGCATGTGTGACCAGTGTAGATGTGCCAGCTGATCAGGATCTGCACTGGTCAGATTTTGGTCTGAAATAACCTAATGAATCAAAAAGCGAAAATTGCAGATCCTGATCAGACAGCATGGATGTGCTGGCTGATCTGGATCTACACTATTCACCCATGCAATAAAGGTGTATCTATATAGATTCTATGGAGGAAAGGGTTAATACATGATAGTGAACAAGAATAAGTGCACAAAGCAGTAAACCTTTGTTTTTGTATGTTTTGAAAATCTTTTCTAACCCAATTAATATGCCACAGCAGTAAGTTTCAGCCATAATCACTTGATTATTTTGATCAGAATTATAGCTTTTTGCTCCTCTATTAACAGTTTCATGCCAAGAAAGAAACCCTCAAATTCTGGATGGAATAGCTAAATCCAAATGAAATGCAAGAAGATTCGACCAACTTAATTGTGTATGTATTTCAAACTGTGCAAGCTGTGTTTAACCCATTTCTCCAAATATATGTGTTTTAACACATGTGAGATCAATGTAGATCTAGATCAGCTGGCACACCCATGCCATCTGATCTGAATCTACACAGGTGGCATCTTGGTAAATAAAAAAACCCTAATGAATTTAAAACTGAACAGTGTAGATAGTAAGATACTGATCAGATGGCACAATTGTGCCAGCTGATCAAGTTCTATATTGAATGCCCATGCAATAAAGATGTGTCTATGGAGTATAGGGATAACAATCACTATTATGCAGGTTATTCTTCACTTGGTTAAATACCTTTTTCTGTCTTGTTCTTCCAGTTCTGCCTTCTGTGCCTGTACATGGGGTCTGAAGTGTGGACACAGACTGTCCAGTAGCCTCACAAACTCTGCCATCGCATCCTCTTTGGACATGTCTCCCAAAGACATCCACATCTGCCTGTTAAATAACACCGAAAATGACAGCTTGCTGGATCAGCAAATGAATAAAGTTTTATCTTCAACAAATGCTTAAGTAATCTGGTATGGCATCACCTTCATGTGTAACCACATTTTTTCGTGATTTTAATGCACACTTCATTAGGACAATTGATGAAAAAAGTTGCTCTGTGCATTCTCTTCTGAATCACTGAATGTGAACGTGATTTAGAACAGGGATTCCACTAGCTGCTGAACCTCAAGTGTCATTTTGATGGTTTTTAAGGGGATTTTGGCAATTCATTGCCAAAATACTCTCAATTGAAGGAAAAAATGACCCATCTGCTAAAATCAAAATAAGGTTTTTTGAAATTTTCAAGTCAAAGGGTCATCTCCTGGGTAAAATAGAACCCTTAAAAATAAGAAACTGTTATGCATACATACTTTCTGTCATTTCCTACAACATCAAGAAAGCCAACATCTGGTGAGACATCAGGTCTGTACTTTCCATGGACTGCCTGTTTTGTCAAGGCTACCATCTTTAACTTATCCTTGTATGTTGGGTGAATTCCTTTTCCATCTTGACCTGCAACAGTTCACAAATCAATGTTATAAAAGGAGACGGCAGCTCAACATTCTGACAAATAATCAGAGAAATAGAGGATAATTGTAATGTTTTTAGGGGTGCAAGATAGAAATATATTTTAAAGAGCAAGCTCCAAAATTCTTATTTTCAAGTGTGGCTTTGTCGCTCATTTAAGTACATAATTCCAGTGTTTAAAAAAGGAATATATGTTTATTTCATTTTTAAAAACACATTTTCGGTTTTTATTTTATGCTCTTATTGCATAATTTTGACAAAAAATGAAATGGCCCCAAATCATTTGTTTAAGATGTTTTGTCATAATGTCATACACCCAAACTTAAACCTGTTTCCAATGTGGCAGTTTGGGCAGACTTTGAAATGTAATTAATTAAATTACAAGGTAAAGTCTTCTATTACAATTAAAATTACACCCTTTTCCAATTGTATGCAAATAAAATACAATTACTTTACACAAGTAATTAATTACATTTCAATTACATACTTAGTCTAATACATGTATATTAGAAAAAATAAAAGATACTGAACAACTTAAATATTTTATTCATGTAAACTTATAACACATCCTCATCATCTATTCATTTGCATAAAAACATCCTGTTATTTACACATACATTTCATTGATGGTTTTAAAAACATAAAAATTTCAAAATTCTTGTCAGTGAGCAAGCAGCAGCTCTGCCCTAAACACTTTTCCTGCAATTGAGAAAAGGCACTAAACTAGTGCCGAAGATGCTGAAAGTGAAAGTAACTGGCTGCTTATTTCGCTTGACCAAAAATATATCTTGCCTTTGAAAACCCTTTGGTGCATTTAGGAAATACAAAATGCTTAAGGGCATTTTTCTATGTTTAAAACTGAAATCATTTGTACACTCTTCAGATGTTTTTTTTCAATGTGGGCCCCAGTTTAAGCTTTATATGAATTGTTATATATATTTATTTAATTAGTAATTGCACAAAAAATCATCATAAACTTTTAACAGTTGTTAGGTTGATAATTGAGATAATCCTTACACTTAACACTCCTCTGGCAGTTACACTACACAATCTGTCAAATGTGAGAATCAGTGGCAATACACTGCTCAGATAAGAATCAATGCTCTGTTTTGTATCATTAGTAACAAATCAAATTTAAAGTTTGAGACCAGTGATTTTCAGAAATTTATACTTTTTATAGTAAAAATATCTAGAATGTAATTAAAATGTAATTGAAATGTAATTGTAAGTTAAACACTTTTTCATGATGTAATTATTTATAATTACATGTAATTAAAATACATCCAATTACTCATTACATTCAATTATCTGGACATTAGTAAATAAATTGCAATTAATTTCAATTACAATTATCCTCGAGTACACAGTTCCGACGCACCTAACAAACATTTATAACTTACGGGAACCAAATGGAAGAGAAATACTGCATTGCCTTTTTATTGGGAAGATTACTCATTTACCCATCATCTGCGAGCATTTTTACATATCTGGATTCCATTTTCAAACCAGAAAAATCACACATTGACAAGTGGGGGTATCCAATATGGCTGAACTGAGAGTACAATGAAACGACGCACTTGATTGGTTACTATATTTAATGATGCCAAAACGTAAATAGCCCTTGATTTTCACTGTTCTAAAATAGTGAGCGAGGGGATATCAGCTGCTTTGTTTCTTTTTTTGTATTATTTCACTGAAAATACCATGCTTTAAAATTTACAGCGAACGGAATTAATAAAATCGTTATTTTTTATAGCTTAGTGTAAAATATTATAAAGAAATAGTCAAATACATCAAAATCCCTAACTTTCCACATTTTTGCTCAAAAGAAATCTCCGTGATGTTTATGAAAAAAAAACTTGACGAAAGTGACATCAAACGGTATTTCCGTATCGAGAACGAGGTCACAACAAAAAGTGCGTCAGAATAGTGATGCGTCAGAATAGAGTACCGGAGGATACTCCAAGTCTGGTTTGGGGTTGGACAGAGTTGCATCGACCAGGACTCAAACCTCTGATTTCTGGCTAATCGTGCTGACACTAGTATTTGAGCTACCAAGACCACCTGATATGAATGCTACTAGAGTACATAAAGCCTGCAGTTGGAACATGTCAATGGAGTTTTCAAGAGTTTTTTACCAGCATAATATTATGGTCTTAAAAATGTCAATGAACTCTTAAAACCAGATAAAATTCAAGAAAATATATTTGATTAATCTAATTGTAAAAATCTTTAAAAATACAAAGTTATATGCATAATATGAATTGTAATAATTTTCTGTGATCACCAGTGAAAAATCTGCATATCCTACTTTCCTATATTTCCGTCCCTTCCTATAATCCTGTCCCCCTTGAATAAACAACAATTAATAATAGGATGCATGGACTTATGCACTGTACAAGAGAGTAATCATGATCTTTTCAAGTTGCAGTTGTTAAAAAATTGAATTTATTAAAACTGAGCTTAAAAATGATTGGACAACATATTTATCTAAGAATCACTTATCCAAAACACACCATGTGCTTAAAATAGCTTTTATTTAGACAAACTTGCAAAACTGATAAAAATGCATCAAAATGTTTTTGACCCTTGATTGTCTTCATGGTTAGAGCACAACAACAAGCTTGAAATAGTGAAAACTCATTCCTCACACAGGTTCTTACATCAAAGGACGTGTTTATAGGAATGTGGCGGCCATTTATTTCAACGGCGGTGGGTGTCTGCTAAACAACCAAACATGCATATTTAAGCATTGATTTTCAGATATAATGTTCCATTTCATTGAAAAAAGAATGCTCTTTTGATAATCATGCTAAATTGACATTTATTTTATCTATTTATAAAGTTTTTGACACAAATTTGGTAAGGGGGATGGAAATACAGGAATAGGGAATAATGGTAATTTAGTCAGTCTTGGTTTTCTGACAAAAAATCATAAGGTTATGACCCGCAGACAGTTCCTTAAGGCATTTATTTAACCCTTTTTCTCACTGGATATGGCTGTATCCAGATAAACAGTGTAGATACAGATCATCCAGCACAATATTACATCCTGGCTTTCTCATCAGGATCAGGATCTATGCTGCTTTCAGAATCAAAATGCAAACAGGTTATATCCTGATCATTCACCTCCGATGAGCAGGCTAATTTGTATCTATACTTTGCGAACATGCGATAAAACCCGCATACGTCGAGAATAATTTATAACAAGTTAAAATTTATTTATCGATTTTGACAACTCAAAGAAAATCATCAAATCCTCAACTACCTTTATAAAATTGCAATGCCATTCTATACAACTCTTGCAAAGAAAAACCCCAGTCTTCGTGGCATTTAGAGGATTCAAGTTTTTCATCTGGAACTTTTGCATTATCATTTATTTTCAAATTTTCCATCTGATTTTGCACTTTGTCGGCCATTTTCACTTCCACGTATCCGATACTTCCGGCTAAATATTGGCGTGTACTATTTACCGGGAGGTTTTCCGGTACGCTTAAACTTTTTCCCGTTACTATGTTGAGTTGTTCTCGGTCCTTATACACAGAAACGCATTATGTTATCATATAATAAAATATTTATAATATCTCCAATAAGGTGTCCTGCACAGTTTCACCATGTTCGGTTTCTGCTTCAAAAGTGTCCCTTTATTATTGGCTAGATCAAGAGTTTAATGAATTTTAAAGTCATTTTGAACCAGTATTTGGTTAGTGTGTACCACCAATCGTTTGAACCTGGTATTGTGTGAACCACATATATCGTATAGGAGAACGAAACATAGTTTAGTTGGGCGATTGGTTTATTGATTTTATTCATTTTCAATTGTTGACAACCTATACAGAGGCTCGCTAGAAACTCGTTTCTTTTTTAAATTTCCTGGCGATTCATGTGAGATCCTCTACATTATATCAATTTACAAGATTTTAAAGACGTTTTTAAATTTATGCTTGTATAAAATGTAGAGTGCACAGAAAATTAATCTTTTATAACAATGCTAACGAAAGCTAACTTTAAATTAGGTTTGGCTAAAAGGTTTTTGAAACTACTGGCAAACATTTATTTTGGTTTTTAAAAAAATCAAATAACGTTTTACAGAAGCTTAAATGAAATAATTTTTAGGCGTTCTGTTTGTCTGCTTATGATTTCTGTACTTTGTATACTTATCTTCCTCATAATTTAATAAGAGACAAGCTAACCAGTCTCACTGAAAAATAAAACGTTAGCTAGAGAAAATAAAACTCTACCTGCCCCTGCAGGTTCTCATATCAACAAACAAGTAGAAGTTGTCTTGGTGAAATAACTCCAACTTACCCATCAACTCAACAGTGTTGCATACAAAAGCACCCAAACGTATAAAACATAAGAAGCTGATAGCATAGCAAAGCAAAAGGGCTGGTTCTCAGTGATCTTACCGAAACAAGAGCGGTGTCAAATCAGCAAGAACACGATGACATGGACAAAAGAAACAAATCGAGCTTCTATGTTCTTTTACAAGATTTCACCATAAAAATTCATAAATCTTTTAAACCCCTGCCACCGTCATGCAACCATAATCAACTGTAGATGTGTTAATCACCAGGCATGCAAACAATTAAAATATTTAGTTGACTAGGTGATTTAGCTCCAACCAACCAATCAACTCGACAATGTTTCATGCAAAAAAAGTAATATATGCATATCAGGAATCGCCACACTCACAAAACACAGCCTCCCCACGCAGCGAAAAGGAAGACAGGAAGAGAGAGAGAGAGAGAGAGAGAGAGAGAGAGAGAGAGAGAGAGAGAGAGAGAGAGAGAGAGAGAGAGCGCATGTTTGTTATAATTATGTCAATTCAAATAGGACGCCACAAACAATTAACGAAAAAGAGAACCTTTGGGGATACTGCCTTGGAACGGTCAGTGGCAAAACAAATTGCCACTGGGGGTTTAAATCAGGTTCTAGGGTGCACCAACCTTACACTCGCCCCAACAGTTTCTCGTATTACAAAACAAGTACAAGTTATCTTAGTGAAATAACTCCAACCCACCCATCGGCTTAACTTTGTTGCATGCAAAAGCACACAAAAATTTAATACATAATTAAGTGGCTAATAGCATCGCAAAGCCAACGGGCGGGTACTCAAAGAAAAGACTTCCCCATAAACCTTCATAAACTGTTAAACCCCTGCCACCGTTGTGCAACCAAAGCGGTAAGCATAATGATCAACTGTAGATGGGTTAGTCACCAGGCTAGCCCAACTATTTGTGCGCAACAAGGGCTTTTCTATATATACGATGGTCGCCCTTTGCGCACAACCCAGTAACTATTAAAATCAATGCGGAAAATTTTCCTTCTATGTCTATATGCCAGCGATAAGAATCCTTGACGCAACTTTTGAGGGCTTCAAATAGTTTTTTAAACCTTACATATCTTAAAAAAATACATACCTGAAAAGCCACATTCAAGTAGAATCTAATCCTTTTTAAGAAACGTTTTCGTTTTTTAAACTCTTTTAAACCTCCACCCATGTCAACACATTTCGATTGCACCGCTTAAAGTTTACCTGACTCACGTTTATCGATAAACTTCACCGTTACCAGCTTGAAATATGTACTGCGTAAATTCTTGCTACGGTCAATACTTATAGATAAAGGTTTGATACACAACATTATTAAAGATACGATTGAAACTTCATATTGCGGGGCGGGTATCTAACAGATGAAAAAAGAACTTTGACAACCGTCGAACATGACAAATAAGAAAATATCGCATTTCTGCATAATCAATTTTAGTTATTGCATTATCTCGACTTTTTGTGTACGGCTACAGATTCTCGAGCATCTCAAAAACCAAGGCCATGAAAGAACAGATGCCCATTAGTTCACCATGTTAAGAATACAATTGTGAACTATGTGGTTGTGATAAGTGTTTTTGTTGTAGTTTTTGCCACTTCAGATGTGAATGTTCCGGAAAGCTAGACTATATATAGAATCAGCTGTGCTGTAAACTACTGGATTTGCTCTTTAAGCAATGTTTTAATAGCTTTTATATCCGTATTAAGTTCGGTCAAAAGGGGTTTAAGAGTTTATGAAGGTTTATGGGGAAATCTTTTCTTAAAAGAACCTAAAAGCTCGATTTGTTTCTTTTATCCCTGTCATCGTGTTCTTGCTGATTTTACTCCAGGAGCTCTGGTCTCGGAAAGATCATCGAGTTTCCGCCCTTTGGCTTTGCAATGCTATTAGGTCCTTAAGTTTTATATGTTTGTGTGCTTTTGCATGCAACATTGTTGAGCCGATAAGTGGGTTGGAGTGATTTCACCAAGACAACTTGTATGTGGTTTGTGATATGAGAACCTGTTGGGGCAAGTGTGAGGTTGGTGCACCCTAGAACCTGGTTTAAACCCTCAGTGGCAATTTCATTTGCCACTGACCGTTCCAAGGCGGTAACCCCTCAGGTTCTCATTTTTGTTAATTGTTAGTGGTGTCTCTTTTGAAACTGATCATTTTATTAACCATGCTCTCTCCTTCTCTTCTTCTTGACTGTGTGGGGAGGCTGTTTTTTCTGAATGTGACCATTCCTGATATGCATATTTTACCTTTTTGCAAAAGGTTTTCCTTATTTTGTGATACCGATTACCCTGTTTTAAAAGTTTTTTCAGGGTGGGTCTAAAATGCAGAATATTGCGCAGAATGCAGAATGCAGTCTGCAAATTAGGGGTCTAAAATGCAGAATGGTTCTGCAGAATGCAGAATGCAGATAATGTATTGTCAATAGAGATATGGGGTCTAAAATGCAGAACGGTTCTGCAGAATACAGAGTGCAGAATATGTATTTGACACTTGCAGAATGCAGAACAATATTGCAAAATGCAGAACAGTCTGCAGAATGCAGATCAAAGGTTTGAGATTTTGTTAAGCAACCATTTATCATACCTTTAAAATATTTGATTATATTATGTGAATAAATGTTTGATATGTGTGACAATTTAATTTGAAAAATAATATTTAAATATTCTTTTGAAAGTGAAATTAAACAATTTGCAGAAATATAACTTATACATTTATAAAAAGCTAATTGTTATCAATTAGAAAAGTATTCTTCTAAGGATTGGTTAATTAGAAATGTTCTTTTGATTAAGAACACAAATTTACAATGAAATTATTTGAAATTATTGATTATATGTTGCAGTAAGCAATTGTAAGAAAACCGTTACAAACTGATCAAAAGGCAATTGTTATAAAAATTAAACAAACAAATTTATGACAATGATTGATTGCCCATCTTTTTTGCCTTAAAGAGTTAAATATGAATATCGCCTATACAATAAGTATACTATATGACAAAGATTCAGCACAGTTTTTATTATTTAATCTTTTTGGACCTCATACTTTTGTATTTTAATATATGAAAAGGGAACTTTGAAGACCCTCGAACACGACAAATATTAAAATATTGCAGGCTAGGTTTGATTGAGCCTGTTCATGGGCAGTAATCCTGTGTTCTTATAACAGTTTTAAATTGACTATTCATTCATCTGACAGATCTGTTTGGTACATTGTAAATTTGTTAATTATTTCTTATTTACCGTTTCATATGTTACCAAAAAAATAAAATAAATAAGTATGATCATTAGTTGTGGTTATTGACATATATTATTTGCAGAACATTACTCTAGATACACATTTTATTCCATATGCAACCAGTTTAGATCCATATCAGATGGAAAGTCAGATCTAACTTAAAATCAGTTTTTATTTGTAATAATTTTAAAGCGAAATGAATACAATCTTAGTTGGGTGTTAAAAATATTAATAATGGAATCAGTGGGTAGCAACAATATTGATACACTTGCTTTAATGGTAAATAAGTTAAAATTGAGAACATAGATGATAAATTTCTGGCAGCTACTTGATAATTTCAATATATTAGGGGATTTATAGTTTCCTGTATATTGGCCCCTGTCTGATTTGCATTGCCTCTCTCCTTAATCATAGTTACTGATTTCATTGGATAAAGCATGACAGCTAATTTGACACTTGGCGGAGTTGTTATATGATGGAGGAGGAGTTAACACTGTAAAAGAAATCAAGTTAATAATGACTAAATTATGCATTTAATTATTTCCAACTTTTTTTACATGAATTTTATAGTGATTGTTAAAATACAATATTAAAACAATGATTCAAAGAGATTTTACACTTTATTACATTTTTGTCAAATATTGGTTAACCATTATAGCCTTATAATATTATTGTATTTCTCTAAATGGAAATTTACTCCAATCTCAAACATATTTAAGTGTCTCCATCTATCATGCATATTTTTTTTAATTATGGTAAGTTGTCATGCATTTATATCATTTTTCACTCCTTATCATGAAAACTGTGTTTCATCTCCTGGACAAGACTTAAGCAAGCCATTTGTTTTTTGAAAGTTGTAAAGTTGATAAGTGACAACTTCCATATACTGGGGAAAGTGACATTACTTTACATCGATATTTTAATATATTTTTCTCATATATATGTAGGCCTATATTGTCAGAAATATGAAATTAATAATTTTAAATTTGCATAATCATGTTGAGTATGTTTTCATGCAATCAACTGATTATTTCACCTTATAAATGTTAACATTAATACAGTCATTTGAAATAATATTTCCATTAAAGTATTGTTGTACAATTCTGACAGTGTCATTTAAATAAAAATTAATTTTATTTCTCATGTTTATTATGTTCTATATGTTATATATGCTAATTATTTGTTGACTAATAAAATTTTTAACAAAATATGTTACCTTTTCTTTTTAATAATGTGTGGAAAAAGCTTATAATTTATGGTTAATAAAAACATCACACGTTTTTTAAAACATGTACCAAATAATTAAATACTGCTTCAATGATCCAACAATTAAATAAGGTGTGAATTATTACTGCTTCACTGATACAACCAACACAGATCAATCTGCATTCTGCAGACTGTTCTGCATTTTGCAAAACTGTTCTGCATTCTGCAAGTGTCAAATACATATTCTGCACTCTGTATTCTGCAGAACCGTTCTGCATTTTAGACCCCATATCTCTATTGACAATACATTATCTGCATTCTGCATTCTGCAGAACCATTCTGCATTTTAGACCCCTAATTTGCAGACTGCATTCTGCATTCTGCGCAATATTCTGCATTTTAGACCTACCCGTTTTTTCTGTAATGCAAAGATTACGTTCATTGAAATCATTTACATCGTTGCAAGCTCTTGAAAAGCGAACAAGCTGTGATATATAAAAGCACACAACATAAACGTATCATCAAGACTGGGATGGTACAACATTAGTTTCAATAATTCGACTTCTAACACAGACCCATTTAAGCCATGGTGTTATCAAATCTTCGCATGTTGTTAACCTTGTTAAGCACGAGCCATATAAATATTTTGGTTCCAATATTTTAACATGTTTTCGATGACCAAGCCAGCAGTATAACCTACTTTTAATGGCTAAAATGGTTGCCTGATTTAATGCTATTTGATACGGAGGATTAACACGAGATCAGAAATACCGGTGTTGTATCAAAGTGGGAATAAAAGATGTGGAGATAATATGACCATCAATTGCTGCACATTGTTTGTCAAATCAAGTCGTTCATGTCAGTGTTCTTTTTGCACCTTCTAGTTGCTGGTTTAATAAAGTACAAGTTGTACCTCTTTTTTGTTTATCACAACGGGTGCATATTTACTCTTTATCCATGTCAAGTTTTATCATGAATTATTGTGATGAGCAATAGGCCTAGTTGATATGAAGCTAGAGAGAATATTAAAAAAGATACAGAAAGCAAGTGTGACGTCATCCAGCAGCCAATCAGATGCCTCTAGTTTTTGGTTTACAACAGTCGTTTATTTTCTGATAACGACGGAGAAAGAGTCTATACCGGCTACTTGTATACCCGATTCCGGCTTTAGTGGGTGAGAGCGCGGAGTACCTAAAATACGTAAAGTATACTTTACGCCGTAAAGAGGCGTAAAGAGGCGTAAAGTATTATAAACACGGCGTAAAGTATTATAAACCCGGCGTAAGGTATTGTGAACTCGGCGTAAAGTATTATAAATTGTGTTTTAGGCAAAGTATTATTTATAATCAAGATCCCTAATGATCATTCCAGTATTCATAATGTCAATAAATAAAAAAAAATAGAACACCCAGATAATTTTTATTATAAACGCGGCGTAAAGTATTATAAACCCGGCGTAAGTATTATGAACTATTTATAAGCCAAATTATTATTTATAATCAAGATCCCTAATGATCATTACAGTATTCATAATGTCAATAAATAAAAAATAAAAAATTAAATATTCTAGTAAAATATAATCATGATTTATAAAAATACATAATATACGCATAGAAAATGTTGCATGATATAATTATAATGTAAATTAAGGTTAAATATAATACGTGATTAATGGCCATAAGTCTTCATAAATGTTCTATGTATATATGACTTCAACACATACAGTCCATTTTCTTCCCAGCCTGGATGAATCAGATCTGGGTTATAATGTCTGGGATATTTCAAATCGGTAGCGATGTCTTTGAAGTCTCCTTTCAGTTCTTTCCTCAAGCGTTTGTTGATGGACCGCCTGATCTGGTTAAACCGCCTTGCGTTCATGCGTGTTCTTTGTAGAAACGATCCCCGTTCAACAATGCTAGATACAAATACTCTTTTTATACCGGCTTCTTTCATGTCGAAGGCGCAGCTTAAAGTTTGGGATAAACTTGACAGCGGCTACATTTGCAGTTCATGCAGAAAGTCAAACGGAAAGTTTGACTTTCTTATGGGTATTACCCGGCTGGAAAGAGTAAGCAACACAATTTAGTCTTTGTCAACTTTAGACTACACTTCATTTTATTGTACCATTTGCGAATTGATCTAATTTTTTTTTAGATTTATTTTTACCGACGTGATGAGTTGCGCTAAAAGTAAGTTGTTGTTGATGTTGAATTTCTCAGGAAATGTAGATGCGTATTAGTAACATTATAATTATCATTTTAATAACACTAATCATTATTGTTGTTATAATTGAAATCCGATAAATATAATACGATAATTTAATAAATTTAATAACAAGAACTTGTAAGAAAATTTGTCTTGACAGACTGCATATAAAAAAACAAAATATAATTAATTTAACAGGCCGCGGTCAGGGGCATCGAGCAGTTGAAGATAGCTGTGGCAAGAGAGTCTCTTCTGTTAGGCAAAGAAAAACCATCCTACGCTGCATGTGACAAAATTTCTTACAAGGAATTGGTTGAGGACGGTGTGTCAACCTCAATTATGAGTCAATATATGATTGAAATAACAAACAGAAAACCGGTAGAAACCACGGGTGACGGTGATTGCCTGTTTAATGCAGTTTCGATATTACTTACTGGTAATGAGTCACTGTCTGTTGAGGTACGATTTCTCACAGTGTTAGAGATGGTTAATGAGGAGAAAAAAGGTACAAAGTCAGGATGACAGAGCTAGTATAAAAATAACTATGAACAAGCCGTGCTTGACTGTGCAAAGATAAGTGCATATTCATCAATGTGGACCGCCATAGCATTGTCTTATGTTGTGGATCGACCCCTGAAAACACATTATCGGGCAGTAAATGGTACAAAGGATCTAGCGTTTCGTGCTTTCAATGCAACATTCAACGCTAAATCCGCAGGTGAACCTCTGGATGTAATGTGGACCAGCACAAGTAATGTGAGCAATCGCAAAAAGATATGGACACCTAATCACTTCGTGGCAAACAGTACGGTCGTTTTTGACCAGAAAGTGCAAAATCTTAAATCAGAATTAAGGAAAAAAGCAGACAATTGTTTGCCCTACTTTGAGAAAAGAATAGAACCCATAATTAAAGAGAAGGTTAACAACCCCACCCGCTTAAAGAAAATGGACAAAGACTGGACCAACAATAATGCTGAGTCCATGAACAACATACTAAAACTAGGGACTAATCACAAATTAGAAGACATGACCGACTTGATAGAAATAATTTACAAAATTGTTAAATCACAATATAATGACTGCGAGAAAGCTGTGGTTGGAATGGGAAATTATAAACTCGCTCCAAAGTTTCAGCACCTTTACATGTCGGCAGATATATGGTGCCAGAAAACGGAAGAAGAAAGGAAAAATACATGGATAAATTTCATAGGGATAAGGGGAAATGTTACACTACAATAACATCTTCAAATGGTGTCCTTACCGTCCCCAAAACGCCAAATGGTGGGAAAAAGCCTCATCAGCGTAAAAGGACCGCTGCTGAACGAGCTAATAAAAGATGGAATTGATGAATATAAGATTAGTCGGGATAGACTATCACTATTAGTGATAGCTCTGGCTATGTAAGCCCCGACCGTAATATGACTTTAGTTTGTGGAGCGACGTATTAGCTCTGTCATCCGATGGAATTGATGAATATAAGATTAGTCGGGATAGACTATCACTATTAGTGATAGCTATGGCTATTGTGCATGTTTTATTTATTTTCTGACATGAAATATATTTGAGCAATTATCATGCATCTATTGTATATCTCAAATTTGTTAGTTTATTTTTCATTTAACGTCGGGAATTACTATCACTGTAACGTTATAGCTCTTGCTTTGTTAGCCCCGACTTGTTTTGTGCATGTTTTTTTATATTTTCTGTCATAACTATATTTTAGCAATTATCTTGCATCTATTTTATATCGCAAATTAATTGTGTTTGTTTTTTAAGTTAACGTCGAAAATAACTCTCTGTACATTATATTGATATGTGTTTTGTTTCAAATATTATTTTCTATTGTATTTGTTATTGCTGTAATATCTTTCATAATTCTTAAGATAAAAAAATTAAAACAGTAACTAGGTGTTCTATTATTTTTAATTTATTGACATTATGGAATGATCATTAGGAATCTTGATTATAAATAATACTTTGACTATTACAGAGTTCATAATACTTTACGCCGAGTTCACAATACCTTACGCCGTGTTTATAATACTTAACGCCGGGTTTATAATACTTTACGCCGCGTTTATCTGGGTGTTCTATTATTTTTTATTTATTGACATGAATACGGTAATGATCATTAGGGATCTTGATTATAAATAATAATTTGCTTAATACATTGTTCATAATACTTTACGCCGGGTTTATAATACTTTACGCCGCGTTTATAATAAAAATAATCTGGCTGTTCTATTTTCTTTAATTTATTGACATTATGAATACTGGAATGATCATTAGGGATATTGATTATAAATAATACTTTGTCTAAAACACAGTTTATAATACTTTACGCCGAGTTCACTTTACTTTACGCCGGGTTTATAATACTTTACGCCGTGTTTATAATACTTTACGCCTCTTTACGGCGTAAAGTATACTTTACGTATTTTAAGGACACCCGTGAGAGCGGAGAAAAGGGACGTTACTCTGTTGTATTGCTGTGACAATGTCAACAACAGCAAAACTGACACTTTTCGCTTCGATTGTGACAAGTGTTGGAATAATATCATACGTTCATATCGTTCATAAGTTAGAAAGAGATGTAAGCAACACTATTTTCATTGCAATGAATTGTTAAATTGGGTAATACAAATGACCTTTTCGTTCCTAAAATGTTTCGACCTTGTCGTGAAAAGGAGACGCAACAAGAGTGTAAAGACGCCTACAACACATACCCTATATCAAAGACATGGTGTCTGACAGAAACCCAAAGAAGATTTATTCTCTGGTAAAGGGAAAAAATGTGACAGCAGCGGTGTGTCACCCCTTAAGTCTGAGGGTCTGTCCCACAGTGACGCTTCTTCCAAGGCCACGATACTCAACAGGCAATTCAGCAGTGTATTCACACCTGAAAACCAGACTAGCTTACCATCCCTTGGACCCAGCCCACACCCCGACATGCACAACTTCACCGTTACTGCTAAGGGTGTCACCAAACTACTGCAAGACCTGGACCCACACAAGGCCACTGGACAAGACCAGATCCCCACCAGATTCCTGAAAGACTACGCAGAGGAACTTTCCCCTTTGCTGGCACTTATATTCCAAGCCTCTCTCAACCAGGGCCAGATACCTACAGACTGGAGGCAGGCAAACGTTACCCCAATCTTCAAGAAAGGTGACCGCAGCGATCCTGCCAACTATCGCCCTATATCGCTGACCTCTGTCTGCAGCAAAGTGATCGAGCACATCATTCACAGCCAAGTCATGTCACACCTGGAGAGACACGGCATCCTCTGTGACCAGCAACACGGCTTCAGGAAAAGGAGGTTCACTGAAACCCAGCTCATTCTCACCATCGAGGACCTTGCCAAAAGCTTAGACGCGGGCTAACAAATCGACGCAGTCCTACTAGACTTCAGTAAGGCGTTCGATAAGGTCCCACACAAGCGACTGGCAGTGAAGCTGGAATATTATGGAATCAGAGGCAACCTCTTGCAGTGGATCCAGAACTTCTTATCCGATAGAACTCAAAGGCAAATCATCAGAGGCCAACCCAGTCACATCAGGCGTACCACAGGGCTCGGTGATTGGACCACTACTGTTCCTTCTATATATAAATGACCTCCCCTGGAATGTCACCTCCACATCCCGCCTTTTTGCAGACGGTGCTGTACTGTACCGTCGAATAAAATCAATTGTGGACACTAAGGCTCTCCAAGACGATCTTGACAGACTACAACAGTGGGAGAAGGACTGGTTGATGTCTTTCAACCCAACCAAGTGCGAGGTCATCCGTATTACAAGGAAGAAGAAACCCACCGAGGCAAACTACTATATTCACAACACACAATTACAGATTGTGAAGGGTGGCAGATACCTGGGTTTAAACATTGATGAGAAACTAGTGTTGGGAAATCGGTTGCAAATCATAATCGATCATCGGTTGGAATCGGTTGCCCTTTCCGATGCGATTTCACGATTATAATCGGTTTCTTAATTTACGCAGTGTTAGGTTTACAAATGGTCTTAGATCAATAGCAAACATAATTACTGGATACTAATAATTTTCAACTTTCTGACCAAAAAAACCGAATCAAAATCATTGCTGCCCAAAAAGGTTTGTGCAACTGAACTGAACCCCTGTAGATCCGCAACATGAATTATCAAATGCAAAAATGTTGCGTTTTCCTATGAATAATATACTTTTAATTTTAAGGCTGAAGACACAAGATAAGAGGTCTAGTTAATGCAATACATATTTATTTGAATAATTTTTACCATCGTCATATAGCTACACAACTCAGACGCTCGACAAAATCGGCGCCATTTTGCGTTTTTGCTTTTTGCCTGTATTTGTGTACTATTTGCAACAAATTCTGCAAATGCCTTTTGATAGGTCTAGTATTATTCTGTACGATGGAAGTTCTTTGTTAATCTTGTTGAATCAAAAGTGCTTCTGATTATTTTTTTTTGCCTAGGTTCTCGTAAACCTCTCTGGTCGCCATTTTAATTTTCAATTTTTCAAAGTGATTTCCCTTTATGGCCGGTGTAAAAGTCGGAACCCGTACCTTTATATTTCGTCTCTTACACTGCGCATGTCTCAACTGTTAATCGATTATGAGAGAACGACATCGATCATCGACATCGAGAAAAATTTACACGTCGCTAATCGATGTCTTCCGATCATCGGCACATCACTATGAGAAACTGTCTTGGAACACCCATGTCTCTGCAACTGCAAAGAAGGCCAACAACAGCCTTGCCTTCCTCCGCAGAAACCTGACGAGCTGCCCTCAGAGCATCAAGGCCCAGTGTTATCAGACCCTTGTCAGGCCAATCATTGAGTATGCCTCCCCTGTATGGGACCCATACACTGCCACAAACATTGCAGAGCTAGAGGTAGTCCAGCGCCGTGCAGCTAGATTTGTTAAGGGTGATTACCACACCACAAGCAGCACAAGCCAGATGATCACGTCACTAGGCTGGCAGTCCCTCGAGCAGTGGCGTACCAATGCAAAGCTAGTGACAATGTACAGAGTGGTCCACAATCTAGTTGACATCCCAGCAGAACAGTTTCTCACCCCAACGACCTCCAACATGTCCAAGCGAGGCGCAACCCAGAAATACTTGCTGCCCTATTGTAGAACAGATGTCTACAGATTCTCATTCTTCCCCTCCGCTATCAGACTCTGGAACCAGCTCCCAGTCCAGCTCACTGAGGTCGATAGTGTTGAGGTCTTCAAGAATGGACTATCATCAACACTGTAAACCCAATTAACTGCTTTTAACCAATTTGAACTGTTTTTAAATTAGTCACCATGTGAATATTTTGCACCGCATAGAGGCTTTTACCTAAACAATGTACGACAATGCTCCAGAGGAGATTTAGTACAGTATTGGAAGAAGAAGAAGAAGAAGAAGAAGAAGAAGAAGAAGAAGAAAAACTTCGTTTCTAATTACTACAAATTCCGATTTTAGTTAGATTTTGGCTTCCATCCAAAACATAAAACTCGCGGCGCAGCATCTGATAATTCCTTTGAAAAGTAGCGGAAAAGTTTAATGTTTAATTGACAGAACGCTGTTCATAGTTATCATGCTTTAAGGTTGCTTTACTTTAAAGTTTAAGGCACACTGATTGTGATTGCTTCAGTGTTACATGTACCATTCAAACCTTAGAAAACACAATATTTATTTCAAAGAGAATCAACCTACAGTGACAAAAAATTGATTGACAGCAAAACCTTACTTAGAAGTTGAACGCAGCGTCTTCTGATTGGAGTGATAGTTCTAACAGGAGTCACATGACACAAAACATAGAGAGGATATTTGTTTTTACCAGTGTAAGATAGAAATATATTTCACCGAGTGAGCTCCGGTATTTATATTTTCAGGAGTGGCAAAGCCACGAGTAAAAAAATACATAATTTCGGAGTTCACGAGTGAAATATATTTCTATCTTCCACTGGTAAAAAATTTTTTTTTTTATTTTATGCTTTTAGTGCTAAATTTGCGTGAATTTGACAGAAAAGTTGCCAGAAATGGCGCCAAAACCGCTTGTTAATGACGTGACGACATGACATCAAATATACAAATTTGAGCCCGTTTTCGAAACGTTTTCATTTGGTATGTTATGTACGTTTGGGAACGTGAAAAACTCAGTGAAAATAAAAATGATAGTCCACTGTTTGAAAACAGTGAAATACCACTTTTATTTCACCGGGAAAATTCTATATTTCACTGAAAAGCATAAAATAAAATCGGCGTCTTTTGAAGTTTGACAGTGCAACATGTGTTTACGGAGGTCACTCTCTGGTTCATAGATCTAATTGAAATTTGTAGTAAAAAGGGTATGAATTAACTACTTATCGAGATAAAAATACAAAACTGTCAAATCAACCAATAATCTTGACCAAGCTTTTTATCATTGTCACATGGTGAGGAAGATGTGCAGCCAGTCTGGGTATAGAACCCGGACCACTCGCAGTGAGTGCTGTTACAACTGAGCCATCCGCACTGCTTGCACATGTTTTCCTCAAATAATGACTATATTTGCACTGTTACATACACTGCCTCGATATTGGAAATTTGTCCTGGAATTCAAGCGAGACACATGCATTTAATTTGCTTTACAGGCTGGTAGCCGAACATGCTAGCTATCAGGTTCCCCTGTTGAGCACCAAATGTCTAAGGGTGAGAAAGATATGCAGACAGACTGGGAAGTTAAACACATGCCCCTGTACATTCATTGTCATTAGTGTTCAGGGAGAAATTTACTGACTGTCAGAATAGCAAACAGCGTTCAAGGTCAGACTGTTCAGATGCATACTAGGTTGATCTGGGTCCACACTAGTTGCACATAGAATTTAAGCTTCGTCTCATGTGGCAAAGGGTCAAGCTGTGGGTTAGAAGTACACTATTTCTTTTTCATCTTCAGGATGTAAAGACAGGTGTGAAGATGGACATTGAGAGGCAAGCAAGGAAAAAACAAAACCTTGAAATGCTAGAACAACAACAGAAACTTGCAGAAACAATGAAAACTGTTGAGAAACAATAGAGAAGGAGAGAAGGTATACCATTTGCAATCCGAGACAATATCGCCAGTCTTACTGTATTTTTACAGGTTGAGTAGCAAACAGTTAAGAAGAAACTTTATTGGTTATTATCTCTGTACTCTATAAATCACATGTTTTATCACATTTGCAAACAGTGCAGATCAGTGCTGAAGGTTATAAAGCTGAGATTGGAAACCAGTCTCAAATCTCAAGCATCTGATTGGCTGAAATGGCGACTGGTCGCCATTTCAGCCAATCAGATGCTTGAGATTTGAGACTGGTTTCTATGCTCAGCTTTATAACCTTGGGCACAGCACATCTGAGCTGTCTTGATTTGGATCTATAGTTTGCCATGGGATAACAGCCATATGCTATGGGGTACAGGGTTAAATATAATGGTTCCTTGTATAGTACTGGTAATCATGGACTTTTTCTTTGCATTTTGGAAACAAAGAAATTGCAATTTCATTTGAATTATAAATTATTTACTTTGGTATCATTATTATTTTGCATGGGTTTTATTTTCATATATATGTTTTGCACTAGGACAGTTGTTGGAAATTAAACAACAGCAAACTTAAACAGTGAAATGTGTCTTAATAGAGTATTATACAGTTGCAAACTTTCATGTCCAAGTGATTGTGTGATTTTCCATTTTTGCACAAAAATTTGTCCCTGTGAAATTAAATACCACAGCAAGTATTTCAAATGGATATTTATATATGTATAAACTACACCAAATTAAATTACAAATTAAACAGTAATAATTACTTTTTTTTGCATTATTTTGACGAGAATACAATTAATTCCATGAAGGAAAAGTTTCTCTAAATTTTGAAAGAAATCCGAAGTGATGTTTAATGGGATTATTTAAAACAAAAGACCAATTCTTTATAACTCAATATATAGCAGTTATCATAATATTTCAGAGTTGACAGATGACAAACATTAGACCGTGCAAGGTGTACAACTGTCTGCAGTACATGATCATCGCTGAAAGATCCTTTGATGTGGTCATTTTAAACTTGGAGGTGTTTCCAGAAGGGACTGTATTTGAAATTTGCAGGATTTATTATTAGAGTGCATCAATGTTTGGAAAACAATAACAATTCAACATTTAAAAATGACATGAATCTTATTGAGCTCTGTTAAACATCATTTAACAAAAACTGGAAGTTAGACTTCAAACTGTAGCTTGTGATTGGTCAGTTTAGAGACTGGATTCAGTTTTAGCCAATTAGCTGTTTGAGATTGTAGACTGGTCACTAGTCTTAGTTTAATAATTTAGGCCCAGATTTATCTCACTGTTTTCAATATGGGGAATTTCACTTAAATGCTGAACCTGTGATGTGTTCTTTTAGATTGAATAATAGCTGGCATTATATTAACCCATAAAGCAGTTACGCCTATGAACAATATGTGGACTTGCTCAGACTGGTTTAAAGACATTTTCAATCAGTCTGAGCCAGTCAAGTTATTGTTCACAGGGGTCATTAACAGAAATTGATTAACTGCTTTAACCCTTTAATCCATATTAAAGGGTTTGTTGCATATGTGAAGTGTAAATCCAGAACAGCTAGCACATCCATGTTAGTCAGGATTTAAACTGTTCACTTCTTGGTCAGAAGTAACCGACTGTCGGAATCAAACAGTGTAGATCCAGGTTAGAAGACACAGATGTGCCAGCTGATATAGATCTACACAGTTGGCCCAGACAGCAGCCATATCCCATGGAGTAAAAGGTTAAATAACTGAATATCAAACAGTGTAGATCCTGATCAGAGCATGTAGATGTGCAGGCTAATCTGGGTCCATACTTATCACATAAAAAATTAACACGTGGGATGTCAAAGAGTATGACAGAGATAAGGGCATCTTTGGATATGAAGAATAGATATAATATAATCTGTTTCAGAAAGTGCCAACTTATTCTAGTGTTTTGACATAATTCCTTGTAAGATTTTTATTAATTTTGTGATTACTTCAATGATTTACTGTGATAATGCTGTACATGTGTACTATATCTTATATCAACCTTCAATATAAAACATCTGTGACTTCTTTTATCAGTGCCCAAGGTTATAAAGCTGAGCATAGAAACCAGTCTCAAATCTCAATCATCTGATTGGCTGAAATGGCGACTGGTCGCCATTTCAGCCAATCAGATGCTTGAGATTTGAGACTGGTTTCCAAGCTCAGTTTTATAACCTTCAGCCCAGATTCTTGTTATCTAAACAAAATATACTATGATGAAGCTTTACCATAGTTAAGTGTAAATGAGTAGACAGTACTAGACTGGATCATAAGATCCAGTTCTGTTTGCAGTATTGGAGCTGAAGGATCAACAAGATTTTAATATAGAAGTTAATAGTAAAACAAATGATTGAAGGCCCATAACTCTGGCTGAAATAATCCAAGCATAAACTTCTGAAGATATGCACAACTAGGCTAGATGAAAAACATTCTTGTGAAGTTTCAACAAAATGATTTTGTCAAAATCCCCCAAGCAGTTTTGGAGAAGAAGCAAGGGCAAGATTTTACCAGAATGACAGTGCGATTACTACATGTATATGCATTCCTTCTGGGGCATAAAAAATGACTAAGGGCCCATAACTCTGCCAATAAAAATCCAAGCAGAAACTCTGACAATATGCACAACTAGGCTAGGTGACAATATTCCTGTGAAGTTTCAATGAAATCCCCAAAGCAGTTTTGGAGAAAGTAAGGAGAAGATTTTACCAGACTGACAGAGCGATTACTATATGCCTCCCTTTGGGGGCATAAAAATGACTAAGGGCCATAACTCTGACAAAAATAATGCGAGCAATGATGATATGTACAACAAGGCTTTGTGACAAACATTCCTGTGACATTTCACTGAATTCCTCCGAACTGTTTCAGAGATGAAGCGTGAACAAGATGTTACCAGGCTGATTGACAGACAGACAGTACCATTACTATATAGAAGTTGTAGTAAAAATAACTAAGTACCTATAACTCTGCCAAAAAAAATTGATATCCTTTCCACGACCATAAGGTATTTAAATGTGACAAAATTTTGACTTCCCAAAACCCGACCCTGTTTTACGGGAAGACGCCCGAAACGTATTTAAACGTATCAAAAAAATCGCTTTTCAAAACCCGACCCTGTTTTTTCTTCGGAAACCCGTCTATTTTTCATTTTTAAAAAAGTCCTAAATTTGGTGGCTATTTAGAAGAACACGGAATCATCGATCAGTATTTTAACACTATTAATCCTTTGAACGCATCGCATATTTTCTCTCAAATATTATTTAGTAAGAAATTGAATACATGTGACTTAGATAATCTGATAAGAAAATTAGTAATTTTAAAAAGTTCAATTAAAAAAAAAAATTCTAATTACATGTGTTGCTGTTTCTTCATCTTTCATTGTCAAAATAAAAAAGTGGCTCCAAAACAGTTATTCATTATTTTAAAAAATACCTATATCTACCTAGTAATAACTTAAAAATGACATTTTTTGCAATGGCATAAAATTAATGACTCTTAATTAGATGAATTAATTTACGGAATTTTACGTTACAGTATCCTACATGTGACTTAGATAATCTGATAAGAAAATTAGTAATTTTATAAAGTTCAATTTAAAAAAAAAATTCTAATTACATGTGTTGCTGTTTCTTCATCTTTCATTGTCAAAATAAAAAAGTGGCTCCACTCAAACAGTTATTCATTATTTTAAAAAATACCTATATCTACCTAGTAATAACTTAAAAATGACATTTTTTGCAATGGCATAAAATTAATGACTCTTAATTAGATGAATTAATTTACGGAATTTTACGTTACAGTATCCTGCGATTAACCGAATTTTTCACCCATTACGTAAAAGAGCGTTGAAATTCGGGATTTTAACGCACTATTCTTGATATGCATTTTTCACCTTTTTTACAGAAGAAAGACCGTAACGTTAGATAACGTGTTTTACAGTTATTTATCGGGTTTCTTACCATGTTTAAAATTCCGAATTTCATTAAAAGTTAGAACACCGGTAACGGACAAAAGCGTATATGCTTTATTCAAACATACACTTATCAACGGGCAATAAAAAAAATTTATGCAGATTTACATTATGGGTTTTAAAATCGTGAAAAAAGCATATGTTTAAATATGTTTCGGGCGTCCTCCAGTAAAACAGGGTCGGGTTTTGGGAAGTCAAAATTTTGTCACGTTTAAATACGTTTCGGACGTCCGTCCGGAAAACAGGATCGGGCGCGGAAAGGATATCAAACTCATGACATGCACAACTAGGCTTGGTGAAAAAAGATTCTTGTGAAGTTTCAATGAAATCCCCAAGCGGTTTTGGAGATAAAGCAAAGACAAGATTTTACCAAACTGAGTGACAGATGGGCAGTTCCATTACCATGTGCCTTCCTTTTGGAGCATAAAGAGTTAAGCAAATAACTATTTTTATATACATTTTAATAAAATAAATAATTTATTATGAAGTCAAAATATGTAAAATATCAACAAATATTGATAAAGAAACTACAGTTGACAGTTTTTTTTCTAACGACAGGCAAAATGTCAAAAATATCACTGATGATACAATGTCTAATAACAATAAAAATTTAAATTACGTCCAGTCCTACTGGAACAGCCCTGAGATAAAGTTCTCAAAAAGTCTTTTCTTCTCAGAATCTATCATAGTCATGGAGGTATTTCACACAAATTGATTCTGATGCTATGCTGGTTGGGAAAACGTAAGACGTGGTCACTGATCAGCATCACAGCTGTAGTGATTAACTGTGAGACATTGCGAGACACATATTAAAGAGTCTAACCAACAAGTAGTTTGAAAATGTTTTTTATTTAAGTTTTCATAATAAAGCTCTGCACCTAGAGTGTACCTGTATATCTGAGTGATCAAATCTATATAAAAATGTTATGAACAGACAAATAACTTCTACACAGTTCATCACTGTGCCTTTGAAAGATTATTCTAAAACAAACACTGAGACAGAAAAGAAACAAGGATGTAGTCCTAGTTGCTTGAGTTGTCTGTTAAGTTTGAAAGCTCTACTTAGAATGGTTACTGAGTAAAATTGAACTTGAACAGAAAACTAAATGTAAAGTTGAGGCCTGCCCACCAAATGTAAACCAAAGAAAACCTGGTTAAAATATATTTAAAGTTATTCAACAGGAAGTAGAAGGCAAAGTGAACTTCCCTTTTCAATGCAAATAAAGCAGTCAGGCCTGACTTGGCGCCATCTTCTCCCGAATTGCCTTGATTCCCGATCCCTGAATTCCTAGCTTAATCCCAGAAGACACAATTGTAAAACCTATCAGTGAACCTTATCCTGTGGAAGATGTCACATTTTGATAATAAAAAACAACTAGAAATGTGTCCAAAGGACACGGATGCCCCCGCTATAGGTTTTTCATAAAGCTCCCAGCAGTAGTGTAGAACAAGTTGTGTTCACGAGATAATTATATTCCTATTACAAGAAAATTCTATTTTTAGTAACAGTGACCTTGACCTTGGATCTACAGGCATGGGTATTGTGCGGACACACCGCCTTGTCATGGTGAACATTTGTGCCAAGTTATTTTGAAATCCCTCCATTCATAACAAAGTTACAGCCTGGAGAAGAAAATTCTATTTTTAGGAACAGTGACCTTGACCTTGGACCTACAGGCTTGGGAATGTATGTGACACACAGTCTTAATATGGTGATCGATTAAACCAAGTTATTTAAAAATCCAATGACAAATAACAAAGTTACAGAGCCGACACAATTTTGCAAGAAATTTCTATTTTTAGTAACAGTGACCTTAACCTTGGACCTACAGGCATGGGCGTTGTATGCGACACACCACCTTGTCATGATGAACATTTGTGCCAAGTTATTTTGAAATCCCTCCTTTCATAAGAAAGTTAAGGGCCAAGTGTATATTTTGCTTAACACAAAATGTAAGTGAAAAAGGGGCATAATTTGAAAAAATATTGGAAGCAGGGTTATGGATCTTGTTGGTTATGATGTAGATTTTGATGGTGAAAATATATTTCAAGTTTCAAGGCAATATCTCAAGTAGTTTTAAAGTTATGGGCAAAATGCATATTTTGCTTAACACAAAATATAAGAATAAAACTAATGTAAATGAAATTATCAAAGGGCCATAACTTTTGAACAGAACATGTAAGAGCAAAACCCTGCCTTTATGCACAACATATCAGGCCAAGCATTGTGGTAAAGTTTTATTAAATTCCCACCAGTAGTTTAGGAGGAGTTGCGTTCACGAGATATATTCCTATTAAAACTAATGTAAATGGAAGTATCAAAGGGCCATAACTTCTGAACAGAACATGTATGAGCGAAACCCCACCTTCATGCACAACTACATATCAAGCCAAGCATTGTGGTAAAGTTTCATTAAATTCCCACCAGTAGTTAAGGAGAAGTTGCGTTCACAAGATATATTCCTATTAAAACTAATGTAAATGGAAGTATCAAAGGGCCATAACTTCTGAACGGAACACGTAAGAGCGAAACCCCACCTTCATGCACAACTACATATCAAGCCAAGCATTGTGGTAAATTTTCATTAAATTCCCACCAGTAGTTTAGGAGGAGTTGCGTTCACAAGATATATTCCTGTTAAAACTAATGTAAATGGAAGTATCAAAGGGCCATAACTTCTGAACGGAACATGTAAGAGCGAAACCCCACCTTCATGCACAACTACATATCAAGCCAAGCATTGTGGTAAAGTTTCATGAAATTCCCACCAGTAGTTTAGGAGGAGTTGCGTTCACGAGAATTTCGGACGGACGGACGGACGGACGGACGGACGGACAGGAGCAACTCTTAATGCCCGTCGCCATTTCATGGCGGGGGCATAAAAAACAAAACAAACTACAACACTTTCATTGTTAAACACATGTCTAAATGTTCATTTATCCTGGAAGAAAGCACAGATGAATTGCACACTGGACATGATGCCATGTCTGTGGCATCAGGCAAACTAGAGTTCTGTCCCTTTGTAACTTCTGACTGCTGCAGTGTACTACTTCCTGAATTCTGCCAAGAATCAGTTGGTTTTTTATCATTAAGTCTTTTGAAAAACTTTGCAAGTGGTGAAGTAAGTTTTAATTTATCTGCTGGATTTTCTTTCCTTACAACACCTTCTGAATCCATCAAACTTTTATCGTTATTTTGACTATTATCTTCAACTTTACGTCTTTTGACATTCACTTTCAACTCTTCATCTAAACTTAATCTCTTGTTAGATTTTTCATCTATAGAATTAGGTTTTAATAACTTTTCAGATATTCCCTTAGGAAATTTCATTTTACCCCTGCTATTACCAAACTGTTTTTGGCCCCAGACTTTTCTCAGCATAGCCTGTACATCACTATTATCACCATCCTCTTTTGTGTCAGTGTTGTTTTTTGGTGAGTTGATCTCTTCACATAAACTTCTGTCACCAGATTCTGAAACTTTGGTTTCACTTTTAGGTGGACCGGTATTATAAATTTCATCGTCGAAGCTCGAATCTGAGGTCCAGGCACTCCATGGATCATCCGAGAAATCCTGAAGCTCGGCCATTTTTTCATCCACTTCACTATTGGTTCTAATACCATCTGCATGCTTTGAATCACTTGCCATTGGTATGGACAGTTCATCATCTTCCGAGTCAGAAAAGTCTGACAAATGAAATGTCTTTTTCTTTTTGTCCTTGAATTTGGCCACTCCCCCTTGACTGACAGGTTTACTTTTAGACCCCATGTTCTTATCAGGAGTCCTTGACCCTGGCAGCAATATCCCAGTTTTACCTATAAACTCTGTGTCCTTTTTCTTGCTTGTCATATTTTGCTGATTGTCTTCAATGCTTGATACAGTTGCCGATGGTTTCTTTATATGCACACCAGGTACCTTGGATACAACTGAATTGTCTTTTATTGGTACCGCGCTATCAGATCTGTTGATGTTCCCCAAGGTTTTGCCTTCTCCTCCAAATATCCTTATATCCATGCTTTTTACAGAAGACTTTCCTGAAAAATCAGAACCAAAGGTAAGATGGAAGATATTTTAACATTCCTAACCAAGTGGTCCGACCAACAGTGTTGCATCCACTTTATTGTACATGTATATAGGCCATACAGAATAATGCAATTCGATTCTTCTTAGTTACTGACAAACAACTACATTAGAGTTGGTGCCCATATGTTTTACACAGAACACTTTCTAAATGTTTCTTATGTAAATTTCTAGAATTAATTATCAGGCCTTGCAAAATCTATTTGCCAGCTTGTTTTGGCACTGAATACCGCGGAAGAGGAAGTAGAAATAATATCACACTCTTCCATCTGGGTGAGTTACTTTCAGAATAGTGGTCACTTCTGCCATATTATTTTCAAATCCAAACATAAATAACAAAGATAAAGGTTGGACAAAATCAGGATTCAATGTGACAGACAGATGGACAACAAGCCTGATTCCTATATAACTCCAACAAACTCTGTATGCACTGGTATAATAAATGAGAATTTTACTAAAGCAGATTATTCAAGCAAGAAAACATCTGTAAATCACTATCATAGCTCAACCCTGATAGCATTGGCTTACTTGATTACCTGCACTTTAAAGCTTGAGTACCTCAGTAATGAAAAGGCAACAAATCAAAAACAACTGGCAAAATATTGAGAACCGCATATAATATAGAATCTGTACAGACCTTTGTCTGTTTTCTGCTGACTTTCTTTGTCATTTTTCTCACCAACATTTTTGTCTTTCTTGTCTTTCTTCTTCCCATAATTCTCTGGTTCTTTCACTTTAGTGTATGTTCCTCCACAGGTCCGCTGATGTTCCGACCACCATGTATCGTTCTTGGATGGCGCTCGGTTCATAGATCGCTTGACGTAGCCAAAGTATGGCTTGCGACTACGACAAGGGCCATCGCACCTCCACCAGTGTTGTCTGTATGCATCAACCTCATCGTGGAAATTATGATACACCTACAATCAATATAAACTCTGTGGATATACCTTTTATCACACGGGTGATCAGTGAAGATCCAGGTCATGCCGTCCAATCAGGATCAACACTGTTCACTACTCATTAGGTTGTTTCTCACAAAGAAACAAACAGTGAGGATCCAGAATCTACACTGGTCATTAAGTGATATAAGGCCTAGTCCCCACACCCTTTCCCTGTCTTAAATAACTGGGAAATGCAAGCAGTTTGTGCATGTTGGAGTGGAAAAGTACATGTGATTCCAATGAAGTAATAACACAAATAACTGATAACTTACTGATATATTAGTCCCTGTTTCTTTGTTAATTCTGTACATGTGTTTATGAAATTCTGGGCCGTGACCATCATGATCCTGAAAAAGAGTTTATGTAAATAGAAATAACAAGAGTGCCAAAATGCCACAAAATATGCCCGTCAAAAAGTTTGGCTAATTTGCCACATTTTTCGTATAAATAAAGGTCCATAACTCTTAAGTGCCTGAAGCAACTTGGCTGGTTATCGAACTTGGCAGAGATATTATGCCCACCAACATATTCACCAAGTTTGATAAAGACCAGATGAAAACTCTTTGACTTAGAGAGTGTAAACCCTTATTTTGGACAATTCAAGGGCCATAATTCAGGAGTGCATGGGGGGATTTGGCTGGTTATAGAACTTGGTCCAGATATTATGCCCACCAACATATTCACCAAGTTTGATAAAGACAGGACAAAAACTCTTCGACTTAGAGAGCGGAAACCCAAATTTTGGACAATTAAAGGGCCATAATTCAGGAGTGCCTGGGGTGTTTTGGCTGGTTATAGAACTTGGTCGAGACATTATGCACACCAACATATTCACCAAGTTTGATAAAGACCTGATGAAAACTCTTTGACTTAGAGAGCGGAAACCCTGTGGACGCCGCCCGAGTATAAAAATCTCAGATGGTTACTGCAAAAAAGGCCACACTGAATACACTGTATACAGTCAAACCTGTCTTAAGCAGCCACCCAAGGGAGTAACAAAAAGTGGCTGCTTCACACAGGTGGTTGTTAAAGACAGGTAAAAATTAGAACAAAATGTCACTTAAGGACAAATTCAAACTGACTGTTTAAGACAGGTGGTTGCAATTCGCAGGTGGCTTCTAAGGCAGGTTGAACTGTTCATCAAATCTTAAGAAATCCTTTAACACCTTGCGTTTTTCTTTTCTTTCTTGTCTGCCAATCCTTTACTCAACACAGAAGTCTTTCATTGTGTGGGCGAACAGTTTAGATCAAGAACAGCCGGCACATCTGTGCCATCTTAGAAGGATCTTAACTGTTCCTTTATAGATTCATTAGGTTATTTCTGACCAGGAGATGGACATTGTAGATCCAGATTAGAGGGCATAGATGTGCTGGCTGATCTGGATAAAAACTGGTTACCTGTGATAAAAGGCATATATATGGAGTAAAAGGTTAAAACCTTTGTGTAAGCAAGTCAACCACTGTCCAATGTTAGTCTGCTACTATGTAGAAAGAGTTTGGAAATATATACATATGTATCTAATAAAAATTGGATTATAGTTTGCAAGAACAACTATCTATCATGTATACTAGGACTGGATGTAAAATTCTGGACTTGGGGGTAAAGTTTTGCTCAAATAGTATTATACATTTCCCCTTGGTTTGTTTTCCAAACTGAATCTAGCATCTGTGTCAGACATTTATATTCTATTTTACAAATTTAGCACAAAAAATGTCAAATGCCAAATGCTCAATGATAATTTCCTTCTTGAAAGCGCATCTTCTTGTGCAGATTCTGATTTTCAACACAAAAAGTATTATGAACTGACCTTGTTATTGTCTGTAACAAACAAGTATGCATGGATCATCTCATGCTGAAATGAATATAGAAATATACCTGTAAATAGCATGACATAGAATAATTAATACTGGTGATAAGAAGCTTCTGCTGGTTAATCGTTTCCTCCATTTAAACAAACAACTTTTATGGCATTGGGGAACAGTGTAAATCCAAATCAGCTAGCACAATTACATGATTGCATGCAATTACAAAACAATGGCACCAGGTGTTTGCAATCAGTACTAATACCAGGGAATCACTGACAATAAGATAAACTTGTGATTTTCTTAACATAAAGTCATGGTTTATTATTCTGTGGCTCTTAAAAATATGCTGCAATTGATATCCTGAATTTCGTCTACCAGCTGTTCACCGTGGGGAATCAATAGTACTATTCACAAACATTTTTAGAACACGAGCGCGTGCTCGGACGAAAAAAGCTAAATATTTAAAGACATTATTTAATTTTTCCAAAAAATATGTTGTGCACGGAATGCGTGCTAATGAAAGCTTTCGATGTTGCTGAGAATGGTGTAGTAAAGTTCTGGAAGTCAAAAAATTTGAGAACAATAAATGCCGAGAGTTGGCTATTAATGTACACCAATTAATTGTGTATTCACCATAACACTATAAGTGGGGGTTTAAGATTAACTCTACAAGTCATGTTACTTTCTTCAATTTTGAGCACAGTATATCCTACCAAAAGAGTTTCGATGAGATCTTTCCTAGGGCGAAGTTTCAGCAGTGGTACACTCAGTCTTATGGAACACAATCCGCCACGCCCCTCATAACAACACAATCCAGCACATCTGTGGAAGAAGCACATAGTTTACAAAAGAAGTATACAGTACTAAAAGTCATGGTTGCTCAATATTATTAATTACTTATTTCTTGACTGGGTATGTGAAATTATATTGCTGGTCTGGGTGTTACCCGAACCATAATATTAAATTATATAGCAAAAATACCAGACTGATACATTGTTGATATTTACATTTACCAAAAGATATCTGCACAATTCTGATGTACAGTTGTTAAGGCAGTAGCGGATTTGGGGGTATAGTGGATAGCTCATTTCTTTTCTTGGGCATTTTCTTTATTTATACATTTAGAATAATAAACATTTAAAACCAACAGAAAGAGTGAATTATCCTCTTCACTTTCATGTATTTTGTCTTAATTTCCAGTTTTGCAATGAGAGATTATCTTATTTATAAGTAGAATGAGTCAATCGGAAGTTGATACCTACATTGTGATTTTACTAATGAAAAAAACAATAAACATGAAGTTTTATATCAAAAGTCTGTAAATTTTCAAAGAATATGGTTTGGTGTATAAATTAACCTGTTATCACTCATTAAAACATGTGCTTATAAACCTGCAAATTGTCATCAAACAGAGATATGAATAACATCCATGCACTTAGTCAGTAACGGATTGCACATGTATGCTACTTTAGGGGATTGTCTCCAAATCAACTTGATCTGTCAAATCACTGTCAGAGGCGAGTTGAACGTTAGGTATGATGTGATGGTGATGATTTACAATTGAACTAATATAACGCAATGTACTGAATATATATACAGTCCTTATATATATATATATGCATCAATGAATTGGCGAGCCAGAGAAAATTCTGACAGTGCTTTCAACAGAAACCTTATAATAACACACGAGTCAGGAGTGCTAATGGTTAAGTCATCATTGACTTTTCCATTTTTTTCAATTTGTCCATTTTCCGAATAGAATTTGTTTCCACAGCCTTCCATTTTGGAGAAGTCTTTCATTTTATTGCGCTATTCTTTTTGTTTGAGAACTCGCATACATGTACGTAATGGGTGAACTGTGTCTGGCCACTGAATTTAGTTATCGGCAGTAAATAATGATATTTTTACTAATCATTTATGCTTTTTGATATGATATTACTGTATAATCCATTTGATTTCTCTGTGATTAGGTTTTGATATTACTAAAACCCAGTCTGTGATCAGTATTATTTTAAAATGCAATTTATTTATCTGTGTTACTTTCTTATGACCTATTGTACTATGATTTTGTTCTCTTACAGTTTGCAGCATTTTCCCGGTTTAATTCAGTTCAAATGGTATTGATTTTTATTTAATAAACCCCGGCACATATTTCAGAACATGATTGTCATAATAAAAATACAATTTTTGGATTGGTTTGAGAAGCCCCGTCAGGGACTTACACTAACTATCCCATACTCCCTGAAGCTATCTGCTACTGCCTCAATCCATGTATATCATGTACAAAACCACGGACAGGGAAGTTATCACAAAAGTTAACTTTAAAAATAATGATGTTTTTAAGAGAGAACACTTTTGTCTGTTGAATGACATTAATAAGTCCGTCAAATTTCTACTTTTAAAGACCCGTAAAGCGGTAATCTGCTTAGCTATCCGCTACTACCTGAACAACTGTACATGTTTTCAAATCAGATCAGAAATAGTGTTTACTCAATTGATATAAATTTCAGGTAGAAAAAAAAAACAACGATCCCAGTAGTGTAAATATATCAAATGATAGGTGGACATTTTGTAAATGCTAAACACAGGTACTTGAAACAAACTATTATTAATGTTCTATATGGGCTATATACTATAGTATATAGCCCATATAGAACATTAAAAATAGTTTGTTTAGTATATAGCCCATATACGAACGTTGATTGTTATTGTTTACATCCGAATATTTACGCGCATGCGCAGTACCTGGTTGGCAAAATATCGTTTCCGGAACCGTTACAGCTACAGAAACCATATATCCCATGTAGCCATTTCCGCGGATAAGTGCAAAAAATTTTAATTTGGCACAATATAAAATGTAGATGTACGATCAAATTATATTTAACTTACAGTTTCATTTAGCGTTTATGCATGCTGATCATGCGAAAATTAACTAAAACCGTTCCGTCGATATATCCTTGCGGGGATGGTTCTTAGTTAATGTGTTCGCAAACATGGTTGTTTTGGGGTTGAGTAATAAAAATAATATACTTTTTTCATTTTGTTAAGTAAAAACATCATCTCCGTCTTGGCTTATTATACAGCGAACTGCATAGAATATTTAGAATACATTTAAAAAATTGAAGATATGCCTATTAAATATAGGGTTACCCTTTTGTATCCGCCTATGGCTATATGGACTAGAATATTAATAATTCTGCGCTTAGCAAATAGGCGATTAATATACAACTATCAAAATGTGTTGCTAACCTAAATCTGGTTTTAAATGACAACGATACTGAACTCAAACAGTCTCTTTATTGTTTTAGTAAAAAGGCGTATTAATTAAGAATATGCATTTCAGAAATACTCGTAAATTCTTCGTGCACAGCCACAAGGTAGAGATGTAAAGAATGCATAATGTTTAAATTTGCTCTAATCAAGACAAATAACGTTAATTGATTATCCATAAAAGCGCAAGGTACTTGTCCCTGTTCTGTTTTACTAGTTCGGTGACACGCGTGTGATCTATGCCGCTAACTATCTGGGACCTCTGCCGGCCACGCTCTAGTATTACATGATATAATGGCCCCGGTCCCCAAATCACTGATTTAATCAGTGCATCCAGTGATCAAACGACTTGTGATATATGCCGCGCACTCTTCAGCCGCGGGAAGCAGGAAGTATTCAGACACCTGTCATGTATATCACGTATGGCCGATAATCCCTCGATATCGGGCCAATTAATTTTATGAAAGTATGTGAAGTTTTGTATTCCAATATTATCGCAAGACTTTATTTATAATTATATTAAATTTAGTGACATGAATTACATAACCGTTTTCCGGCGAATATTTAAAGAAATGATTGGTACTGATGTTGTCTTATATTAATTCTTGATCCCACTGCAAAAAATAAGAAGAGTAAACTCAATGGTAAATACTACAATGCCGGTCTGTTTTTTTTTTGGTTGGGCAGGTACTACGAAAAGATTTGCGAACATTCAGATATTTTACGATCATTGACGGAAGATTGTTTAATTCGGCAGTCCAGTGCAGAAAACAATATACAGTCTTTACTTGTTTTATTTGTAGAAGTTGGAGTATTGTTTTGAAATTTTGTGATATTTCTTTGAATTAAGTAGAAACACTAAATATTGACGAATCCGTCTATATTTAAAAAATTTATAGGCGGAAACAAATACTTACTAAATTATCCATGACATTTAGAAACAAGCCTGCGATCCCTATTTGTCTTTTCAATATAGTTGTAAATTAAATCCGATAAATATAATAAATCCAGACGAAAGTCTAAAAAGGTGATAATTGTAACATATTACAATGAACCCCAGGTAAATCAACAGGTAAGAAATATGAGTCACAAAAAATTGTCAATTATAAGAAAATCCATAAAGAAATTAAAATCGTCATTATATAGTCTCATAATATATAAGCCTATCTAAGACAAAAACCACATGTATATTAAGGTAAAACACGCCCCCAATTTTTTTAGTTTCCTCATGAAAATTCGCATACATATATTAATTGAGCATATGCCTGATTTGGATTTGTGCTTACGTGTTTGGTATTCTTAGCCGTTTCGAAACTACAAGCCTTCAAAGTATGCCACTAACGTCACTCAAGCTTGAGACGTCCGTCAAATTACAAGTATTCAAATACGAACAAATCAATCAATCAATCAATCAGCCAGTCAGTCAGACTGTCAGGGAATGAAGGAATAAATCAATAAAGGAAGGAATTACATTTGTAATTAGTGAATGATTTTGGGTTCTGTTCTGTAACAACATGAATAATTATTCCTCTGTTTTTATTTTATTGTTTTCTGCTTGTGTCCTTAAAATTACAATAAATGTAAATTGTAATTGAAAAAATGAATGTTTACTGAACTGTTGATAAACTTATTTTATTACTAAATGTTTTTGTTTGTTCGGTACAGTACATAATACGCTATTTTTGCCAACCAGCCAGTGCGCATGTAACTTTAGCAAGTGCGTGTGACGTCACTCGTCAACATTCGTATAGAACATTAAAAATAGTTTTTTTGAAGTATCCCGGTGTAACCCAAATTCGGCGATGTAAGAACATTTTTCTATGCTATTTTAGACAAACTTTAGTAATCTTTAATTAAACTTGTTATAAGTTTAAAACAACTATTCATACGTAATTTGGGAATAATGGCAAAATCTGTAGTCATTCATCAGTTGCTAAATATAAACAAGTATGGCAGCGGTAAACTCTAACCTCGGTCCGACAACATGACCTTAATTCGACGATTCTGATTGGTTGCAGTAAATCTAGTTCCAATCAATGAAGTATGGTGTCCAAGTAGAGTAAAAATAGTGTCTTTGTTTACTTGAATGTCGAACAGTCAAAAAGGTATAAATTTAAAAACTTTAAGATTTCTAAACTGTTCAAACTGTTAACATATATACAACGTTTCTTGTTGATTATTATACTTATAACTGATTACAAATGGGGCAGAGGAAAGTGTCTCCACCCCTCAAAACTTTAACTGGGGAACAGAATTTCAGGTGAACCCATGAGTCACATACCACGTATATCACATTGACCCCACTGAATACTCTATGTCATCAGACTTCTCTTTGTCCTGAAAGAATTTTCTACCTACACTTTACTCCCATCCAATTTCGACCTCTTTTTGGATCATGTTTGTCAAATAAGACAAAAATAAAAACTATGGTCCTTCTACGCTTCCATACTTTTTGTTTTGAAGCGGGAGTGTGACGTAGTGTGTCACATGACCTCGATAGTTAATAGAGTCGTATGCAAATGATGAATGTCAACATTTCAAGCAACAACTTTTTTGCGAAGGAAGTGATCATGGATGTTAAAATTGCATAAGGTTAAACACACAATTGGATCATATTTATATATTTTTTGTTTTATTTTCCTGCCGTATCTCCATGTTTCGTCCAGAAAATCAATCGAGTCGCAAGTGGAACGTGGAAAATAAACATGGCTGACCTTCACCTCCAAAATCACGCAGGAAATCATGCGAGTAACAGAAAAAACAAAACATCTCCGTATTTAGGAGAACATCGGATTTGGGTTACGGTAGGATACCTGTGATGCTGAACAAGATATCAAGACATCAAACATACGAAGCGGAAGGGAACACAGTTAACATAAAATTATGCCATTTGTTGTCTATGATATCACATAGGGTTTATTACAGTGTCATTCTTGGACTCCAGCGGACCTCGACTCCAGCAAGTCTTCCCCAAAAGAATCTTTCGTTGAACTGCAGAAAAAGGGCTCTCATGTCTGGATTCGGGTCAGTCAATTCCCAGTAGGGATCAACTAAGGATTTTGGTTCATGTGCGGCGTTTCCGTTTTGAAAAGTGTCTTCACTTGATCTAAATCTGTCCTCTTCTAATTCTGCTTGAAGCTGTAAAGCAAGGGCGAAATCATCATCCATCTTCCAATTCAATACTTCTTTCCCGCAATATTTTGACGGTGCTCTTTTAGAGTGTGACAAATGCGAAAAGTCCGGGACATGTAGAAATCTCCGGAATGTTAAACATGCAAACGGAGCTGCTTCACATTCGGAAAAGAGGAGTTGACCCTATTGCTCAAAGGAGCGGCGGACAAAATGTTAAGAAGCATATTAATAAAAATGCACCGTACAATTGCATGATTTATTTATTTGGGTGCAGGGGTTCTTTCTTTCTTCTTTCTTTATTTTTGTCTTTGTCACCCATTTAAGGAATGATTCTTATTTTGGTGCGGTTCATGCAGATTGGACGTGCACGCGAGAGCTGGCAAATCCATAAAGCGCGCTACATTCAATAGGAATGTAAATATTTACAGTTGATCGATTTGCTTGCCTCTTTGTCTGCACGACGGTGGCAGAAGTTAAGGAGTTTCAGAAGTATTTTATGTAAATCCTGGGTTAGAATATTATAATACTCTAACCCAGGTAAATCTTAAAAAAAACATAAAGCATGATCTTTTCATTTTATAACTGTAATGATTTAGCTCTTGCCAATTACACTTCAGGGGATCCGCAGGGCTCTATTCAATATCATTAATTACCCACCTTTTTGTTTGACAATGCTATTAGCTTACTTTGCTTTTATATGTTTGTGTGCTTTTGAATGCAACACTGTCAAGTTGATGGGTAGGTTCGAGCTAATTCACCAAGACATCTCCTACTGTTTATATTCTCCATTTTGTCAAAATATTATGGTCAGACTCTGTGAATTATAACACGGATCGTATGGTGGCTTTTTGATATAAATAAAATTCACGGACAAACTAGACCACTGGACTGACGGACACTATGTTTTAGCTAAATGAACGGACGGACAAACAAAGCATATCATGGAGTGACAATAAATAGAGAAAATAAGACAAAGAATAATTAACAGTGCTACTATTTTAATCAATGTTATACTGAATAACCAGTTATTTAATATTCACAGTGCGTCACGATATAATACTTGAAATCAATGCAATTATCCAATTCGGACCCTAATTTTTTAACTAGAACGTCGCGACAATGCGAAAAAAAACATAAGGGAGAATAATTCCCACAGAAATAGGACCAAAAATTGAAGTGAAGCGCTAAGGCTTCGAAGACCATCGACCTGATGGACGGTGAAGTCCTACTTAAAGGAAAACAGGCTTGCAACGGGTTTTATACCGTGCACAGTCATGTGACAACAGTAACCTACAAAACAAGTTTCAACAACCAATAAGAATCAACCAATCAAAAGCTGTTTTAGAAAATTAAATAACCAATGGAATTTATTTTAATAGGAACTCTTCGTATTGGAACTGAAAGTAGAGGAAAAACAGATAATAATAATAATACAATAAAGGTAGCCTGTTACATTCCTCCCTTCTAATGAAAATTAAAATATTTTAAATCTGAAAGCCAAAAAAATATTTTAATTTACAATAAATTTAAAACAATTTAGAGCAATCCTCTAAAATTTACATTAATGATCAGAACCTAGTAACCTAATAATAAATTTTAAGCACTGCAATGTCAAAATGTTGTGGTTGTTTTTTCAAATAAAATTATAAATTAAGAAATAATTGAGATAAAACGGCTTTTTGAGCTGACTTTTGGAAATACTTCGTTGATGAGTCCATATTTGTTTTACTTGTAGGAACCAGAAGTAATAAGAGTGCTTTGGAATATCAAGTTTTGCCACTGTCCGCATTCAAAAAGTTTGTTAGCAGTTTTTAATGTTTCCATTATCTTAGAACAAATGCTTTTTTCTTGCAAAATGAAAACAGTCTCGAGAATGAACATTGCTGCAGCAAAAGGCATTGTGAACTTGAATATTGGATTTTCGGAGGTTTCTGTAAATAACAAGTTCCGTAAATTGATTGTATAGTATGAATGTATACTTTTTTGAGGACACAACATTCTAAAATAGGACAAAAATAGCAAACGTTCTTTGAAATGCAGATACATTTTTCTAATTTGCCATATTTATCTGATCACAAAATATGATCTGAAAACAACCGGAACACCAAATCAGTTTAGTTTAAACTTATTTATTTCAGATCGATTGTGAGACAAGTTATTTCAACCTATATTAATCACGCTCGATGACTGCTTCGCATCGAATGTGGATTGTTGAAACTGTAGACGAATCTCACCACTAGTAGGTTTCGAACTAGCAGTCTCCGGATCTGGAGTCCGATGCTCTATCACTAGACCACTGTTGTTCCACCAAACGCCAAATCAGGTGGCAATGATACATGTATGTTTCCAAAAATATTGAAATTGGATATTTTTCAGAAATACATCTTCATATTATTTTTCTCATTTACCATTATAACAAAACAAGGCATTTTGTATCGCGTGTTAGAAAGCACAACATGAGATAATGTTCATTTATAAATAATGCATAATTTATGTCGAAAAAAGCAGGGTACCGGATCTCAGGTCCCGGAATTTAGTCCATTTCACACTCAATTTAGACTGGTCTACAAGTTCATTACAAATTAACGCAAAATCTGGGATGAAAATTGAAATACCGTCAGTAATGTATGTACCGGAAGTGCAAGTCGCATACCAAATTGGAAACGGATTCGAAGCTAAAACATCTTTTATTTGCCGGCTTCGTAACCTCTCCATGTTTTTGATTAAATACTGAATGGTAAGTTACCCCTTTGAATGAATGATTGCCTTTGATTAAGTCACTTTGTGTATATATGCCACTACAGCGGACAATGTTTACACTTTCGACATTGGCAACCAAATAAAATTCATAGCTAATCCAGCATCTTATTTAGATTTACACATTAATTCCCTTTTTTATGAGTACAGAAAGCAGTAACTGTGTTTGCACCTTAAACATGATGATCATTATTCTACTGAAAATTTTGAAATTACTTTTATATCGCTGTTTACCACAAGATTGTATTTTGGTCAAAAGGTTGCTGATACTGAACTGTGGACATGGTTACCCCTGTATATTGCTTCTGCCTGATCTTGAATCCTATAATACTGCAGTTGATTTTAACTCTCCGTTACCTAACTACTGTTTTACCACTTGAACAACTATGCTGTGTTTTCAAACTTGGGCATATTAAATTTTAATGCTAATGCAAACATAATGTTTTATGCTAATGCAAGCATAATGTTTTATGTTTAGTCTTTCATTACATAGAGATCTTATTCCATTTTTACTTTAATCCTCTATTACACTGCCTGCACCCTGCTGATAATACTCATGAGAGGCCCAAGGCAGTAATCATACATAGGTGGGAATGTACATATAGATAGGTGGTCAGCAAGTCATGTGGATAGGGCAGTATCAGCCATGGCTCCTGTAATCTCTGGTGTACCCCTGGGGTCAGTTCTTGGGCCCCTTCTATTTCTGCTTTACAATAATGACCTACCTCCATCAGCCAAGTCAATTGTTTGCCTTTTTGCAGAAGACTGCGTTTTTTTAAAAGATCTGTGAGAGCTTTGGCTGATGCGATGCAGCTTCAGGCAGATCTTGACAGTTTGGGATTGTGGGAGCAGAAATGGAAGATGTCCTTTAACAAGAAAATGTCACATCATGCACAGGGGCTCTTACTTGACTCGCAAATCAGGGAGAAGTTTTGTCACAGCTTTACTGAATTATGGAGAAATTTGTAGTCAACAGCCTTCTTTTCCTATATAGTCTTTACTATATGGCTTCTCCCAGAGCTCTAAGAAGGGAGAAGTCGTGTAACATTTGGAGACAGCTTCTCCCAAGTCTCTCTCCATCGAGTGCCCTGTGCACATAACAAGAAATCCTAAACCAATTAAAGTTGCTTATAAACTTCACAATCAGTCTGTGTCAGTTGTTGACCAGGTGACCTACTTACTACTTAGGGGTGGAAATAAGCACAACAATAAACTGGTCACCTCATATACAGTACAGGTCGGGTGTCATTTACATTTTTAACCCATCACCGCGTTTCAGGGTCAACGCAACATCCATTTTTTTTCCGGTGATCACAGGTGATCGTCGATCTTGCCACCGCGATCACTTGACAAGAAAATCACGGTGATTTGCCGCGATCTATCAGCGCGAATCGCTGTGAAGATTTACCTGCGATTTAAAGACATTCTTCCGAATTTATTTATTTACAAATGTAAAAAGAAATATGTTGTTCTTATTTTCGTATCAAAGAAAAGACTTAAACTTGATCAGTGCACAAATATATTGTCCATTATTTGAAACACTGGAGTTTTCACACCTTCCGTGTTGACATAAACACCTTTGTGCATGCCCCGTAAATTGCTGCCAATTATGCTTCTAAGTGGTATGTTGTCACGGTCATTGCAAAATAACTAGCTTGCAAACATTACAAAAAAATCTTTTAGAATGAATAAACTCATTTAAAAAGTGAACAACGGTTATTAAATTGTTAATTATTTTACGACAAATTATAAGAATTCATCGACAAGTAGAGTATTTATGCCTCAGATCGGAATTCAATGTCATTTAAAATACGAGTATAAATGCGGTTGAAACACACAGTAAACTGGAAATAATAGATCATTATCGAGAGAGAAAAGTGAATAAAAATTGTGTCGTTCTTACCTTATCGTTTCCTTACTTGTTATTTTGATGAAAGATAAATGTATAATATTCTTTTTAATAATTACTCCGAACATGCTGAGAAAATAAATAACGGTGAAATATAACAGCCAAGTACATTAGCTACATGTATAAAATCCATCTTGTCAGTATTTTTCCCCAATCCCTTCCTAAAACATCTTTATTTATGAGCAATCAACACCTGTTTGAACACCTGTGTGATCAGCATTGTATATTTCATCATCACTTCTGTTTATTAACTTCAAAAAGAACGCCGACGAGTAATACTGATTTTCCGAGATCAAAGGTGCCGTGTTGATCAAACGTCGGCGTTCTTTATTCTTAACAGATTGACTCATTTGTCAACTCTCAACAAAAAATTAAGATTGCTCGAAACAAATTCGAGTTGTACATTGTATAATCAAAACATGCTGGAAATTAATAGCATATGCCTGTGACAAATGTTATTTAAATAAACAATGTGTTCACGACTTACTCATTGCATTCAAAATGTTCGTTGAAGAGTTGATTTGTCGTTGAGTAGTGTGTCACTTTTGTTTTCATCATCACTTCTGTTTATTAACTTCAAAAAGAACGCCGACGAGTAATACTGATTTTCCGAGATCAAAGGTGCCGTGTTGATCAAACGTCGGCGTTCTTTATTCTTAACAGATTGACTCATTTGTCAACTCTCAACAAAAAATTAAGATTGCTCGAAACAAATTCGAGTTGTACATTGTATAATCAAAACATGCTGGAAATTAATAGCATATGCCTGTGACAAATGTTATTTAAATAAACAATGTGTTCACGACTTACTCATTGCATTCAAAATGTTCGTTGAAGAGTTGATTTGTCGTTGAGTAGTGTGTCACTTTTGTTTGGCAATCAACAAAGCTGTTGATAATTTGTGTTTTATATGGATTAATTAACCCCGAGCTTCTTACGTTGGCAGGTAAGCACTTTCAAAATAGTTATTGACTAATTTATGTCAGTTTGCAAAAATCGGACGTCGGTGATAAAACCAAGCTCTGTTATATTAAAAAGTTATTACATTTATTAAGAAACTGGATATTTTCACAGAAGATATGCAAACAAACAAATTTTTTTTGTTTAATGCTGACGAATCGGCACGTCCGATTACGCGACTAAAATTTTTACATTATTTTGATACAATATTACGTTCAAATTGGTTAAAGAAAGAATGTTTTACATTAAAAAAACTACATTTTAATTGTTAATTAACACTCGTTTCTCGAAAGATTTTTCACCGCGATCCCCCGCGATCGACCCTGAAGCTAAACTGCTGACGATGAACACGAGAAGAGCGAGAATGACTGCCGAATTATCGCCGCAAATCACCCGGAAATCGCCGCGTCGGAAGGACATATTCGCGGTGAATTTCCACCCGGACTGATTTATTAACGCGGTGGATGGGTGAAAAATGTAAAAGACACCCGAGCTGTACTGTAAATAAGATCTCTAGTAAAGCCACTCAAAGCTTAGGCTTCATAAAACCTTGTACTAAAGCAGCAACATTTAATAGCATTGTAAGACCAACTTTAGAATATTGCTTTTGTGTATGAGATCCTTACCATCAGAAGGTCACTAGCCTAAGTCACTTCTGGGTGGCCTGAGTAACCCAGGAGCCCTAGCACCCATCACTTTTTACTACCCCCCCCCCCCCCCCCCCCATGCATGGCCATCATATTTAGTCTCCATATTTAAAGAAGAAGAAGGTGTCATTTACTAAATATTAACTTATGCAAGGACTGTCTACATATATATGTGCCTTTATCACGTGGGTGATGACTCATCCAGGATAGCTGACAAATCCTTGCCATCAGTTCATTACTTGATCAGAAATAACCTAATGAATCTAAAAGCAAGCGAATAGTTAAAATCCTGATCAGACAGCACAGATGTCATCTGATCTGGATCTACACTGTTCACCCAAGCCATAAATGAAGTAAAAGATTAACACAACTTTTAATACAAGATGAATCTCTTCTTTATCTCAGGGGTTCATTGTATGAAAGGACAGAGTATTTTCTCATTTTATTTCATTATAAATGGGAAGGAGTACTAGATACAAATATTCATGAGTAACACATTTTCGGATCATGCTAACAATTCCCATAGGGTGTTGTTGGGGCCGGATACAACTCATAAATTCTTAATTCTGTTTTGTTCAGCGATAGAGTAATTAAAAATAAATGTTATTATAGTAAGGTGTTATTAATTACAAAGTACCAAATAATTTGATGTAATTTGATAATGTTTAAGTTACATTTCAATTACATGTAAGTTACATTTTCAAATATTTACTGTTACTGTTTTCATATCTGTAATTCTTATTTTATGTAATACTTTTATATTATTATTTTTAAAAGACTATTAATGAGATTGAATAATAAATAAATGAGCACAATATTTTAATGAAAATAGTATAATGAATAATTGAATATAAATAAACAATGCATGAAAAGTATGATAATTTGTTCCTTATTTCATTTTTGTCTAGAATTTCTTGAAAGATCAACTGCAATATAGTTGTCTTGTTTTGACAAGATTAGCCTTAGGGGTTAAATACACTAAAATCAATTAAACTGTGACCAAATAACCTATAAAGATTTATAAAATGACCAAATAACCTATTAAGGTGCATAAATAGTAGAATAATTTTGGGGAAATATTTATTGACTTTAGACCTAATGTAAAGTAACATTTTGTAATACTCTAAACTGGTCACACACACACATTAAAGCATAGAGAAGGGATTAAACTGCACATCAGTGTTCACATCAATAAGGCATATTGAGGCATCAAATAAGGCTCCATGGTTTACAAATTTTTGTAAACGTTTACACAGACCATGAAAAATTAAACGATCCTTTTTAAACATTGTTTATATCATGCAGACCAGCTAGCAATGAGTCCAGTGTCATTGAACCTTGTATATGACAATGCAACTCAATAATAACAGGATGTAAGGGATCTATATACACAGATAGCTACATGTATCTTATTGGATCACTAAACTTCCACGGGAAACCTGTGAAATTCCAAATCTGTCTATTTGCTGTCTTTTTGGCGACATTGCTTAAACTCTTAACAGTGCGAGCTTTTTTATACCTCGACTTTGCAAATTACAGCATCAGGGTAAACTACATCTATAAAATTACCTTTCATGTATTGGGTGTTGCCTAACCCCAACTGTTCATCCTCCCCATATATTTAACACGCATACACACAGACACCTTTTGAAAACACTCTTTTGTTTCTGTATCAATATAAATATTGATTGAAATGCAGTTCCAGTCTTAGACAGATTATTAGGGACATCAGTCACGCTCTATTGACTTGGGCCAGTTTGCTCTTGTTTTTTTTTTAATATATGAAAGAGATTAGGGGCTAAATTTTTTGTTGGTACATTGTAGCCAATCTTTTTACTTTTGCTCAATTTGTTTGAAAAAGCTTTTACAGTGTTGAAATTTTGAAGAAAACAGTATGTTTTAGTAAAAATCAAGTTTGTTGCTTAACCCTTTACTCCATATATACACCTTTTTACACGTTTTTGACCAATGTAGATCCAGATCAGCCGAAACATCTGTGCCGTCTGATCAGGATCTGCACTGTTTGCCTTTTGGTCAGAAATAACCTTATTTATCAAAGAGCAAACAGTGAAGATCCTGATCAGATGGCACGAATGTGCCAAATGTGCTGACTGATCTGGATCTACACTGTTCGCCAATGCTATAAAGGCGTGTATACGAAGGAAAGGGTTAATTTAACAGTGAAAAATATACAACTGTGAGTCAGTATTGCTCATAAGACAGTGCTCAGTTGAGTCACCTGCTGATTAACAGGAGCTTGTATTGAAAATCAATGCTCTCATGTGACACTGATCTGTGGTCAATCACTGAATTTTCAATATAAGATATTGGTATCAGATGTTTGAACTTTTTAACGGCACAATTAATGTAATTGACTCTTCTGAGCATTAGTGGGGTTTAACTGCAATCTGTCAGGTTAATTTATTAATTTATTACATTAACAGAGGCATCATTGACCTTGATCTGGGTCTATACTGGAGGCAGACTGGCTTTTTCAAAATGAGTTTGAATTTTAATGTAGGAAAAATAGTGTCTTTTGATAATATATACATTGTAATTTGCCATACATTATTTCTTGAAACAATTCTTGAAGATGTGCATGGTGAACAAAAATGAAACATGTTTGTCTCTTGTTACTTATGTTGCAAAAATGCATTGTAAATCACTGTGGGTGGAATTTTTGTTCATGTTTAAAAACCAGCCAGACGAAAGGAATCAAGAAGTTTGGTTATCTCCAAATATCATCTGATCTTAGAAACTTTGACACAGTGTTTATATTAGTGAATTGTCAAGATCATGTAAGATAATGACCACCCATATCAGACCAGTTATATCTGAGGTTCGTTCTTTCAACCATTTATACAATTGGCATTGTCGGATTGTCCGGACTTGTGAAATCATTAATGCTGTGGTTGTGGTTGAGGGGACACAAATTTATTCAGATCCCCAACAAATGCATTGTATAGTTATTTTGCTGTTTTTCCAGCCTACTGCCTATACTCCTTTTACATGTAATGAGTGTGTGGATGTTCTGACCAGGAGAATCTTGATTCACATCGAAGTAATAAATTCTCAAACTTGCGGAAACATTTTACTCGCTGTTATAATTTTTGGCAAAAGTATTAAATCCAAGCTAATGTTTTAAATCACAGGAACTTGAAAGATGCAGACCTATGATAAAAGCACATGTCACTTAAGCTTGTTATCCAGACATGTACAAATATGCAATAATCAGTTCATTTAATAATGAGGACATTAGATAAATTGGATCAATTTTTTTCCTCACTGACGAGTTGCATGTTGCATTATTCAATTTTGAACACAACTTGCATTAGCTTCCTGCTTTGTGCATAAATAAAAAATCTTGTATCTGTCTTTATATTTCTTTATTATTCATTTTAACAATTGATCAATGTCATTTGGACATTCTCAGGTGATTTAGAAACAAAATGGAAATGCATATTGATGCTGCGTTTGGAATTTGACATCCATGACATGGAAGCTGATCTTAACCATTTCCTTGATATATACACATTTTTACACATGTGTGATCAGTGTAGATCCAGATCAGATTTTGGTCAGAAATAACCTAATGAATCAAAAAGCGAACAGTTTAGATCCTGATCAGACGGCACGGATGTGCCGGCTGATCTGGATCTTAACTGTTCGCCCTAGCAATAAAGGTGTATCTATACAGGAAAAGGGTTAATATACACTGGTCACACATGGGATAAAAGTCATTGTCAGGAGTAACATGTTAAGGTCACACCACTGTTTGTATACTAAAGGTTTCACTCATTAGTAGAACTTTACTGTATTTCACAAGGTGATATGGACTTTAATGTAGCATTGTATATTTCACAAGATATTATTAATTTGGCTAGTGCTTTGTGTTTTTTCCCAAGATGGTATAGACTTTACAAGTGCTTTGCATATTTCACAAGATGTTATGGACTTGACTAGTGCTTTGTATATTTCACAAGATGTTTATGGGCTTCACTAGTGCTTTATATATTTCACAAGATGGTATGACTAGTGCTTTGTATAGTTGTGTATTCTATAGAAGCTTTATGTCACCAGACAGAAAATCATGTTGTCAGGTGTTGCTGGTGTCATTTTATTTCTGTTTTTTTTAGATGAGTAATTTCAAACAAGCAAGAAGGACCTGAAATAAAAGAAAAGAATGCAAAAAAAATCTAAAAAATTCACTTTATATATAAGTAAAATGTTCAAGCACAATTTTATAGCTTTGAAATTCAAGCACAACTTTTTTTGTGCACTCTGAAGGCATGAAAAAGGCACAGAAACATGGACACAGCTTTCATAAACACATGACAGATTTGTTCTGTAGAACACCAAATTCTAGATAAATACAGTATTTTTTATGGAAAAATATTCTGGAGGCATTGCAAGTTCCAAGATTATCAGGAACAATTTAACATATTTGTCAGAGTAAATTGAGTTAGACCATCCCCTGGGAAAAACATAGTATTACCTATGATCTGTGAGTGTTGAAGTCAAGTTACTTTATCTCCCAGAATTATTGTTGATGTAAACGGCATACAGGGTATCAGGGACTAAGAAAGGGAGAGTTAATATCGATGACATGGGTATGTGACTCAACATTGCACTGAAATAAAAAAATTCTATAAATATTCATGGCACATATTGGTAAAGACTTAACTGCAATAAACATTAATTATTATCAAGTACATGTACATTGTATTCTGATGTCACTCATTATGAAGGGAAAACTGTTTTGTTATTTAACCCTTTCCTCCATATACCTTTATTGCGAGGGCGAACAGTTTAGATCTAGATCAGCCGGCACATCCTTGCCATCTGATCAGGATCTAAACTGTTCACTTTTTTATTTATTAAGTTATTTCTGACCAAAATGCGACCAGTGCAGATCCTGATCAGAAAGCACTGATGTGCCGGCTGATCTGGATCTACACTTGTCACACATGCGTAAAAATGCATATATATGTAGGAAAGGGTTAGTGAAACAAAAAACTAACAAGTTATTCTTAAATAACTGATGTAATAACCAGATTTATGTATCCAAAGAAAGGTAATAAGATACTTTTTAATTTCCCAGAGGAAATCCAGAACAAAATTAGAATGTTAGGCAAACATATCAGTATGGGGAAGGAATGATGCTGCAAAATGCATGAAGACATGTTTCTTTCATTTGGAAGCTAGAGAGACGCAGAACTTGCATGTAGTTGTAAGATTATTGATGGACTAGCTAACGTTATTGATCCGACAATTCTGTATTTGCAGAGTATCTTTTCTTGCCATGCGTTCAGTTTCCATCATTTATATAGATGTTCAATACACGACTTGATTATCCATTTAAAACGTCAATCATCCGTGTGTTAAGAAAAAAAAGGGATGTATAGTCTCTATTGAATTTTTTATTGTTGTGAAAAAGTTGAAAGTTTTTGTCATTGTTGGAGATAAGGTGATTACATTCCGACTATTAAGTTAATTCAGTGGAAGGGTTATTTGTTATCATACAAATTGTGATGTGAATCATCAATGTGTTAGTAATTATTTTTAAACTGAAATAACAATGACGGGGTTTAAACCAGATGATTAAAATTAATGAAGGTATGCAGGAGTGTATTTGAATATGGGTACATGATTTTTTTTTTGCTGTCTGTATCTTCGGTAAGTGTATAGAAAACACTTTACAGCAGACTTTTGTGACTGTCAACAGATTGCCTTGTGAACCCTTAAACTGGTGAAGTAATGTTATAATTGACTCACCTTTCTATTAACCTATACCAGTCTATTAAATTATTTTTCATAGAGGGTTTTTTTTTTTAAAGAAATTTATTATCTAAGTTAATTTGCTGAATAGTGAACTGCACTGAGTCCAATCGTTCACTATAGGTCCCAGGAGGAGAACGCATGGATAGACCGCTTTTTCAGGAGGGAATTGGGTACTGTGGTAAGTAAATCGTCTCGCATTTCTTTGAAAATGCATCTATCACATAAAGATATAGCCTATTCTGATCTTCTATTTTAACGTTAAATGATGGTCAACGCAAATTCGCCAATGATTCGGTAACTTCTGAGAACATTTACAACAACTGCTCAAGGAAATCACAAAATATGGCAAAATCGCTCTTTAAAAGTCAATATTTTGACAATAAATCATAGCTTTGGGCATTTAATTCATCCTAAAGGTTCATTTAGAACATGTCTTCATATGCTATAAGCCTCCACAATTTCACTTACATGATTTTGGATTAAAACCACAAATCTTCAATATGAACGCATGGGTCGAAAGTTTTCATCAATTTACAACATGAACGCATTTTCTTGTTAATCTTGTATACATTTTGACTATTTGACGTTATATTTCCGAATATTACATCTGAATGGCTAGAAACATTATTTCAAATTAGTCTACTCTTTCGTATCTCATAGAACCAATTGTTAATAAGTATTATTATAAAACAGGCCTCGAAGAATTTTTCTAGGGGCACTCGCCCTGCAGGGCGAGTGATCCTAAAAATTTACATGCCCTTCACAAAATGTACTCGCCCTTGATGCTTTTTCTATTTTGCAGACGCCATTTTCATATTATGCTGCTCGATTTAAACTAGATCTTTCATTATCAGAACAATGTTCTTTGACCACGCCTCTGGTGCGCAATTATTAGTTGAGAAAAATCAGTCTCTAACTGGCTTAGTCAATTTTAAATTGATAATTATAGTTTTTATACATTTAATATATAATCTTCGAAATAGCCCGTATTTATATTTTATTAAAATTCTAACGCACTCTGCTTCAATGAATTATTAACCGATTTATTCTAAAACAATAGTAGCATTCGGTTTTATTCATACGCGATCAGCAGGTGCGCGTTCGGTATGATGTCGGTTTCCGGTTTTCGTTTGACAGTTGATGCAGTCTGCAGTTTGATTGTTTTACCGAATAACTTAATTTATTAATGTTTAGAGAAGCAGCATTTGGACATGGGAATCTTACTCGCTCTGCTGGGCAATTTGGTCAACTTTTTACTCACCCGATGTGAACTTTCACTCGCAAATGCGAGCGGGCGATGGTCTAACTCTGGGGGAGACATATTGTTTTTGCCCTGTCCGTCTGTCCGTCTGTCACACTTCGTTTCCGCTCAATAACTCGAGTACCCTTTGACCCAGAGCCTCCAAACTTCATAGGGTGATAGCCCTTATTGAGTAGAAGAACCCTATTGATTTTGGGGTCAGTAGGTCAAAGGTCAAGGTCACAGTGACCCAAAGAGTGAAAACCGTTTCCGCTCAATAACTCGAGTACCCTTTGACCCAGAGCCTCCAAACTTCATAGGGTGATAGCCCTTACTGAGTAGAAGAACCCTACTGATTTTGGGGTCAGTAGGTCAAAGGTCAAGGTCACAGTGACCCGAAGAGTGAAAACCATTTCCGCTCAATAACTCAAGTACCTTTTGACCCAGAGCCTTCAAACTTCATAGGATGACAGCCCTTACTGAGTAGAAGAACCCTATTGATTTTGGGGTCAGTAGGTCAAAGGTCAAGGTCACAGTGACCCGAAGAGTGAAAACCGTTTCTGTTAAAAAATTTGAGTACCCTTGACCCAGAGCCTTCAAACTTCATAGGGTGATAGCCCTTATTGAGTAGAAGAACCCTAATGATTTTGGGGTCAGTAGGTCAAAGGTCAAGGTCACAGGGGCCCGAAGAGTGAAAACCGTTTCCGCTCAATAATTCCAGTACCCTTTGACCCAGAGCCTTCAAACTTCATAGGATGACGGCCCTTATTGAGTAGAAGAACCCTATTGATTTTGATGTCAGTAGGTCAAAGGTCAAGGTCACAGGGGCCCGAAGAGTGAAAACCGTTTCTGCTCCATAACTTAAGTACCCTTTGACCCAGGGACTTCAAACTTCATAGGGTGATAGCCCTTTTTGATTAGAAGAACCCTATAGATTTTGGGTCAGTAGGTCAAAGGTCAAGGTCACAGGGGCCTGAAAACCGTTTCCGCTCAATAACTGGAGTACTGTTTGACCCACAGCTCCATAACTTAAGTACCCTTTGACCCAGGGACTTGAAACTTCATAGGGTGATAGCCCTTTTTGATTAGAAGAACCCTATAGATTTTGGGTCAGTAGGTCAAAGGTCAAGGTCACAGGGGCCTGAAAACCGTTTCCGCTCAATAACTGGAGTACTGTTTGACCCACAGCCTTCAAAATTCATAGGGTGATAGCCCTTTTTGATTAGAAGAACCCTATAGATTTTGGGTCAGTAGGTCAAAGGTCAAGGTCACAGGGGCCTGAAGAGTGAAAACCCTTTCCACTCAATAATAGGATTTCTATTTTACCCAGACCATTCAAACTTCATATGATGGATGTCCTTATTGGGTAGAGGACTCCTATTGATTTTGGGGTCAGTAGGTCAAAGGTCAAGGTCACAGGGGTCCCAAAGAGTAGAAACTGTATCCGGTCAATTACTGGAGTACCGCTTGACCCAGAGCATTCAAACTAAATAGGGTAATAGCCCTTATTGAGTATAAGAACCCTATTGATTATGGGATCAGTAGGTCAAAGGTCAAGGTCACAGGGGTCTGGGCGCAGGGGGGGGGGGGGGGGGGGCGGCGCAGGGGGGAGACATGCGTTTTTCACAAAAAACATCTAGTTAATTTGTAATTACTCATCATGCAAACATCTCATAATGACTGTTTTTCGTACCAAAACAAGTCATTGATGTTAAATATTGCATTATATTCACTTAATACTGTACTATCACTTTAGAACAACACTCGGCATAAAAGGAACAGTAATGTAACAATAATTGATTTGACACCTAATGATTAACACCCCCACCCACCTTTACACACACCCTTTTTATAAGTTCCTTCATTTTGTAATGTTTAGGAGCCACTGAAAAGGTTAGATAAAATTGTTTCTGTGGTCACAGAATTTTTTTACAGCACCAGCTATGGGGAAAGAAATTTGTTAGATCCTTTCTTTTTAATATCTTTTTTTTTTGCTTTAATTAAACGATAATTGATAGTTGTGTACGAAGTTAAAAGTAAATGTGAAATTCATGCCACAGTTTTTTTAGTATCTAGACCTTAAACGTAAGGATTTGGTCCTGAAGGAAATGCTAGACAAATGTCCAATGTTGTTAAATGAAAACCAAAAATTATATTAAAAAAAGAAAACATCTAAAAGCACTCTGTCCACATAGCTGGCACGAATAAATCTATTAGTTCTTGACACTTTGTCAGGGATATTCATTATGTTCTTTAATGTTCAAGAAAGTTCTTCAATTTGAGTGGTTGCATTGAGATCAATGTATTTCCTCAATAAATTATGTAAACTATAGCGGGTCATTGTTACATTATTTTTCCTTTTAAGTCAAGTTTTGCTCTTGGGAGTCAATATTAAGGGAATAAAATATAATATTTCACTTCTGAAACGGAGATGAATGACTTGTTATGGGAAGAAAATCAGTTATTATTGAATGTTTGCATGATGAATAATTACAAATTAATTTTTACCATTTTACCAAGTATATAATCATAGTACTGGTTATTAGCAAAATCTCCTGGAAGATACGAAAGTGGGGATTGATTTATAATGATATTTTAGCTATTCAGATGTAATATCCGGAAAAATGACAACCATAAAGTCGGCTTTATAAAGGATATAAATGAAACAAACATAGGTTTTAAAAACACCTCCTGCCCATGCGTTCATGTTGAAAATTGATGAAAACTTCTACCCATGCGTTCATATTTAATATTTTCTAACTTGTAGTCTAAGTTCAAAAATACGGCAGTAAAATAGTGGAGGCTTTTGGGATATGAAGACATGTTCTAAATAAACCTTTAGGACGAAACAAATGCCCAGGCTATGCTTTATTGTCGAAATATTGACTTTTAAAGAGCGGTTTTCCATTTTTTGCAATTTTCTTGTGCAATTGTTGTGAATGTTTTCAGAAGACCGAATCATTGACAAATTTGAGATGACCATCGTTTAAAGTTAATATAGGAGATCAGAATAGGCTATATCTTTATGTGATAGATGCATTTTCAAAGAAATGCGAGACGATTTACTTACCACAGTACCCAATTCCCTCCTGAAAAAGCGGTCTATTCGTGCGTTCTCTTCCTGGGACCTGTAGTGAACGATTGGACTCTGTTGAACTGTGTAGACCCTGATCAGACTGGCTGACCAGTGTCTACACTGGATGATCCGTGTTGCAAATAGGACACATGCTGTGGTTAGCACGTCTAGCATCTGTATTATTGACTTACATTTAAATCTAGTAAAGCAAGGACTTGCACAGTAACTAAAGGAGATAGAAATAGTAAAACTAGTAAATAAAAGCTGAATACTTGAGGTGAAGGTCACTGTGTTCTACAAGAGGGGCAGAGAGATTATTGTTGGTTGTCAAGCCTTCTTGACATTGGCAGTAATCAGTTATATTATTTCTTAAAATTTAATAGTAATTTAAAGCATTATAGTAAGAAGGTAGATTAAATGACTGATATTCATCCTGAGTCCTGACCATTAGAATATTCTGTCCTACGATGTTTTTTTTAGCTGTCTGGTAATTGGGCCATGGCAGAGTTCATAGAGTGAAAAAAGCATTCCATTTCCTTGTTAATCTAGTAACATATCAATAACAACACAATTAGGTCCATATTTTGTGATTTTCTGGATGATGGTGATTATTCATTCAATAATTGTACCTCCTGTACCACATTTCTCTCACCAGTATCCATCAAATTCCTATAATTTTACCAGATTCATAATTTCCTAGAATATGAGTGTATACATCAAATTGTTCTCATATATGCTGGTCACTTCCCATAATCATCTGAATAAGGCAGCATTGGGATCTGTCTTGAATTGAATCATTATGTCCCCCTTCAAAGAAGCATGGGTATATTGCTTTGCACATGTACATGTAGGTCAGTCTGTCCATCTTGTTTGACCAAAGAAAAGATAACAATTTGTCCTATGATCCTGAAATTTGGTAAAGAGGTTTGTCATCACGTCCTTAAATTTGGTACTGAGGTTTTTCATCACATGAACATGAATCCTATTGACTATTGATTTTGAAACAGTAGATCAGAGGTCAAGGTGACAATGATCTTCAACACTTCAACAATTGTGTTATCGTATTCCGTTGTGCATAACGCGCATTGATGTATAACGCGCACCCATAATTTTGATAAAAATCGGATGTATAACGTGCATCAAAAATCGGCGCGAACGTAAAATTTGGCGCCGATCTGGCCTTTTTGTGTTGAAATAAAATATTACAAAGTAAAGAAAATCTTAAATAAACAATAGACAGTAAAACAAATCGGCGCGAATGAGAAAAATCGGCGCGAACGTAAGAAAATTCGGCGTCGATCTGGCCTTTTTGTGTTGAAATAAAATATTACAAAGTAAAGAACATCTTAAATAAACAATAGACAGTAAAACAAATCGGCACGATTGAGAAAAATCGGCGCGAACGTAAGAAAATTCGGCGCCGATCTGAACTACCGTATTTGTGTCGAAGTAAAATATTACAAAGTAAAGATAATCTTTAAAAAAAACAATAAAGACAGTAAAATAAAATCGGTGCCGACACAAGAAAAATCGGTGGGAATGAAAAAAATCGGCGCCGATTGAAGTATTACATTTTGTGCTAGGGTAAAATATAACGAAGAAGAGAAAAACTTTAATAAACAATTAAAATAGACAGTAAAATAACCATTTTATTTCACGCAAACATGTCACCACCTACACCAATGTCATGGTAATTCACTTGTCTACTTTTGAAAAAAGACTGGGGGGGGGGGGCGTTTATTAGGGGAGGGGCGTTTAATAGGGAATATACGGTACATCAAATGAAGCTGGTGCTTTTTTTTTAGCTCTACAATTCAAATAAAAGCATCAGAATTAGCGCAGGCATCTGTTAAACAAACTATGCACTTTGGTCCAGAACTTTCAAACTACTTGAGATACCAACTAGAAACTTGGAATGCATAATTTTTGAGATCAAAATCTTCATTATTATCAACAAGACCCATAACTCTGCTATTAATATTTTTCAAGTTATTCTTCTTTTCAGATTAAATTTTGTATTAAGCAAAATAAGCACTGGCCCATAACTTTGAAACTACTTGAGATATCATCTTAAAACTTGGAATATATATTCCCCATCAAATTCTACCTACGTCATTTACCTCTGCTACCAATTAAACCCCTTTTTACTTAGATTTTGTGTTCACTTAACTATGCACTTGGCCCATTACTTTGAATCTACTTGAGATTTCAACTTGAAACTTAGAATATATATTTATCATCAAAATCTATGTCATTACCAACCTTGCATCCAATGATTTTTAAGTTGTGCCCCTTTTTCACTTATGCAATTGTCCCGTAACTGTGGAAGTACTTGAGATATCACCTTGAACCTTGGAATATATATTCACCTATCAAACTCTATATCATAACCAACAAGACCCACTACTCTCCTTCAAATATTTTTCAAGTTTTGCCCCTTTTTTACTTACGCAATTGTCCAAAAACTTTGAATGTACTTGAGATATTACTTTGAACTTGGAATATATGTTCACTATCAATATCTACATCATTATCAACCTGACCCATAACTCTACCAGAGGTATTTCCTTAAGTTATGCCCCGTCTGCACTAACTAAAATATGCACTGGCTCCATTACATTGAAACTACATGAGATATCAACTTGAAACTTAGAATATAAAGTCGCTATCAGTATCTTTACCATAACCACCAAGACCCATAACTCTGCTACAATTATTTTAGAGTTACCTCCCTGTTCACTCAGATTTTGTGTTTAAGTTTTTATTCTGTAACATTATTTAAGATTTCATAGTTATTCCCCTTTTCAGTTCAATATTTGTGGTACATTAAGGAATTATTTCTGTTATTTGAAATCAGTTTTCACCCTTACCATTCACTTGTTAATATTTTTATTGATTGCACATGAATGTTTGGCCATAGTTTTTGTTCTTTTAATCTTTTAATTGCATTTCTTTAAAATAAATCAAATAGTCAAGTGTGCTGTCTTCTCGGACAGCTCTTGTTTCACCAAGTGCAAAAGACTTTCACTTTTTTTTTTTTAAATTACATAACTGGACAATCCATTGAGAAAAAATTTCATGCATTTTAATGGACATCCATGCCGTCTGATCAGGATCTAAACTGTTCGCTTTATGATTCTTAAAGTTATTTCTGACCAAAATGCTTCCAGTGCAGATCCTGATCAGATGGCAGGGATGTGCCAGCTGATCTTGATCTACACTGTCCCACATGTGTAAATATGCATTTATACGGAGGAAAGGGTAAAAAAATTGAATTCCATCCTGAAGAAACCAAATAGTTTAAGGTTGTATAGAAACATAAAGAATGTGCTGCCTTTGAAACACATGTACATTTGTACTTGGTAGCCAATTGGTTTGTACACATCAAAATAAAAATTTGGAATTTTTTTTGCAAGCTTTATAAGCCCATGTGGTTTGTTTGTCATTCATTAATTATATCTCTAAAGAAACCACCTCATAGAACAAAGAATTGCATGACTTGATTTAAAGAAAAGCCATAGACAGGATTCAGCAGATGAAGGCTTAGATATGATGACAGACTGATCAATATTGATGTGATTTGATCTCTGTAGCCCTTCATTATTTATACATGATTCTCCTGCTCCCTTGATGGTCATTTCTGTCCCTAATTTTACACATGACCAGTCCTAAATGGTCAGTTGATCAGATATGTTGCCAATATCTTGACAAGGTCATTACTATTTCTTCTTATAATTCAGTATAGATGATGATATTTTGTAAAAATGGGCCCAAGATCATACAACTAAATCAGGTGACTAGTCTCAAATCTCAAGCTTCTGAGCTAAAAAAGTTGATCTTTTTAAAATCAAGGTTGAAAAGGTGAATTGTTTTCAAAGACAACAGAATAACCAAGAAGTTGATCAATTTTATTGACTTGAGTAATGTTATCTAACCACTGGGTGTCTGTTGCCCAAATACTACTTAGAACTTGGATCTTTCTGCCATATTGATTTGTTCATTATATTTGTCAGTAACCTGGTTTTCTATTGCACATTATCTGGTGATTGTGATGATCTAAGGTTACAGCATCATACGCAGGTTATTATTGATGCAAGCGTCTGGAACTGACTTAAAATGTCTGCTTTGTTCACTTAAAATGCCATTTATAACTTTCTTTAATTCAAGGCAACAACATAATCAAGCTACTACATTACTCTGTAACATTCAACAGCTCTTTTCAGATGTGGCAGACTAATGATTTCTTTCTCAGATAAAATGGCAAAGTTGGCTGTAATAGATAAAACTGTTGAAAAAATGAAATGCTATGCTGCAGTGTGGCATATAATACTCCGATTGATGAGCTGTGCCAAGCTGCTGCAGATAAAGACTGTGTTGACTGTGTATAAACAGAATAAACTGTGACAGATGAATGCCTTGTTAAGCTGTTTGACAGATAAAGGATCATGGTATCCCAACCCTCGGGCAATGCTTTCTTGATGGAAACTTGGCACCCTTGTTTCCATCTGGAAAGCATTGCTGTCAGGTTGGGATACCTTGATCTTTGTCAAATACAGATAAAGCTGTCTTAAACTGTGACAGATAAAGCTCTTGAACAGTGACAGATAAAGCTGCGTTGAACTGTGACAGATAAAGCTCTTGAACAGTGACAGATAAAGCTGTCTTGAACTGTGACAGATAAAGCTGTCTTAAACTGTGACAGATAAAGCTCTTGAACAGTGACAGATAAAGCTGTATTGAACTGTGACAGATAAAGCTCTTGAACAGTGACAGATAAAGCTGTCTTAAACTGTGACAGATAAAGCTGTCTTGGACTGTGACAGAGAAAGCTCTTGAACAGTGACAGATAAAGCTGTGTTGAGCTGTGACAGATAAAGCTGTCTTGAACTGTGACAGATAAAGCTGTCTTGAACTGTGACAGATAAAGCTGTCTTGAACTGTGACAGATAAAGCTGTCTTGAACTGTGACAGATAAAGCTCTTGAACAGTGACAGATAAAGCTGTGTTGAACTGTGACAGATAAAGCTGTCTTAAACTGTGACAGATAAAGCTCTTGAACAGTGACAGATAAAGCTGTGTTGAACTATGACAGATAAAGCTGTCTTGAACTGTGACAGATAAAGCTGTCTTTATTAAACTGTGGCAGATAAAGCTGTGTTTAGCTGTGACAGATAAAGCTGTCTTGAACTGTGACTGATAAAGCTGTATTGAACTGTGACAGATAAAGCTGTCTTGAACTGTGACAGATAAAGCTGTCTTGAACAGTGACAGATAAAGCTGTCTTAAACTGTGACAGATAAAGCTGTCTTGAACTGTGGCAGATATAGCTGTCTTGAACTGTGACAGATAAAGCTGTATTGAACTGTGACAAATAAATATTTATCAAATTATGTCATATAAAGAAGTTATGTCAAATGAAGACTGTTTTGGTTGTGGCAGGTTGAAAGACAGCTGGTGATAAGACCATTTACTACTTTTTGCATGCCTTAGCATATATTTTAAAGTTCAGATCAGATGACAGTAACTGTTGGAATATATGTATATTGAAGTTGTCTTCAAGAGGTGAAATGCATGACAACTAACATATTAAGTGTTCACTATATAAAAGATCAACATCTGTGAAGCTGTAAAGGTGACAGCCAGCACGTAACAATGACACAGTCTTTAGAATGTACAACACATGAAAGCCTATTTTGATCTTAAACATTCTGTAAATTTACAGTCTTCGTTGAAACATTTTTCAGTCTTCCTTGCTTTACTCTTTCCTTGTCTCCTTGATGTAAAGTAATACCATACATAAAACATTCAGCTGTCAGCTATAGTCTAAGCTAATCCATTCAAGGCACCAGCATTGATTTAAGCCTGGAAAAGCCTGCTAAAATGAATAAGTAGCAAAACATGACATTTATTTGAGCTTATTTGAGCATGAAACTGAACAGATACTAAGTACATTTAGGGATAGTGTAGTATGTGTTTTTATGTGTAATTGTCAGTTAGAAAGCTTTCATTATCAGCGTCAAAACGGTAGTTGGTCTGATGATTAGAAGCTTTCCTTGCCAATTCTCAGTAGCAAGTGACAACTAATTCTGAAGTGGATAATTTAAGTCACCATCTCGCAACATGTCTCTGCCAATAAACAATCAGCTTTCACATAGTTTTTGGATGTAAATTAAAAGAACGTGACATATGGAATAGCGACTGGTTATTTGCAGTTTATTTCTGGAACCACAAATTATATTGAAATCTTGAAATTTGCACTAAACACTCTACTTGTTAACCACCGAAATATTTGATGAGTATTGGAGATTCATGGAATATTGGGGAGAGTTATTGAAAATATAATGTTTTTAATCAATTGCTGTAGCTAGTAACTTGTAAAGAAGACATTTTACCCTTTACTCCATCGATATACGACTTTTAGCACATGAGCAAACATATGAAAGAATAGGACAGGGATTTCAGTAGCCTTTGAAAACCAGGGCTGATAATCAAATCATTGCGAGACATATTTTTATTCATTTAAGTTTACTACCTATTAAAATCGCTTCAAAATCTTTTTTTTTTCAAAGGGTCAAATAGGTATTTACTTCATATTTAAAATGCAACAGACACAATATTTATCTTTATTCTTGCAGAATTTGACCAGTTTTCCTAAATTCCCTGCATCAAACAGTGTAGTTCCAGATCAGCTGGCAAATCTGTGCTGTCTGATCAGGATAATTATGCACTGTTAACTTTTATAGTCATTAGATTATATCTGAACAAGAAGCAAACAGTGTAGATCCTGATCAGATGTCACAGAATGATGTGCTGGTTGATCTTGACGGACTGTGTTTGCCCATGCAAAAAAAAAGGTATATTTGTGAAGTAAAGGTTATTATCACATACCTTCCGGTGTGGGAGTGTAATAACACCCGTTATATATTTTCGATATATAACTAGTTATATATCGTAGCCGAATCACTATTCATCCGCGTTATCAGCGCTCAAAACAAATTTATGAAAATGACTTACTTTTGCCATCTGACCACTTCAGGCAAGCAAGCAGCTTCTTTAAGAAACTTAAGCATCCCTTTTATTGATAATATTCACGGAAAATATAACTTTCTGACATCTTGATACGCCGAAAGTCTTTGATGAAATTCAACAACAGCAACAAAGCCATTTTCATTTCGTTTAAATCGAAAACAAAACGACCCAAACGCTATCATTGTTTTCAGAACATCGTTGGTGTGATCTTACAACATCCCCGAAACAAAATAAAAACACTAGAAACACATTTTCAATCCAAATTATGAGTTTATATCCAGCAAATTTCAATGTTGTCATATGCCGGTTTGAAAGTTTACACAAATGACGTCATACAGTGAATCGATTTATTTAATTAAACACAACTTCAAAAGCTTTTAACTGGTAGAGTTTTCTATTTAGACTCTAGCGCAGTTAATTTTACTTATTTATTGTAACTTATTTTGGCAAATAGGAAAACGGCAGGATAAATTCTTTGGGGACTAGCTTATGTATCACCTGATACGACCAAATTACACACGTTTTAATTTCGCTCTACTAGGCGATAGAAAGGGACAATTCATCGATTTTGCTTGTTTTTTCAGAGTATGTGATAAATAGAATTCATCATTCGTGTTCATTTTATACTGAAATTATTAAACTCGTCATCTAAATCGATATAAAACTCGGCAAAAGCCTCGTTTTATATCGATTTAGACGACTCGTTTAATAATTTCAGTATAAAATGATCACTCATGTTGTATCCTCTATATATTGCCTCTAAAGCAGATCCAGCATAAGTGTGATTATTCTAGTTCATTGTACATTTTGCATTATTTGATAATTCATTTTTTTGTTGGTACAAGGCATGGTCTTGACAAAATACATGTAGAAAGGCTACTTTACCCGCATGTAGTTAAAACTTAATGTAGATTGTAGGTGTCTCTGTAGTAAGTCATACATGCAGTAAGTCAATAGCAAGCTCTAGTGCTGAATCAAACTTAGTGGACTACTGTTATATCAGAAATCTTGTGCTGACTCAAAACAGTTGTAACTATGTATGAATAAAGATGGTAGTATGAACAGTTTTGCACTCAAATAACATCATTAATGATATATTTTCTGTCATTTTTGCATATTTAGATAGGCTATAACATAAACAAAAGAGTTTGTAATTAATGTGAGTCCTCCTTGCAGTTGATGATACAGCATAGGAGTCTTTAACCCTTCCCTGTATAGATACACCTTTATTGCTAGGGCGAACAGTTTAGATCCTGATCAGCCGGCTCATCCGTGCCGTCCCATCAGGATCTAAACTGTTAGTTATTTGATTAATTAGATTATCAGGATCTAAACTGTTTGCTATTTGATTAATTAGGTTATTTATGACCGAAATGCGACCAGTGCAGATCCTGATCAGACGGCACAAATGTTCCAGCTGATCTGGATCGACACTGCTCGCACATGCGTAAAAATGTGTATATATCAAGGAAAGGGTTAAGATGAACTAAAGGCAGAAGGCAGGTGCCAGTTACCTCAGCAGCATATTTTCAGGGTCAACTCCGCTAACATTAGCATCAGTAAGGTTATCCCTCAGAATCAGCAACCGCTGGGCACAGACCACCAAATCAGCAACTGCTGGGCACAGACCACCAGTGCCCAAGATCATAAAACTAATACTGGAGATCAGTCTCAAATCTCAAGGATCTGATTGGCTGAAATGGCGACCAGTCAGATCCTTGAGATTTGAGACTGATCTCAAATCTTAGTTTTATGATCTTCGGCCCAGGTTCTTAGTCCAAAGAAGATGCTCAATAAAATCATGTAATTTGGCCACCAAGTTCCTGGACATAAGCTTAATTACTTTATCAGCAAAATATTTTTAGTCACCTCTTCTGTTGTGTATTTTAATCATTTTACATAAGTTTTTGTGTCGCCCTTTCGAAGAAACGACGATACATAGGGACCGCTTTGTCCGTCCGTCAGTCCGTCCGTCACGAAAACTTAACGTTGGCTATAACTTTGCCATTTCTTAATATTTCTTCATCAAACTTTCAAATTATATTGCTTATGACAACACGCTAGAGATGATACCAAATTCTCAAGGTCAAGGTCACATTTGATGGAGTTATGCCCCTTTTTGTACTTATATTTAGACATGAAAACTGAACGTTGGCAATAACTTTGCCAATTCTTAATATTTCTTCATGAAACTTTCAAATTATATTCCTTATGACAACACGCTCGTGATGATACCACATTCTTTAGGTCAAGGTCACATTTGATGGAGTTATTTCCCTTTTTACGAAAACTTAACATTGGCTATAACTTTGCCATTTCTTAATATTTCTTCATCAAACTTTCAAATTATATTCCTTTTAACAACACGCTCCTGATAATACCACATTCTTTAGGTCAAGGTCACACTTGATGGAGTTATTCCCCTTTAAATGAAAACTTAACATTGGCTTTAACTTTGCCATTTATTAATATTTCTTCATCAAACTTTCAAATTATATTCCCTATGACAATACGCTCATGACGATACTATATTCTTAAGGTCAAGGTCACATTTGTTGGTGTAATGCCCCTTTTTGTACTTGCATTTTTATTCCGACAGCACAAGAGGGCGACACAAGTGTTCAACTGAACACCCATCTAGTTTTGTTCCATCAAAGTGGTCCAAAGGATTAGATACTATATTTCACAATCTTGTTTCAGCTGTCTATACCCAGTATTGATTCAAGGACAAGTCAGTGTTGACTTAGTATAACAAGTGCCTGTCTGTGATTGATTGGTTTTCATTTTGGTGTTTGCATTGTTTTGTAAAGTTGCAGATGGTTTTACATTGTCTGGAAAATGTTTGACTGACCAGTGGCATGAGATGGAACAGGGGCCAGTCTCAAAATTCTAGGTTGTGCTTGGTCAGTTTGGAGGCTTGGTTC